>JBBMEG010000022.1:10226740-10255841 GCA_037832605.1 Cyclanthera cordifolia
GTATGTATATATATATATATAGGCTTCTAACCTACCTTATGCATCCCTTAATAAATTATTAATAACATAGAAAAATGGTCAGATTGTATACATTTGTTATTAAATAATTGTAACAACTAGGAGGGTTCATACAATCTATGAATATCTATTTTATTTATTTATTTGTTTGTGTGTTTAGTTATATGTTTAAAGTAGTGCAAGTAGTAGTGCCTTAAAGTAAATAGTGCATATAAATTTGTGTTTGAATTTTTACCTTGTGTGTAGCTATTATTTTAGTTGGGATATGGTAAGTTGTGGATGTTTAAGGATCAAATATCACAAAAATATAGTTTAAGAGTTGCAAGTTTTATAGAAAATGCTTTACGACATTCCAAAGGGTCAAATGTTGTTTGTTGTCCATATTTGAAATGTGTGGATGCCAAGTACCAAAATGTGAATGTAGTAAGAGACCATTTATTTGTAAATGTATCGATCAAAGTTATGACACATGGATTTGGCATGGAGAATCTATATCGAGGAAAAGAAGCAATATTGAAACTGACGTTCCAATCGATCAAATTATAGATGAGGATTTGGATGACAAAATACATATATTTGAGGCTGCACACGATTATTTTAACGACCAATCGCCAATATTTGAGCAATCATTAGAGGATGCCAAAAAACCATTATACCCAAATTGTAATTTTTTTACTAAGATATCTGCATTGATTAAGCTTTATAATTTGAAATCAAAGTTTGGATGGAGTGATAAGAGTTTCACAGAGTTGTTAGAATTATTGAGTGTTCTATTTCCTTGTCCTAATAAAATTTCGATATCTACCTATTATGCCAAGAATATTTAAGTACATTAGGAATGAATTATGAAAAGATTCATGCCTGCGTGAATGACTGTTATTTGTATCGAAAAGAACTCGCTAATGCCGAATTGTGTCCTACATGTGGAACATCAAGATGGAAAGTTCGGAAGAATGTGCAAGTAGGGGGTAAAAATATTCCAATCAAAGCATATGGTATTTCTCTCCCATTCCAAGATTTGAACGAATGTTTCGAAGTAAAGAAACTTCAAAATTATTGACGTGGCATGCCGATGACCGATATGTCGATGGGAATATAAGACATCCAGCCGATACACTCTCATGGAAACAAATAGACGAAAGATGGCCCGAATTTAGTTTGGAATCGAAGAATCTTCGTCTAGCCTTATCAATAGATGGTGTAAATCCACACGGAGACCAAAGTACTAGATATAGTTGTTGGCCAGTGATGTTGGTGACTTACAAACTACCTTCATGGTTGTGCATGAAGCGTAAATACTTGATGTTAAATCCATTGATTTCTTGACCCAAACAACCAGGAAATGACATAGATGTCTATTTAGCACTATTAGTTGACGATCTGAAATTGCTATGGAATAGAGGTATTGAATGTTTTGATGCACACGGTCAATAACGTTTCACCTTGAAAGATATTTTGTTGTTGACCATTAATTATTGTAAAACGGTATCATGCATGTTCGATATGTGGAGAGAAAACAACATCTACTTATTTACCTAAGGGAAAAAAGATGGCATACCGTGGACATCAAAGATATCTACCTATTGGGCATCCCTATAAAAGACAAAAAAAAGCTTTTATTGGGAAACAAGAATTAAGAATAGCTCATGAATCGTAAAGCGGTGAAGAGATTCTTGCAGAACTAAATACTATTCAATTTACTCATGGTAAAGGACGTAGAAAATAGCAACATACAAACATTTATTGGAAGAAGAAATCAATTTTTTTTGAGTTGGAGTATAGGAAACATTTTCACGTGCAACATTGTTTAGATGTCAAGCACATCGAGAAAAATGTTTGTTCAAATTTTATTGGAACCCTGCTTGATATTCCTAGCAAAACAAAAGATAGGTTAAAAACACGTCAAGACCTAGTTGAATTGAATATCAGATCGTAGTTAACCCTAAAAATGGGAGAGAAAAGAATATTCTTGCCTCCAGCATGTTACACACTAACAAGAAATGAGAAATTGAGCGTGTGTAAAAATATTATCTGAAATTAAAGTACCAGAAGGATATTCATCCAACATAAGTAAAACAATGTCAATTAGTTATTTGAAACTTTACGGGTTAAGATCGCACGACCATCATGTTTTGATGCAACAACTACTACATGAAGCAATTTGTTGTATTTTGCCTAAACATGTTCGATACGCTATCATTGTCTATGCTTTTTCTTTAATGCTATATGTTCTAAGTTGATAGATTGAACTAAGTTGAAAGGATTGCAAGAAGATTTAGTAGTCACTTTATGTCTTTTGGAGAAGTTTTTTCCACCATCATTTTTCACAATAATAGTTCATCTTGTGGTTCATCTTGTAAGAGAGATAGAATTTTGTTGACCAGTTTATTTGAGGTAGATGTATCATTTTGAAAGATATATGAAGATTTTGAAAGGTTGTGTTCGTAATAAAAATTGACAGGAGGGATGCATTGGAGAAAATTATATAGTAGAAGAGTCGATAGAGTTTTGCTCTGAATTATTACAAGGAGTTGAATCTGTTGGATTGCGATCATCAAATAATGCAGATGCAAATAAGATTGATCGACCATTATCTGCTGTCATTATCTGCTGACAATTATAAATCTACAGTTCTTATCGATTGTGGCAATCAAAGAATTGGTTCAGAGCCACAAAATTAGCATGGAAATCAGTGAAGGTACGTAAATAAATCATAGCTAGATTTCTTCGATTCATGTCATGTAGAATTATTATATTAATGATAAAATTTTGGTCACTAGTGCCCTCATCAATTGGGATCCATATTGTGTGGCTATTATGTCCAACTTTTCATGCGAAAGATGATATCCAACATTCGCATCCTCATAAATAAACTGATAAGTTTTTGTTTTACTTCGTTAACAATTTTAGTTTATATATTCTACAAAACTTTTTGTTTACTAATTTCGAAATATTGTTTTATGCTTTAGTTTAACTCCACGAAACCATACAGTCAAAAAGATATGGATGAAGTATGAATTGAATGGGCACACTTCATAGGTAGATTTTTATTACTGAACAACGATTAGTTATAGTATAGCATTTTGAATATTGTTTATATATAGCATTGTACTCAAGTTATAGCATTTTGAATATTGGATATTGTGTATTGTTTACTAAATTAAAGTAGTCTCTATATATATCTATTCTGCAAATCTTTTGTGAGACAAAGTCTCTTATATTGTGGATTTTGATTAGTAGTCTCTATATATATTATTTCTGGAATTTACAGGATTAACATAAATTTTTTGGTAATCTTAAAATTACGCTGTTATGCTGCCGAAATTTCAGTAAATTAAACAAAAGTTTGAAGTTATATTATGTTTGTAAAGATGAGTTTAGAGGTATTCACTAGGTAAAACATTCTGCTAAAGTGTTTGTAAAGATGAATTTGGTGGTTTGACATTTTCAAGCCATTGTTTCTTATTTTCATTGAAATAGACAAATCATCACTTAGTTTTTTTATACAAGTTTGGATACTTTAATGTCGATCACAAATGGTGACCTATAAAAGATATTATAATAAAGGCAAGTTCAAATGAAAATGGTGACCCACATGCATATATGTGGTGACCCATAAAAATCTATTTTTTAAAAATAAAAAACGTTATTTTTAATATCGGGCCCAAGAACCGACACCAAAAGCTTTTAGTGTCGGTCGAGACCGACACCATAAAGAATTGGTGACGCTTTTGAGCGACACCAAAGGCTTTTAGTGTCGGTCCTGAACGACAACATATAGCATTGGTGTCGCTCCAAACCAACACCACTGAGCGAAACCAGAGGCTTTTGGTGTCGGTCATCTTGCGTGACACCAATGACTTTTGGTGTCAGTTTCTGCTCGTCACTAAATGTGTCTGTCACTAAATGTCTTTAATGACACCAATATTGATGACGCTCGTTTGACCGACACCAAATATGAAAGATGTCGGCCTATGACCAACACTAAAATTCCAATTTCTACTAGTGCTAATTCGTGTGTATATAAGATTATGTATCATACATAGTCGGTTAAAGTTTTGAGATTTTTAATTTTTGAAAACATTCATTTAAATTGAATTAGTTTGGTCAAATTATACTACTTGTGTTTTTTCCATTTTATAATTTTTGCATAAGTTGTCATCTAAAAACTCTTATTTCGTTGATTTTTTACCTTTAGAGAAACCTTAATTGGAGAGCATGTACTCTATATATAGTACCCAATAGTATTAGAATCACTTATTCCATTATATCCAATGCAACACTCACTCAAGTTTTTTTTTTTATGGTACAAGTAGCTACACAACACGTGAGGTTGATGTTGACGAAAAATTTAAATACTTTTTACGAGTATGACAACTTCCATAAATGATTAGGGTTTAGGGTTTAGGGTTTATGAGTACGAGTATGTCAGGGTGTCTACCTCTCACACAAACATGAGCTCAAATTTACGATTTTCAATTGGTAGGACTCGACATTTTTTTTTCTTTTTAAAACCATTTAATTAAATAATCATTTGTATTGGTCAAAATATTTAGCAATTTGTTGGAATCTTTGTTGCAAAAATCTAATTTATTTTTATTTCACAAAAGAAAAATCAAAACAGATTTGGAATAGTATTTTTGTCATAGAATATTTCTGGATTTATTAAATTTAATTCGAAATTAGATTTTAGACATAAATTTAAAATCATAAAAAAAACTAGAAATTCTCTAAATTATTTTCCCAAATTTAGACATTCACCTAATTATCCCTATTTTTTTAATGAGAATGTCTCTCGCCTACAATTATTGTTAGAAATTAAATTTTTTTTTTTTAATATAGAAATGTCCAAACCTAGGTTATGCATTTATGTCATGTTTGGCTATACTAGAAAGAGAAGGGAAAAGAAACGAAAGGATAAATGAAGAAAAGTAAAAATAAATTAGTGATGGAAGTGATGAAAGTTGGTGTGCCAAATAATGGCAATGGATCCTTACCTTTCCCTTTCCAACTCTTTCCTTTTTAAATCGTCATCTTATTTTTAAATGTGGTAGAAAATATAGTTCTTAAGTTTTAAATATTTACATTTATCTCTTACGCTCCTTTTTTATAACCTTTTGTTTGTGAAAATTTAGCCAACTATTAGATCAAAATTAAATTATCAATCAAACTAAAATGTTAGATATATTAATTATATCAACCAATTATATTCTTACTTGTCGATTTAAAAATTTAAGGATGTTCATCGAATAGAAATCAACAGTAATTTGGGATGTAAATGACTTGATAGGGATTTAAACATAAAACCTTTGTTCTCATACAATTTTTGTATCTCTCATATCATGTTGATTTATACAATCAATAATCAATCTAAAAGTTAAAGTTGATGTGTTGGAATAAATTTTGTTATTAAATGCTTAATCCTTAGAAAAATCCTTGTTTCCCGCTGCTTTATTTATTGGTAGTTATAGAAAACCTGAATTAATTGGTCCTTCTCACTGTTATGTTATGGGTAAGCAGCTCTTGGAGACACAAGATCTTCTATTGTATAAAATTTTGACTTGCAACTTTTCCACGAGGTCTATCGCTAACTTGATTTATGCCTCTATTACTTCATTCAAGTAAACTGTTGCTTTTGCTCTTGTATATGATGACTAATCTTTTAATGCAATAAAAAAAACCCGGGTGTGGTGTAGGCTTACTTGACAGCCTTTCCCATTATTGATCGAAGCGAGACAAGAGGACGAAGCAGAAGTGAAAATGCTTTCCACTTATTGATAGTCTTGTGCTTGGTTGCTAAATGAATCTAGAATGGATGATCTGATAAAGCTTACATCTTTCCTTAGGCTAACTGAACTCATTTTCTCTTGGCTTCCATGTGGTTTCATCTGTAGAGAACATAACTTTTCGTTTGTGCCTTTCCTCCTACAACCCATTTTCTTTGCTAAGGTTTTACGAGCAACTTTGTGGCTCGTTAAGGCAACACTCATAGTGGATTTTCCCATCACATGTTACCGTCGCAAGGCTTATGGCAAGGAATTGTTGTTGTGTGATTTCACCACCTAAGAAGCACCCACGGTCTAACATTATAACTTTGCAACATTAAGGTGTACCTATGAATCAACACTACAACAAAATAAAGAATAGGTGGCGGGTTATCCAAATTGTTTTTGAAAACACGGATATAAGATGGAGGACATTTTTTGTGACAGGAAATTGATGCCTGTCAATCTTTAGTATCAGACAATTGGTGTCCGTCACCTTTAGTGTCGAGCTATAGGTGTCGGGTATGTCGATGCCTTTTTTTCTGAATTCGACATGTTTGACTTTTGGTGTCGAGCTGCCCGACACCAATAGCTCGACACAAAACCCGAGACTAGGGGTGTTCATATATTACCTGAAAATCGATTCGATCGATCGAAACCGACAAAATTAAGCACGGTCGATTGGTTTTCATGTATATGTTGGTCGGTGTCGGTTAAAAAAAAAGTTAACCAAAATTTTTTGGTCGGTTAAGTCAGATGGTTTGGTTGGTCGGTTAATAGAATTTTTTTTATAAAATATAAACATTTTCATATAATTAATTAGATTTGGTATTAAATTATGGTAAAATCAACTTAATTTTAAATGTCTTTCTAGAATATATCGGATATATTCATTTTTTAAATTAATTATCAAAATTTCAAAATAAAATTGTATGATGAATATGTTTTTAATTAAAAAATGAAAAAGATAAAAATGAATTACCAGATTTGACTGACTAAACCGACCAAACAAGCTAGTAAGTTCGATTTTATTTTAAAGTTAACCGATAAGGTCGGTTCGGTGTCAATTTTCACCGAAAACCGCCACCGACCGATTAACACCCCTACCCGAGACCCCTTTTTCTTCTTTCTTCTTCATTTTTCTCTCTCTTTTCCCTTCCCGAGACCCCTATTTTCTCTAATTTCTTCTCAAATCCAAATTCTCACACCCTCTCTTTTCCTGAACCCTCACACCATTTCTTCATCTCAAATCCAAACATTGACACATTTTCATCTCAAAACTTCATTTTTACTTCTTCTCTCACATCTCAAAAACCCACAAATTCTTCATTTTTTTTCTCTCTTCTCAAAATCCCTTTTCTCTCCTTGTTAAACGGTGGCGGCGGTGGCAGTGATGACTTTCTTTAATAAATGTCATTTCTTTCTTCCACTTTTTTTTTTCCACATTTATAGGTAACATGCAATATACATTTGTTTTCATTTGTTACATTCATTTTTTTAGCTTTTGAAAATGAAAAAAAAAATGTTTAGAAAGATGATGAAGAGATTTTTTAGATGATAAGAGAAAGAATGACGCTACTATGTTTTGAGAATGCCAACTAGCTTTTGAGAGAAGCCAATATTAAAAATTCAAATTAAAAGGTGATTTAGTGTGTATGGTGTAGCTTTGAGCAAAGTCACCAAGAACTTTAAAGAAAGGAAAGATTTTGGGTTCCAACTAGCCTTTAAAAACTCCTAAACTTTACCATCCACACTTTGAATTTGGTTCACTAAAAATAAAAGAGAGAAAAATTTTCTAGTGTATGACACTTCACAAGTTCCTCTATTGTCTTTTCATGGCAAAATGTGAGATTTCTAGCTAAAAGACAAATAAGTGCTCTACTCTAATTAATTACTATTTTTTTGAATGGTAGCTAGTATTGCATGATGTAACTTTGATCATTTCTCTTTTATTTCTTGGAACCGAACTATAAAACATATAAGAAATATCTTAAAAAGTAGATGCCTTAATTTGTGTTTGATTTTTACCTTGTGTGTAGGTATAAATTTGGTTGGGATATGGATAAGTTGTGGACCCTTAAGGATTGAATGTCACAAGAATATAGTTTAAGAGTTGAGATTTTTATACACAATGCATTACAACATTCGAAAGAGTCAAATATCGTTTGTTGTCCATGTTTGAAATGTGTGAATGTTAAGTACAAGAATGTGAATATAGTAAGAGACAATTTATATGTAAATGCAATCAAAGTAATGACATATGGATTTGGTATGAAGAATCTGTATCAAGGAAAAGAAGCAATATTGAAAGTGTTCAAATCGATCAAATTATAGATGAAGATTTGGATGACCAAATATGAATGTTTAAGGCTGCACACGATTATTTTAACTACAAATCTCTAATATTTGAGCAATCATTACAAGATGCCAAAAAACCATTATACCCAAATTATAATAATTTTACTAAGATATCTGACTTGATTAAGCTTTATAATTTGAAAGCAAAGTTTGGATTGAAGGATAAGAGTTTCACAAAGTTGTTAGAATTATTGAGCATTCTATTTCCTTGTCTTAATGAAATTTTGATATCTACCTATTATGCCTAGAAGATTTTAAGTACATTAGGAATGAATTGTTAAGATACATGTCTACATCAATGACTGTTGTTTGTAGTCAAAAGAACTTGCTGATGAAGAACTGTTTCCTACATGGAACATCAAGATGAAAAGTTCGAAAGAATATGAAAGAATGGGAGAAAATATTCCAATAAAAGTCATGTGGTATTTGTCTCTCATTCCAAGATTTGAACACATGTTTCTAAGTAAAGAAATTTCAAGATTATCAACGTGTCATGCTACGAATCCAGCCGACACACTCTCATGGAAAAAAATAGACGAAAGATAGCCCGAATTTAGTTTAGAATCAAGGAATCTTCGTCTAGCCTTATCAACATAAGGTTTAAATTCACACGGAGACCAAAATACTAGATATAGTTCTTGACTAGTGATGTTGGTGACTTACAATCTACCTCTATGGTTGTGCATAAAGCGTAAATTCTTCAGGTTAAATGCATTAATTTCTAGACTCAAACAACCATAAAATGACATAGATATCTATTTAGCACCATTAGTTGACGATTTGAAAATGCTATGGAACACATGTATTAAATGTTTTGATGTACATCGTCAACAACGTTTCACCTTGAAAGCTATTTTGTTGTGAATCGTTAATGGTTTTCCTGCATATGGCAGTTTGTCTGGGTGTACTATAAAAGGTATCATGCATGTCGGATATGTGGAGAGAAAACAACATCTACTTATTTACTTAAGGGAAAAAAGATAGAATACTTTGGGTATCGAAGATATCTACCTATTGAACACCCATAAAGATGACAATAGCAAGCTTTTAATGTAGAACAAGAATTCAGAGTAGCTCATGAACCGTTAAGCCGTGAAGGGATTCTTACACAACTACATAATATTCAATTTACTCATGGTAAAAGACGTAAAAAAGAACAACATACAAACACTTATCGAAGAAGAAATCATTTTTTTAATTGGAATATTGGAAACATTTTCACCTGCGATATTATTTAAATGTCATCCACATCGAGAAGAACGTGTGTTCTAATGTTCTTAAAACTCTGCTTGATATTCCAAGCAAAACAAAAGATGGGTTAAAAGCACGACAAGACTTAGTTGAATTGGATATCAGATCCGAGTTAGCCGAAAATATGGGAGAGAAAAAAAAAATTCTTCCTCCAGCATGTTACACACTAACATGGAAATTAGTGAAGGTAAAACCAAATCATTTATTTCTTATATTCTAGCTTTTGTCGTGTAGAATTATTATAATAAAATGATGAAAATATATAGTTATGCATAGCTTTTTGTTTATTAATTTGACAATGTTTTATATTTTGTTATGCTTTAGCTTAACACCATGAAACCATACCTCAAAAAGTTATGGATAGAGTACGGATGGAATGCGCAGACTTTATAGGTAGATATTCATTATTAAATAAAGATTAATTAGTGTCACTTATTTTACTACTAAATATTTGTTGTATACTTATGATATCGTTTGTATATATGATATATTTTCTGGCGGGGACAAAAAAATCTTATTTTATATATTGTGTATTTAGTTCTTTTAGGACATTAGTTTCATTTTTGGAATTTACAAGTTAACAGAGTTTTTTGGTAATCTTAATGTTACGTCGTTATGCTGCCAAAATTACAATAAATTCCACAAGTTAGAAGTTAAATTGGAACACAAATTTAAGGATGAGTTTGAAGGTGTGAAAAAAAATTAGGCAAACCTTTGGTAATTTGACATTTTCAAGATATTTTTTATTTTATTTGTCTTGGAATAGACAAATCTTCACTTAACTTTCTTTTTTTTTATACAAGTTTTGAGACTTTTAATGTCGGGCACAAATGATGACCGACCATGATCAGCAACAAAAGGATGTATATGTTAGTTCACATTTAATAATAAAGGGTGTGACCCACACGATTTTTTTTAATTAAAAAATGTACATTTAATGTCAGGCACAAAACCGTCACAATTTAGAAAAGATGTCGATCAAAAACCGTCATCATTTAAAAAAGTTTTGGGTAACAAATCGACACCAATTCTAAAAGGTCACAGTTTTGGTTCGTCACCCTTTACTTTTGGTGTCGGTCATAATGTGATCCAAAATCGACACAAATTGTAAAAGGTGATATTTTTGGACCGTTACCTTTAAGAATTGGTGATGGTCCAAAAATGTCATCTTTTACCAGTTTTGGACAATATTATCACCGACGCCAAAAGTATAAGGTTACGGGCAAAACTCTTCACCAAAGAGTACCTTTGGCATCGTTTATCACGCTCGACACCAAAGGTCTTTGGTAACAGATTTTGTTCGTCATCTTTTCTGCCTATCACTAAAAGTTTTTGATGTCACCTATATTGATGACGGTTATATGCCCTACATCTTTTTAGAAAGTTGTCGGTTGATGTCCGTCATCTTTTTTTCGGTTTCTACTAGTGCGCAAAGGTCATGGGTTCAATTTCTCACATATTTGTTGAACTAAAAAAATTATTATGAACTTTGCACTTAATATGTTATTAAGTTATTCGATAGAACTAAAAAGTTAATATCTACTTGAAATTTTGAAACTAATTTTAAATGAATTAGATTCAATAATCTTAACAATTTTAAAACAAGCAAATACAAAACACAAAATGTGAACATATTTCTAAAATTTATAGAGAAATATCTTAATTTTTTTAAAGAAAAAAATACTAAAAAAAAAGAAATCTATAATGGTAAACTATATGATTTATTTATTTATTAGTTTTTTGTTAAAGTTTATAAACTAAAATACAACATTTGAAAATTTATGTACCAAATGGAAAAAAAATGTGAAAGTATGAGAACTAAGATTTGACATATTTAGATTCTAAAATGAAACAAAAAATTCAAAATTTATGGATCAAAATGATATTATAACAAAAATTTATCATATGATTCGAAAATATTTTAATAGTTAAAGTCTTTTTTTTTTAACATATTACAATACATTTTTTTTTAATAATTCCTACAACACGTGTATTTTAATTTTAAATTGACAAATTTTTTATTTACAACAACTTTTATGTTTTTTTTTTTTTTTAATTTCGTTTTAAATTTCTAACTTTTAACTTAAAATAAGTTTTGGTTCAAACTTATGATAGACATCCATTTATATGGACTAAGACATTTTGATAATATGGTGAGTAATATGGAAGAAATTGGATGAAATTAATATTTTAATAAATAATAATCTAACACATAAGAACAATCTGATAAATAGATAATGATTATTTAATTGATGATTGAATATATTGGTAAATTAAAAAATTTGTAACATTATTTATATAAATTAGATATTTAAAAATACTTTCAAAACAAAATTATTAAAAGAGACAAAGTGATAAATATGAATAAAAATTAGAGATCATGTACAAATGAATACAATTTTTTATTATAAAAAGTATCCATACAAAAAAATGCTAAAAAAATATATGCAAACAACTCTACTAAAATCTACATTTAAACAAGTCATTGGCGGCAAACATTTTATAAATTTTACATCCAAACCAGTTAGTGTCTACAACTCCTCTATTAAAATGTACATCCAACCGAGTTATTATTTGTAACTCTTCCACAAAAATCTATGTACAAACAAGCTAGTTATTGACTACAACCATTTTACAAAACCCACATTCAAACGAGTTATTGATTGAAATCATTATTTTTAATCACTCAAAATAACTCCTCGTTCTAATCACTCAAACTAATCATTCTCGTAAATACTCAACCAAATATCCTATGAATGTTGAATGAGTTAGTCTCTCTTATTCAATCAATGGAGAAAACCCCCTCTTTAAGTAGGGATTTGGTACAACGAATTAACCAACTAAAAAAGTGGAAAAACATAATAGAATGTAAAGGTAACTAATGGGGGTTTATGAATAACCACTCTCTAACTAGAATTGATATTTATGTTATGTTCCAATGATGTGCTCTAATACTCCCCCTTCAAGATGAACATGAGTGTAAATTCAAAATGCCCATCTTGATCATAAATTTTCGCATGATGGATATTGGTAGGGGCTTTGTGAACAAGTCAGCCAATTGTCCTTTCGAAGAAATAGGAAAAAAGGCTTGATGAACCCTTTTTCGATATTCTCTCTTGTAAAATGGCAATCAATCTTAATGTGCTTAGTTCTTTTGTGGAAGATGGGATTGGTTGCAATAGCAATAACAGCTTTATTGTCACAGCATATTAAACTGGGAGACGGAGAATCAAATTTCAAATAAGCAAGAAGTGAATGAAGTAGTGAGAGCACGATATTCGGCTCGGCTGACGACTGTGAAATTGTAGGTTGTTTCTTGGTCTTCTAAGTTATGAAAGAATCACCTATAAAGACACAAAACCTTGTTATGGATCGTCTTTAGTCTAAGCATCCTCCCCAATCAGAATCAGTGAAACCTCTTTAGCTGAAAAGTAAGTAGTCTTTTTTAGGAAAATACCCTGACCCACACTTCCTTTTATGTATTTCAAGAGATGAAGATGTAACAAGTCAAAATTTTCTAGAAAATCAAAGGTATTTAAATGGTTTAGCGAACCGAGGTCTAATTCATCCGTTTTGTTCATTTATTTTGCTTTGGTTGATAAGAACCTTCTTCGGACTTATTGGGAATGTTTCGCAATCGTTCTAGGTAAGGATTTCTTACTGTGAGTTGTGTGAACCATGTACACGTCTTGTCTTACCTTTCTATGAACAGGTGTGGTGATTGATTCTTGTATGCATGTATGCCTGGCTAAGCAAGTGGATATTTAGAATTGTTAGATGATTTGGTTATAATAAATGTGAACTATATTATATGGTGCTTCGTGATGATGGGTGATAACCTATTGTTGTGCGGCATGTTAGTTAGACTACTATTACTGTTTGAAAATCATGTAGGAATGATGATGATATGAATATATGTTGTTTGTTATAGTATTGTGGCGCATGCTAATTACTGTTTAGTAGTATGAGTTGCCAAATGTGTAATTAGGATGTTAGAGGTTTGCATGTGTGCATGTTAATTACTGTTTAGTAATATGGGATGCCAAACACGTAATTAGGATGCTAGATGTTTTCATGTGTGCATTTTGATTACTATTTAGTGATATGGGACACCAAATATGTAATTAGGATGTACTATGTGATGACCATTAGGTAAAGGTACAATGCTCCATATACAGGTGCGTTCCATTGCAACAATCTCCTCAACCATTGTAAGTTTCCAATGAGAAATTTTGACAGCTTGATGGAAAAAGGATGGCAGAAAATCGTTGCTACACTTAAAAGAAAACTCTACAGTTGCTTTGAAAACTGATCATACGACAAGCATCCTTGTATGGGATAAGAGATATGTTTCCTGTAATTCGAACATCCTTGTATCAAATTATAATGATAGTCTTGTAAGAAGCTCGAGTCCTTGTGTGGCCGAGAAAATCGTCTTAAACCTGATGTTTCAATGGCACTAGTTTTTTGTGAAATCAGGATGTTCGTTTGTTCAAGTTCCGCAGTTTCATAAGGGGTCTCTTTTTTATGACGGTAAGTAACCTCATTATGTTCTGCTGATTCGGCTTGATCTATACTTTGTGCAGGAATATAGTCATCAATAAGATCAACATATTCTGTAATTCCATCCAAGATAGATGGTTGTTCTATATTAGAATTAGATTCCTTATTGATATGAAGAGTGCTGGCAGGATAAAACTCTGGATTTGAAGTCTCATGGAGAGTAAGAACAAAACCAGTTAATGGTGAGGGTAAAACAACATCGTCAAATGAATTATGACCATTGTTATCAGATGATTTTAAATTCTCCATGTGGAATGGGTACTTGTCTTTTTCTAAGAAAATGACATCCTGTGAGACAAACCGTTCCTTTGTATTAAGGTCCTACAACTTGTATCCTTTTATGACTGGTGGAGAACCCAAAAAAACACATTTTCTAGCTCGTGGATCAAATTTGTTGCGGTTTACTTTTAAAGTTGAAGCGTAGCAAAGATAACCAAAACTTCTCAAAGAGGAATAATCCACCTTTTCTTTTGTGAGAATAGAAAAAGGAGTGTGGCCATCAAGTAAGGGCATATGAATACGGTTGATGATGTGGGTGGCTGTCAAAACACAATCACCCGAAAAAGATGCTGGAACTTGTGACTGAAAAAACAAAGATCGAGCCACATTCAATACGCGTTGATGCTTGCGTTATTATATTGAGGAGTCTCTATACAAGAGTATTGATGCATAGTTCCAATAGATTCGAAAAAATCAACAAACTTTAATTCTGGATCATTATCTGAGCAAAAGACTTTAACGATTTTAGAATACTGAGTTTGCACTAACTTGAAAAATTTTGGAACTATATTGATAACATCAGTCTTGGTTCTCATAAAAAACACCCAAGTGTACCTAGAGCAATCATCTACTAGTGTTAAAAAATACTTATGACCAACAATTGCAGTTTTTTGAAAGGCCCCCAAACATCACAGTGCACAAGATCAAATATATCAGCAGCTACTTTGTTAATAAAAGGAAAAACAATTCTCGTGGACACATATCACAATAAGATGAAGATTTATGTAAAAAGTCTTTATTTCCTTTAAGTTCTAGTACATTTTTCATAGTGCTCAGCCTTCTAGAAGAAAGGTGCCCTAGGCATTTATGCTATGTATCTATATCCACTAAACATGAGTACAATTGATTATCAATGAAACTCAATTTTGTGAGGCTTTTTCAATCTTCAAATGATCCAAAATGTAGAGACCATTGCATATTTTAGCCCTGCCAATTATCCTCAACAAAATCTTGTCCTGAATAACACAAGATGTCTCAAGAAATTGAATTTGGATGTTATTTGCAGTCATCAATGAGCTAAAAGAGATCAAGTTGAAGGAAAATAATGGCACATATAAAACATCTAGAAGAATTAAACCAGGTCTCACCCTAACATCCCCAATATAACTAATTTCAACATGCTGATTAGTAGGAAAAACAACATTCATATCAGATATTCTTTTCATATTTGTGAAAACATGTGAGGATGCACCAGAATCTAGCACCCAAATATCAGCAGTTTTAGCGTTAGAAGAGCAAATTAGAAACATACTTGATGTATGAGTTATGACACTCACAAATTCACTCTTTTTAGCAGGAGCATGAGAGGATAATAACTCCATTAATTATGTATATTGATCATGGCTCAAGCTAGAAAAGAATCATGTTTGTACAATGTTGGCATTCGAAGTTTGTCCATTTGCAGAAGCATTCAAAACCTGTTCATTAGAGGATTCTTTCAAAACAAATGTTGATGTTTTCCGAGTTCTGTAGCCTGGTGGAAAACCATGTAGCTTGTAACACTTCTCACTCGTGTGTCCTTGACGCTTACAATGCCCACAAATAAGCCGCAAAATCTCTTTCCCACGAGTTACACCAACAACGTTCATTGTGTTTTCATTAGCTGCAAGCAAAACAGTTGGATCAAAAAGGGGATTAGACGACATAGCTGCAAGTCTTTGACGTTCTTCTTATATTATTAAGAAAAAAGCTTTGTTGATGTTGGGCAAAGGATCCATCAACAAGATTTGTGTTCGAACTGTAATATATGTTTCATTCAAGCCCATGAGAAATAACATTACATTCTCAGTATTGAGGTGATCAAGAAAAGGTTTAATTCCTCTATAAAAACAAGAATCAATTGGACAAAATTCTATTAATTCTTGCAAAACAGTTTTGAGTTTCGTGAAGTATACCTCAATCGATTGAGAGCCTTGGATAGTAGTTACTAGTTCTTTTAGCAATTTATAGACTCTCGGTCCATTTCTTTCTTTAAACCTCTCAGCAAGCTCGTCATATAGATCCTTGACGCATCTCGTGTAAACTATATTGGCTGCAATGTCTTTAGAAACAAAGTTAATAACCCACGAGGCTATGATATCGTTGTTACAGTACTTCCAAGAAACACTGAGCTTTTCATTCAATTGAGGTTTCTTAATATCTCCCTTGAGGAATCCCTCTTTATTTTTATACGAGAGTGTAATCAAGACTGATCGTTTCCAAGAAACATATTTTGAAGCGCAAATTAAAGCCTGGTGACGAGAGGTGAATCGAATTGAAAGAGTGATGAATAGAGTACGGGTTAAGCTGAGTTTCTATCTCAGTGGATTCCGATGAAACAGAGGTTATGCCTTCTGCCATTGATGAATTGTGAAGGTATTGCTATGGCTTATTCTAGAATCAAATAGTGATAGAATTTTGCTCTAATAACATATGAGTGTTGAATGAGTTAGTCTCTCTTATTCAATAAATGGAGAAAAACCTCTCTTTAACTAGGAATTTGGTACAACGAATTAACCAACTAAAAAATGGAAAAACATAATGGAATATAAAGGTAACTAATGGCTTCTAACTAGAATTGATATTTATGTTATGTTCCAATGATGTGCTCTAATAAATCCCTAATGAATTAGTTTCGTTTGAAAACACAAGGTTCAGAAAAAGAAAAGAAGAACGTATTCTCAAACTTTGGGATTTTTGTCAATATTTGCCCCTAAACTTTGAAAAGTTTCACAAATCTCCTTGTACATTACAAAATATTTCAAAAATACCTTTACAGTTAAATTTGGATGGAAACTATTAAAGTCGGTTTAAATATGACCATAAACATTAAAAAGTTTCAAAATTACCCTTGACTATAAAAACTTTGTAAATTATTTGTATAGTTAATATTTTTTATGAAAATGTTAAAAGTTTTATTTTATATACATACATATATATAGATATTTAATTTTAAATTTTTTTTATATCTTTGTACTTCTAACTTATGAATTACTTTTACGTATTAATATTAGTTGTTTAATTAATTGAATAATTAGTGTTGTTAAAATTAAAATTTTAATTTATTTCTCTTATGATTTTTGTCTATCATTCTACCGTTGTTTTTGGATACATCGAAAGTAGAGGTGTATATGGTGTTGAGTTAAGGAGATTTTTTGGACCAATCCAAAAGTTTGATTGGGTGAATCCGTCAATCCGTCCAACCTAGTACGTTTGAGTATTAAATTTGGCTGTGTTATTCAGATTGTCGAGTTATTTGAACACTGCTAGAAAGTCAATGAATGTTAGCTTAAACTAACTAATATTATTCGAGTAGTTGTATCGTTAATTGTAATATGCAGGTTTAATGTTATATCAACAACTGAAAAAAAAAATCAAAAGTTAAAATAAATCACAATGTTACAAATGAACTATAAGTTATAGTTTTAATCTTCAAGCAATATTTTTGGTTAACCAGCCAGTTGAAGATAGCCCCCGAGCCAATCAGAGTTATGACCCCTACCTAGCTACCTATATTCGCATATGAACCTTACTACATCAAGGATTTACTACCCTGTCCCAAGCCCAAAACTTAAAATACTTGAAGAGTTATTATGTTAAGGAAGGATCTCAAAACCGAGACGTTTGAGGAATTATGCCCAAAACGCCTCACGCCTCAATTGTTGGGGCCCTTGGGGACAATCTCAATGCAATGTTAAACAAAAAAAATCTTCATTTGAAAGCGATTATGAAATTATTGATAATTATTATTCATCCCTAAAGTTTGACATTAAATGCAAACATTTAGAAAGATAAATTATTTAAATAATTCAAGTAAAAAATCGATCACACCAAATAAAACAACAATAACTTATTCGAATTAAAAAAAAAAAGAATAAATATCTATCTAGGACTATCTGATTTAGGTTTTCGAAATCCAAACAACAATTTAATTTTGTTTCGTATTTTACTGATCAAGAGATGATAATGTTACAAATTTTAAATTTATGAAGTTTAATTAATCAAATTGTGAATATGATCTTTCAAATCATATATGTTTATTATGGTAAGAAACAATACAAAAGTGAAAAAGAAGAATAAGATTTTTTTTTTATATATATATTTCTCAACTATTATGATATATTTATTAAAAAAAAATTTGTTAACATCTTTCATTCAAGACATAAAGTTGAAGATGATTTTAATAATTTTTAAAGTCAACAGTATTTTCGTAACTTTTCAAAATTCACAGCATTTTAAAACAAAACTTTTCATCTAAATTTAACGATAAGAATATTTATAAACAATGGATAAAGTCTAAGATTTTTTTAGAATTTTTCAAAAATTTCAAAACCTCGTGAGGTTGTTTGTTTTGAGTGTTTATGAAGATTTTATGTACGACTTTTATAATTATTCTTTAAAAACTTTATACAAACCAACTATTATTACAATTTCTTCTCTATAATCACTCAAAATAACTCATTATTTTTTAACACTCAAAATAAATGTTACATAATTTTACAAACAAACTTTATATTTGATAAATTTAGCAAAAAAAAAAAAAAAAAAATAATAATAATAATAATAATGATGAAGTTACATTAACCAAGGCCTCTCCGTTCTGAATCCTACAACTCCTTCACCTGTGACTGAATCTGACGATAGAATAGTAAGGAAGACAACGACGAACAAGTGTAAACGATGGGAACATTAGGGAAGGCATTCTATACTGTCGGATTCTGGATCCGGGAGACCGGCCAAGCTCTCGATCGTCTAGGTTGCCGTCTCCAAGGGAGTTACTACTTTCAAGAACAACGTAACCTTCTTAATTCCGACATTCTACTTTACTACGTTCGAACTTTCACCACTTTTAATTGCTATTATTTTCGTCTCTTTTTCATATTGATTTGAATCTAGTTCAATCATTTGAGCTTATGGATGTGATGGAAAGCCATTCATTTTTCATAACTGCTCCTAGCCATTTCTCTGGGCAGAGACCGCATTAATGTGCTTTTTGTGGGCTTTTCCAGGGAATTCGATACATATTACTTTGATTTCAAGGAATCGAGGTTGGAATAGGATGGGAACTTTTGTGCATAATTGAGATCATAGTTGTTTGTTTGTGCATAATTGAGTTCTTTTTTTGTGATTGATGATGATGATTCTGGATGTTGAGATCTTGAGATGAGGATGTTTAACTTTATTCCATCTTTCGTTGTGTGATAATGCATCCTTTTGTCCCTTTTTTATTTTTTCTCTTAAACAAGTAAGAAATCTAATGTCGAAGAAAATAGATTACTAATCTAAGACTGTTGCTCCCAAACACTTCGCGAACAGATTCTCAAAAGGATACAAAAAATGGAAATAGCAATGCAATTAGCATTTGTTATTCTTGGAAAGGCATCTTTGCCACCCCTTTTGCCACACCTTAATCATACATCACATCTTACACCTTAATCATACATCACATCTTAAGGCATCCACAAGACAAGACCACCTCTATCACCACTTCTACCCCCTCAATGGATGTATTTAGAACTCGATCGAGGTTTTATTATGTGCAACTGCAAAATTGTATATGCTTTGGAAATTATCTGCCGAACCCTTTATTTTATTATGCCAGGAATGAGACAGCGCGACCATAGAAAGGCTTTAAATAAATTATTCAAATGATATTTGCTAATGCTCAGTCTTATTTGTTCAGTATCTAGGCATAGGACGCTCATGAACATATTTGATAAGGCTCCTGTGGTTGACAAGGATGCATTTGTGGCGCCTAGTGCATCTATCACTGGTGATGTGCAGGTGGGACGGGGGTCTTCCATTTGGTATGGGTGTGTTTTGAGAGGTAATTTTTATAAGTGAAACAATTTCATTGATGAATAAGCTTTAACTTCTTCCTCCTCTTTTGAAAGTTTCTTCGTTTGGTTATTTTTCATGTTCTTTATTGGCTTAAATGTAACACCCTTTTAGCAATTATAGTCTTTCATCTTTAATTTAACTGGAGATCTCTCATGTAATTAAATTCTCACCAAGTTAGTTTTTCGGAAATCCTGATTGTCAGACATCCATAATCTTGACATGCAATAAAGAATCTACGTATATTTGGGTTTTGGAATTCATTTGATTCAATGATTTCCAAGCTTGTTGTAGTAATGATTGTTCAACACTGGAGAAAATATGATGAAAGCATGTCTGGTATGTTTAAAAATATGATAATTTGAAATTACTTTGAGGCTAGACTATGAGAAAAAAGGGCCAAAGAAGAAATGTTTGGATAATGTGAGGGCAGCAAGTCAAAGTTAACTATATCGCTGCATTGATGATTTTTTTCGGTTGTATGGCATGGGTGGGAAAATGCCATAGCAACGAGTGTATTGAAAATTTTAGGTTTTTTACTTTGTGATTAAGCGTGAGGGCATACAAATATTGAAACTCTTTTTTGGGCATTGGGATTTTATTCCCTAATTTCATTATTTCAATGAAATCGTTTCCTTTTCAAAAAAATATTGGAACTCTTTTTGCTGCCTGCTTGCTTGTTAGCTGTTACATATGTTCGTGTTCCTTGGACCAATCTCTACCAAGAGATGTACTTCCTCTGCTTAAAATATTTGGGTAACGTAACGGCTGTTTTTTGTGTGAGCAAAATGACCACATTGGCAGATAAGTATTTTATTTTAAATATTAAATGTCTATTCTTCTTTTTGTCCAAAATTGTTTGGTGAGAACCGATAGTTCATCTCGTAACAAACATTTTTCAGTCATTTATCAAATCAGATTTCTTTTCTTTCTTCCCTATTTTCTTTTCTCATATCGCATGTGTATATTTGCCGAACTGCAAAATATTATGAAGGTGATGTTAACAGCATCAGTGTTGGCTCTGGAACCAATATACAAGACAACTCTTTAGTTCACGTAGCAAAATCCAATTTGAGTGGAAAGGTTTTACCAACGATCATTGGAGATAATGTAACTGTTGGTGAGTGATACAATCTTGTTTTAAATGATGTGTAGTATCCACCCCTTGAGTGGTGTGTGTTTTGGTTTTAAATTTGAACTAGACAGGTCACAGTGCTGTGCTACAAGGATGTACAATTGAGGATGAGGCATTTGTGGGAATGGGAGCAACATTGCTGGATGGAGTCTACATAGAAAAACATGCCATGGTTGCTGCTGGAGCACTTGTGAGGCAGAATACAAGGATCCCATGTGGAGAGGTCTCTCTATCCTTCCTACCATTTACTTTGACATTTAGGGTGTGTTTGGGGCCATGGTTGGGTTATTATAAAAGCTGGGTTATTATAACAGATGAGTTATTATGGGTGCGTGTTAATTAACACGACTTATGGTAACCTATGTTTGAAGTTGAAGGGTTATTATAGTTGAGACGAGAGGTTAACCCGGGTTGAGTTATTCTAACCATCCTAACCCACCTATACCCCCTTGGTGTATTTATCTGGTCTTGAAATATGAAAGTTGTTCTTATGCATTCATCTGAGTTTAGAGAATGGTTTGGCAGGCCCTTGTAATTAGTTATAGAGGTTTAAAGGGATTCGCTCAAGTGTGTGAGCTCATCTGTTTTGAGGTGTGGAGCCCTGTAGTTACTAATTTGTTATGATGTGGGTAAGCAAGATGTATGTAAAAGAATATAGACTTAACATAGGTCCCTAAGGGGTGGCGCTGGTCGAAGGCTTGAGCTTTGAAGGTGTGCTTCCCCAAGGTTCCAGGTTCAAGACCTACATGTGATTAATTTGTAGACACCTTCATGTCTTCATTCCTTTGATGTTTTCAGGTGCCAGGGCTAGGGACGGTTGTGGGTACTCTGAGTATAGTGAAGCGAAGTTTCGATTCCTCGATTTATATATAAAAAAAAAATTATATATATATATCTATAGAGAGAGAAACCTAACATAGAGTTATGAGGGTAGCCTCATTGGCTTTTTGCTCAAGTCTTGGTAAGGTGGAAACTAGGAGTATATGTGCTTTCAAATATCCATTGGATCAGTACCCTCTCTGTAATCATAGTACTATGGTTCTATCATACTTGAAACAAATTATTAACCATTTGTAATGCAATCACAGGTATGGGGAGGAAATCCAGCGAGATTCCTGAGGAAGCTTACTGAAGAAGAGATGGCCTTTATCTCCCAGTCAGCCATTAACTATTCCAACTTATCACAGGTTCATGCAGCCGAAAACGTAAAGAGCTTTGATGAAATTGAATTTGAAAAGGTTCTTCGCAAAAAGCTTGCTCGTCGCGACAAAGAGTATGATTCAATGCTGGGCGTCGATCGTGAAACCCCTTCAGAGCTTGTCCTACCAGATAACATACTGGCCAACAAAGTATCAAGAGCTTCTTAACCAACCATAAAATTCTTTACCTTTGAAATCTTGTGCTAATATTCATAAGACACATGGCGATCTTTATCGCGAATAACACATGGAGGTTGGATGAAAGAGGGAACGCCCATGTTTCTTCTGGCCGAACCCCCATGTTTCTTCTGGCCGAACCCCCATGTTTCTTCATCTAGAGAAATCAGACACAATGAGACACCATAATTTTGGATGCTTCAATAACCTTTAAGCCATCCTAGGATTTGTTTCCAGGTTTTGAAAATTTCTTAAGCTGTTCCTTTTTGGAAATAAAGAACTATGGAAACAGGTATGTTTAAGTATTAAATCTATTTCACTTCAACAGGCATCCTGATTCTTTTTTGCTTATCTAACACGATATTGTTAGCATAATATCTAACATGATATTGTAACAGGGAAGTTTGCAAGATTTTGAATGTGAGGAGGAGAATTCTTGTTGTTTTGGGATTTTTGATATTATTAAAAAAATAAGTTGTGCATCAGTTTCCATTAGAGAAGGTTTAGATGAACCTATCATGTCCACAGTGGTTCATGTTTGGTGTGATTTGATTACATTAGCCATCTGATCTGTGTAAGGAAGGGGGATGTTATTGCTTTGGTTTTTGGCTCAGAAGGGAATGAATGGGCCAATCTGTTTGTCTGCCTTCTTTGGAGAATATTCTACATTGTTTATTATTTTTATTTTAAAAAAGAAAAAGGAAAAAAAGAAAAATTAAATTATAGGATTGATCCATTGAAAGAAATGTCAATTATTAAAGTCATTGCTTTTCCTATTGAGATCCCCACTTTCCCAACTTGATGCCAAAGTTGATTAAAGTACATTTTGATTTGACATGGATTCAAGAGTGCTCCAAACTTGGTGCCAAAGACTTAATGAGAGATAGAGAACAGAAATGTTTTTTTTTTTTTTTTTTAATGTTTGGATTATTTTCTATATAACTATAGATTCTAAATTTACTTTTTTTATTGTGTAATTATTTTACTTTTTTTCAATAATAACATGACTATTTTTAGTTATCATATATCTATTATTTTATTTTCTTCCTATATTGTATTTTCCATTATTTACTTCACCATTAAAAAAAGATAATTATTTCCTTCGTATTCTCTGGATTCTTATATTTTCCAGGATCCCTTTTATACTCATTACACAAACACCCTTTAAACTATTTATTCTGCATTACAAAGTGGCTGGATAAATGTTAGCCGTAGACTTATTTTCCAGTCCTATGTTTTCCACTTATCTTCCTTTTTTGTAATGAATTATTCATTAGACTGCCACAAAGGAAAAAATTGCCAAGTTCTACATATTATATATATATATATCAAAAGTCAGCAGCCTAAGACTACAAAGTCACAGTTCAAATCCTCACTCCATTATTGTGTAGTCTTAAAAAAAGAAAAATTAAAAAAAAATTAAAAAAATTAAAAAGTATACATAATTTATTGCAGTGGATGCCATATAAGGAAAATGTAGAACTCCTCGTTACGCACCTAAACTATTTGGTTAATGAGCAACCTCTTGTTTAAAATTTAATGAAAACTGTAAGTGTTCGAATAAAAAAATTTTGAAAGGAAAGATTTTGATTGATTATGAAACTTTGGTTGCATTGATGTTATTAACCGCAGTTATGGCATTTAGATAGATAAGTTATAAGTGGTCGTGATAGAAAATATTTGTTTAAATTGATTAGTTACCGATGATAGTAGAAAAAACTCTGACATTATATAACAAGATTTATGTGAGTTTATAAAGGTTTTGTCAAAAACAATTTAGGGTTGTTTTATTTGTGTTAAATTTCTAAATAAACTCTATATCCAAACACATTTAACAGATTTATTCACAAAATGTGAAAAGAAAGACAAAAGAGAGAAAGGAACTCGTAGACACCCAAGTGAAAATGGGCAATTGGGACATTGTATTATATTAGGAGAACCTAAAGCCAAGATTGGCTATTGTATTGAATGTTATGTATTTTATAAATAACATGAACATAAGATCTTCACAAATTGTATTAAAATCTTAATGAGATTGAAATATACCTCACAACATCGTAATACAAAAACATTTCAAATTCAATTAAAAATTGTTGTTGATGTTGAAGCCTTTTATCAATTACAATTTAATGGAAGATATTGGTTTATCTATCTTTGCCAATAAGGCGCTTAAATGTATTTCAATAAACTTAATTTTTTTTTTTTTTTCATTCTACAACATTTGTGATGAACAAGTGTTTGTAGTTATAGGAAAAGGGAGGACTAAACTTCCTTAAGCGTATTTAATCTTCCATCAATGTTAACTTACAAGAGTAAATTCATGTAAAACGTAATACATTCTCAATAACAATCCAACAAAGGTTGTTAACTTAAAAAATAAATTCATGAGAAACGTAATTTATTGTCAATAACCATTCATCAAGATTGTTAGTTTAAAGAGAATAAATTCACGAAAAACATAATTTATTCTCATTAACCATCCATCAAAGTTGTTAATTTAAAGAGGATATATAAGTTCAAGAAAAAAGTAATACGGTCTCAAGTTTAACATGAATTTAATAAGAAAAGTTTTATTTTTATATTGACCAAAGTAAAAGATGATAAAACGTTAGCATATTAATGAAAGTGAACGTTTTATTTTCTTATAGTCTCTCACTTGGTCAATAGGAAAATTTGTAAGTGTTTTTCGTATGAAGATCTTAAGGCGTGTGCGATTTGTTAAACATTTCCTTATCATGAGTGTCGTGGATAATCTAGTTGTCAACGATAGTCATGATGTATGCATATTACTCTACAACATGCTTACTTCTATGTATAACATTAACGATTTTCACAACAAGGTCATAAATGAAATTAATTTAGTGGTCACATAATGTCTTGAAATAAAGATTATTTATGTTGTCATCTTAACAAAATATTAATAGCATATGTGATTTTTTTTTTTTTTTTTGAGAGCTTAATGTGTAAGTACAAAGTCCAATGACATAGGAAATATTTAGGAACTATCTTCAAGACACATGCTTTCAATATGTCCTTAAAAAGTCAATGAAAGCAGTCATTTCGTAAATATGTGTGTCACTTGTAAGTTTATACTTATTAACTCTACAACAATTTTCTTTAGCTTAACATCTTGTTTTAGAAAAGATATTTAAAGTTCATGTGTTTTAAACCTTTAGTTATCCTATCATGCTTAGAGAAAAAGATTACAGCTTCATTGCCACAGTAGACATTAATTTAATAACTTAGAGATAAAATTTAAAACGTCAAAATGTGAGACAAACTTATGCATCCATATTTTCTAAATTGAAGTCTCGTAGCGTGTTAGATATTCAGCCATTATGGTGGATCCATACAACATTTCAGATTTTTGAGTTCTCCATGATATGCACATCCACATAAGAGATATATATAGCCAACAATGCAAATCCTAGTGTCAGAACATCCAACAAAGCCTGAGAATAATTAGTCAACTATTATGACTTGATTTTTTATATGTGGGCATATAATTCATTGTTTCTTTTATATATCTTAATACTTTCATCGTAGCTTTTCAATGAGTAATTATGGTTACTTTAAAATCTACCTAACATACCAACTACATGACTGATATCAGGCCTTGTAAAGGCATGTGAATACATTAAACTCCCTATAAGAGATGCATAAAGATATTTGGTCATTTCTTCTCGTTAGACATGAGTCTTTAGAAATTGCTTAAGGACAAGTTTGTCTTCTTTATGTAGTGAAACATGACTAGAGGAACAATTCATCATGTCAAATCTCTCAAGATTTTATCATTATACGCTTTCTAAGATAATCCTATAAGTCCTTGTGAATAATCTTATAAGTCCTTGTGATCTATCACAAAATATTTCTCTGTCTATCACATAAAAAGCTTAATTAACTCATATCTTTCTAGTTTGTTGAGAGATAATCCTTAGTTTCACGTAGTAGACCAAGATCACTACGAACTAATAATATGTCATCAACATACAAAACAAAAATATGAACTTGTTCCTATTGAACTTAAGATATATATAAGGTTAACTAAGTTTTCTGTGAAATCGAAAGAAGTGATGTTTTTATGAAATTTTGAGTACCATTGTCTAAAAGATTGTATTAGTTGATTGTTTTCTTAAGTTTTATGAGTCTTGCTTAGACTCCTCTTGAACCAATTTCTTGTTTAACTCATTTAAACTTCTCTTTTCTGTAATAGTGTTATAATAAATTTTGGATGGTTCATACTTTTTGGTAAACTAGTTAGGATGAAATTGAAAAAGAAATGCATCATTCGTAATTCATCCCAAATTCTTAAGTTCAGCAGCAATATTGACAATCTTAATGGCATGAGCATTCATTGAGCGAGAACCATCAAAATTCATGGTTACAATATCTGCTATAAGTTTCACAGCAAAGATTTATCTGCAGTCTTGAGCCAATATTTAATGGCTTGCAAAAATTCTTTTGCACTCTCAGTTTTGAGTAAGAGGTTTCGATAATGGTATATATTACCATTCGTAAAAATATTATACTTAGTCTATTAAATTGTTTCCAATCATTATGTAACCATCAAAATTCATGGTTACATATTCGTAAAAATATGATGTGCTCATGAGCTGAACGTGGACTAAGTGATTAGAGCGTGAAGCGCATGCGTGGGTCTATATGTGGATTTGGATAAGCGACACTTGCATAAAGGCTTCTTGGATCTAGGTGCCTGGAACCACGAATCAATGAGCAAGGGTGATTTATGATTGGGTTCATCGAACCAAAAATTCTGGTGGTCGAAATTGAATGTTATAATAAAACAAAATTAAGGCTATTTGCACTATAGCTCTTGAACTACCTAACAATTAAATAGTATCCCAAAAATATTGATAATTATAAATTAGTCCTCAGGGTCTAGAATTATAAAGTTCTTAACTTATCAAAAGGCTCAAAATTTAAAAATGAACAATATTACGAAAATTAACATTAAAAAAAAAGTCTATAACAACTCGAGTCGTCATACCATAGGAGTAAGAAAGTCATACCAACTTATGCAATGCGTACAGTTATGCTACCTAAATACATTTTTAAAGATATCACAGTTGATACGGAAAATTTCTTGTAAGAATCTACTTTTAAGAATAAGAATAATTCTGTGTATGGTGGCAAGATGAAAAAAAAATTATTCTCTATAGAGGCACGGAAGTCCTAGTGAAGGAGATTATACAAGCTTTGCCAACTTATTCAATGAGTACAGTTAGGCTTTCTTTGGGATAAAAATAATTATTTGTATGGTGGCAGGATGAAAACAAAAGTTATTCTCGATAGGGGTAATTAGAAAGTCCTAATCCGCCAACTTATGCAATGCATGATTATGCTACCGTATATACATATTTTTTGAGAAACCATATAAGCTAATGTGGCAATTTTTTTGTGGGAATTTACCATTTGGAATAGAATAAGTATTCGTGGCAAGATGGAAAAGAAACTTATTCTCTATAGGGATAGTAAAGTCTTAGGAAAGGTAGTCGTTCAGACTCCGATAACTTATGCAATGAATAAGGTTAGACTACCTAAATATATTTGTACTGAAATTGCCGGTGATTATGATGGCAGAATGGAAAAGAAACTTTGGTAGATCTCGAACAAGAAATCTATCAAAAAAACTTAGGTAGATCAACATTCTCTATTCCCCTTCGTTTGTAAGTTAAAGCTTTGAAAAAATTTAGATAAAAAATAAGTATGTATGCATAAAGAAATTAAGTACAATTTGAGTTGAAAAACAAATGGCAAGTAATAAGAAGGAGAAGAGACAAATATTATAGTGGTTTGAAAATTTTCTCTACACTTATTCTCAATCGAGAAAAATGAAATTATATTACTTCCCTTAAAATACAAAAGATAAAGAAACACAATATAAAATAACTCGTAAATCTTTCTCACAAATTCTCTACTTATAAAAGTTGAACTAACCTATAAATTACCCAGAGTCAGCGCATCAAACTTAGGACGTCACCAAGATAAGGATTTCATACACTAGTAGAAACCGGACTTTTAGTGACGGACATATGCCGACACTAAAGATATTTGGTGTCGATCAAACGATCGTCATTAATACCGGTGTCATTAAAGACATTTAGTGACGGTCACTTTTGGTGTCGGTCATGACCGACACTAAAGGTGTCCAAAAATGACACCAAAAGAAGCTTTAATGTCGGTCCTGACCGACATTAAAGCTTTGTTTGGTGTCGATTTGGACACCTGACCGACATTAAAGCTTCTTTTTGTGTCGTTTTTGGACACCTTTAGTGTCGGTTAAATCGACACCAAAGCCCTTTATTGGTGTCAGTTTTGACCGACAGTAAAGACCTTTGGTGTCGGTTATTTATATGTGACACTAAAGACTTTTGGTGACGGTTTTAAGTGTCTGACATTAAAAAGTACCTTTTTAATTTTTTAAAAATAGATTTTTATTGGTCACCACGTCATATTCATGTGGGGCATCTTTTTCATTTAAACTTTTGGCTTTATTATAATACGTCACCATTTGTGAC
>JBBMEG010000022.1:10255941-10266829 GCA_037832605.1 Cyclanthera cordifolia
TCAACTTCAAGAATAAGTTGTAGAACCCTTGAGACAAATTCAACTTTAAGAATAAGCGGCAAAACCCTTGAGACAAATCAACTTCAAGAACAAGTTGTAGAGCTCTGAAACAAATCAAAGTTCAAGAACAAGCTGCAAACCCTTTGAGACAAATCAACCTCAAGAACAAGCTACCAAAACACTCGAGAAAATTCTATATTCGACAATAAGCTATGGAGTCCTCGAAAAAAAATCAGAAGAACATATTAGAGATTATACTCAACATTCGCACATATTCAAACCAATACAAAAATATATTCGTCATTTAGACGTGTCTCGCTTTTATCTTATCTGTAGAAATATCGTGTGAACACATGTAACTTAAGGTTCCTAGCTCTATATTAGAGTTTCGTTATATAGCATCATGATTGACTTGGTCACAAAAAATCATAGTTAGAATCACCAGTTTCCACCCTCGATTTCATCAGCCTTAGCCATCGTCTTGGTCAATTGTACCCGACGACCAGTGTGCATTTTCAACCATCATCAATAAGCCAAACCAGCCATATGAGGTTCAAATCGACTTGGACAAAACAACTAAAATGAAGACGACTAATTTGGACTGAGACATTATATATATATATATATATAGTATAAAGCTAGCTCAATGTGACAATTAAACTTAACTACCCCACAACAACTAACTTTACTTACTATTTCAACCATAAATGCTAATTGAATTTTGAAGTTGATTAGAAGAGAGGAGAGGAAGTGAAAGAAAAAGAAGAAATAAAGTAATTTGAGAGTATGAAATACTTGTTTGAGTATTGACCGCAGACGTTGCAAAACTTTTTTAGAGAATTGTATTTAGGAAATAAAATGTGTATTTTGAATGAAATTTAATATAAAGTTTAATTTGAAGTTAGAGAAAAATTGAAAAGAAGTTAAGGAGTTGAAAAGAATTATGATATAATAAAAACTAACAAGATGTTCAACTTCACCCCATCCTCGAGGACATTTTTAGTATTAATTAAATTTAATTTTCATTAATTCTAATTCAATGAATTAGTTTGCTAATACTAATAATTTAAAATTCGGTTAAATTGGTATATATTTTCTAAAATGTAAATACCATCACAAACTGTTCTACTTGAACCAAACTTTTCAGGATTTTTATCTAAACTTAATAGTAAGCGTATTTCTTAAAGTTCATTTCAAAGTTTAAGAATAATTTCAACACAAACTTCATTATTCAAAAGTACCATCGACAATTTAGTTAATAAAACATGTAGAAAAAAAAAAAAACTTGAAAATCGTTGTAGTAATCTAGTATTGGTATCCTAGATCGGCAGAACGATGGAAAAAGAGGAAACGATAATAAACTATATTAAAATTTTAAGAATTTGATGTTTTCTTCTTAATTTTCAAAATAAAATGATTATACATGAAGCCAAAAAAGGTTCGGTATGTTTGGTGTGATGGGAATGATTGGAAAGGGTTGGGCAGTGAAGGAAAGAGATCTCTCCCCACTGTTTGGTCCACCAATTTTCATCAATTACTATTTTATTCTTACTTTTTTTCATTTATGCCTTCCTTTCCTTTCTCTTTCCTTCCCACCATAGTCAAACATGTCTATAAGACTATGACACTCTCATTGAACATATTCATGGGCTCTGATACCATGTTAGAAAGTGTGGGCATCCATCACAAAACCAATTGGCAATGAGAGGAGTAGCCCACCTTGTATTATATGTGGTTGGAGGACTCCCCACCTTACCGATGTGGGATATTTGAGATCCTCAACATCATTTGACAACAATGTAGAATACATAAGCATCTCAAAATGTTTAAGCATCTTATCTTAGATATAAAAAAGATAGAGCACATGCATAGATAGATTATGAACAAAGAAAAGCACATAATGTACATCCTATACTACTAATTTCCCCAAAAATCGTCTTCGAGAAAACATTACTCATGTTTCAAACTAGTTTCAAGTTAAAAGGGAATGTGTTGAATCCTCCATTGGAATCAAAACTATTCTAACGTTGTGGTTGATGGGATAGAATACCCCCAAAAGTCCTCCATTGCTGCAAGGACCCAAATTTAGGCCTATACTTAGAGGGTGCATGAATGTATAATGGGAAAACAAAACATAAAAATGGTGTATTCAATTTCTAAAGGCACCCCACTGATCCACTCATCATACACACTTCAATCTTCAGAGAAAAACAAATTATTCTTAATTTTGGGTCAATATAAGGAATATCCCTTGACTTACACGTGTCCAAAGCCGCTAACTTTTGGGATGAACATTGCTGGAAAATCTTTGTCAATTTGTAATGAATAAAGCAGTTCCTTGATTTGATTGAGTCGGCTTTGTTTTCCAATTTTCCACAGAGCTCCAATAGCTTTTGCCAACAAAAAAACCTTATCTTAAAAAACAAAACACATCCATCCCTCTGCCAACAACCTCAGAAAGTCAGAAACCAAAACAACAGCAAAAGAAAAAGACAGCATATGAGATAAGCTTCAAGGACACAGTTCATTGTCCACTTCTGTTTGCCACCAACTACTTCAAATTTTTTTTTTTTTTTTCCTTACAAATGATGGCACTCTCCATTAGTTAACCAAATTATGGACCCTCATGATGGTGAAAGGAAGAATCTTAAGATCTAATTATTCTCCAAGTTGGTTGGATTAAGATTAAAATAAACTTTTCGGGTGTTTATTTCGTAGAATTAACGATCTAATAAAAATGAACTTTTACCATTCCTCTCCAAATAACATTCCATCGAGCTATTGTCATCACTCATTTCTAACTATTCAAAATAATCATCCATTTTTAACTATTAAATTTTAATCATTCTTGTCTAATTACTCGTTTCTAACCCCTCAAAATAATTACTCATTTTTAATCACATCCAAACAATCTATTGTCTGCAATCACTCTACAAAAACTATCATTCAAACGAGCTATTAAGTGCAACTCCTCTACTAATAACTACATCCAAATGAGTTTTTACTAACACTCAAATTTCTAAACACTCAAAATAACCCCTCATTTCTTTAAGGTCTCAGGTCTGAGACTCATCTATAACATTAATTTGTAAACATCTCTCGTGTCTCCATTCCTTCGATGTCTTCTAATGTCTGTCCTAGAGACGGGCGTGGTTATCCCGAATATAGTGGAACAAAGCTTCGATTTTCCAATTTCAAATAAAAAAAAGAAATTCTCATTTATGATTATTCAAAATAATCCCTTATTTATAAGCACTTTAGACTTTCACATATTTAAAGGGACTAATAGTGGAAATGTGGAGTTAAGTTCTACAAAAACAAGGGAGGAATGTCAAAAGAAACAGAGCCCAATTTGAAATGATTCGTTGGGGAAAAGTATACCATCTAGAAAGGGAAGACTGATGTGTTGTTAATTATGGGGATTTGTATTCAAACAGTGATTTTGAAATCAAAAGAAACAGAAATGAGATTCATCAAGGTATCCAACTAACATGAAATAATATTTATGACCTCAAGGTCAGAAATTCAAATCCCCACCCCCAAAGGCCAAATGTTATGTACAAAAAGAGAAAAGGAAAAAAAAATCTCACTTATTACTAATTGGTTCATCATAATTTTATACTGTTTGAATCAATAATCATCTCAGCACAACGGTCAAAAGGAAAGATGGCAAGAGAGAACACGAAGCCAAAAAGGAACAATAAAAAAGGCACAAAAACTGATCAAGATTCGAAACTTTCCACTAATTTAGCCAACAAGAGTATAATTTAACTAATGCTTAGGACATCGACATCATGAGTTCCAATCTCCACCATAAATGTTGTACCCTTCTCACTTATTACTAATTGGTCCATTTTCTTACACTGTTTGAATTAATAACCAGCAATATGGTCCCTTCCAAAATGGTAAGTAAATTGACACTATTTGTAAAAGGAAATATCACAAAAGAGAGCATGAAGCTGAAAAAGAAAAAGAAAAATGAAAAAGGGGCACAAAAATCTTTCATACTTCAGTCAAATTCTACCATTAAAAGGGCATCAGAACAACATTAAAACTAAAACTCCTCCAAGTCTAAAACACTGAAAGGAGAAGAAGAACAACAAGAATAAGAAAGAAAATCCCAATCTCTCAATCTTTACCCATATGGATATTGAGAACATCTTCCATATGACTGGTGGAGTTGGCAACAATAGCTATGCCAAAAACTCCCATCTTCAGGTTCTCTCTCAACTATTTGTATATTCAATTTTGACCTTTTTAATTTCTTTTTTTTTCTATTTTGTCCCGTCTCTTTCCTTTTTCTGTTTTCTAATGGCTAAAACATATGAATGTAACAGAAGAAAGCTTCAGATATGGTTAAGCACATAACAATGGAGGCCATAAAGCAAGCCTACCTTTCCACCGGTGCTCCGCCGAGCTTCGGCATCGCCGATCTGGGATGTTCCTCCGGCCCAAACTCCCTATCGATCATCAAAGACATAATCCAAGCCGTCCAATCTCTCAGCTCCGGCCATCTCCAGTCGCCACCGGAGTTTCGTGTCTATTTAAACGACCTTCCGACAAACGATTTCAATTCCATCTTCAAAGCCCTACCCGATTTTTTCGGAGAGCTTCAAAACGAAGGGAAAATTCAAAATCCGTCGGGGTTTTTCATTGGAGCTTATCCAGGATCCTTTTACCAACGGCTATTTCCCAATAACTGCTTGCACTTCGTCTATTCCTCTTACAGCCTCCACTGGCTCTCTAAGGTTTGCCGCCATTGCTATTTTCATTTCAGATTTTGGGGGTTTTTGTTAGGTTTTGGAATTGGTTTGATTTCGTGGTGATTGTCGTAGGTTCCGGAAGGGGTTCGAGATGAATTGGGGGAACCGATAAACAGAGGGACGATTTACATATCGGAGAGGAGTCCAATTTCGATTGCGGAAGCTTATGTGAAGCAATTCCGGCGAGATTTTTGGGAGTTTTTGAGGAAGAGGGCAGAGGAGGTGGTTCACGGCGGCCGAATGGTGCTGGTTTTGCTCGGAAGGGGCGGCGCCGAACATGTCGACAGGGGAAATTCCTTCTTGTGGAAACTCCTTGCTCAAGCCCTCGCCATTTTGGTCTCTCAGGTAACAATATAAACAATACTTTTTTTTTTTATATTATTTTAAATGATGTTTTTATTTTGTTTTCTTCTTATCAATAAAACTACGAAGGGAAAAACAAAAAAATTGAGAGAAATCCAATTGAATAGATTCAGTTTTTTAGAACAATATTATCTGTCTCATGGTTTCACCAAAAGTACTTCATATTTATGAAGATAGTTATCACGAATTATATATTCATGATCTTCTCGTTAAATACTATGAGGTTGGAGGGTAGCCAACTAAAACAACAAACTAATAAAACAAAATAGCCTTGAATAATAAAAAGCCAAATCGAAATACAACTTTTCTTAACATAGAATAATTTCATGCCAAAAGAGCAGTAGTTCAGGGACATCAATGTCATGGAATAATTCTGTTGACTTGTGGAGAATTTTGAAAGATAATTGGATGGAAATTTGATCTCATTTATCCAACCATATACTTCTTGAAGGAAGCCATTATTCATTAATTTGAAATAATGACGTGAAAATTTATGATTTCTCGAAATTTTTTAGTCAACCCCTGCATTTGACATAACCATGGAAATAAATAATCAAAGAAAACAGACTAATAAACTAAAGCAATAATAACACAATAACCTAGATGATGATGGTCCAAATTAGGGGTGAATGTAAAAATCGAAATGTCAAAACTAAACCAAGCCAGGATCAGTTTGGTTTTATAGAGCAATATTAGATACTTTGGTTTGATATTTTAGAAAATTAAAATATTTTGGTTCAGTTTCGATTCTTGATGAAAGAATTAACACAAAATCGAACTGAATCGAGATTTGATGGAAGAACAAATTTAGATATGAAATATGAAATAAGAGCATTATAAATATTGTGTTATGTATGGAAAATGTTCATTTTTTGGTTAGTAAAATAAAATTCTTTAAAATCAAATTGAGAATAAAACAAATTCTAATTAAAAATAAAATAAAAAACTGAACAAAAATCAAATCGAACTAATGATTTTGTCCTTCATTGTACATTGATTTGAATCTAATTGTTGAAAAGTCAAGGATATTGATTCGATGTTGATTTGACACAAAACTAACAAAAATAAAATTGAAATCACCCTTAGTCTATATCAATAGCGAGAAACAAACCATTCAACGTGACTACAGACCCAAAAAAACCCAAATCGGTTTAAATGAGTCGTCGTTTTCGTTAAGAACAAACTCCGATTCGTTAGATTCGATTGGTTCAATCACAACTCTTATTGGTTCGAGTTTTGGTTTTATCTGGCTTACCTTCATTAGATCGTTGGGCAACCAAGCATACTGAACAAGTGGCTTAACCTCAAGCTCCGAGCCAAAGTTGTCTCCTAGGGATGTTTGAATTGAAATTTTAAGAGTATATATAATTAATATTTAGAACGATGATTCATTTTGAGTATTTAGAAGTAATGATTGTAGTCAAAAGCTTGTTTGGATATAGTTTTTAAAAGTATTTAAAATTAGTATTTAGAATAAGGATTTATTTTGAGTATTTAGAAGTAATGATTGAAGTCAAAAACTTGTTTGGTTGTAATTTCCAAGAGTATTTAGATTAGTATTTAAAATGAAATTTTATTTTGAGTTGTAAGAAGTAATGATTAGTAATGATTGCCATTAAAATTTTGTTTGGATGTAGTTTTTAAGAGTATTTAAAATTAGTATTTAGAATGAAGATTTATTTTAAATATTTAAAAGAAATGATTGCAGTCAAAAACTCGTTTATATGTAATTTTTTTAAGAGTGTTTGGTAAATATTAATTTGAAATACTTTTTCAAAATCTCATACCAAACTCCTCTCTAGTTCAAAAATGCAGATTTGGTAAAATTATCTAAGATTTAAAATTAGAAAATCAAAATAAATATAAGAAGACATAAATACCCCATTTTAAAATCTCCGCTCCCATTTGTTTTTTTCTTTTTCAAAGACTTACTACATTTAATTATAAAAAAATGTAGCTTTGCTAAATTTTTTTTGAAATGGTGAATTATCTGCTACAATTTTCTCAAGAAAATTAGAAAAAAATAAAAATAAAAATAAAATAGATGAAATTATATTTGATGGAAGAAATCATTTTAATATGTCCACTTATAAATTATATGAACCAAAATTTTACCAAAATTAAAATAATATACATTGGTATACAATAACAATATCAAAAAATATTTTAAAAAAACTTCAATTAATAAATTGTAATACTGAAAACTTTAAGGTAACATACTGGCTAAAAGATAACAACCAGAAACTCAAGGTTATGATTCTAGTCCAACTATCAAAACACGTAGTCCATCAATCACAACTAAGTTTCGTCACTTTAACCCCTTAGAAACCTATAAGAGTGAACAACATCGCAAAAGTGAGCATAAACATACAAAGTAAGTAATTTTTCTATACGGAAAACTAACATTCATCAAGATGAGCTAAAAGATCACAGTAGTAACTCTTGAACACGTATCGACCATGTCCATCGTACTAAATATCTCAGGACTGTTATACACTTAACATACACCATCTTATCTAACTTGCACATCTATACTTCAATCTAGAGTGTAACTCATTACTCACTAAGCTCTCTAACTAGAGCGTGAAACACATATGCACATGCAACTCAAAAGTACATTACTCATGTATCAATTGGTAACTAGCTAGCATCATAACTTTCATCTAGATGAGTGCCCCAAACCAATCTAGATGGGAGAGACCTCACCAATACCATTCCACCGTAAATCCTTACCATCTATAGTAAATCGGTATAACACCACTCGCACTTGGCCACTCTCTTGATCTAGATTATCGTCTTGCATCCATGGTTACCAGAACCTTTATACCAAGAGGTGAACTAATGGATGTATGTTCAGACGCATCTCTTAACTACTTGAATGACTAATCTCATACTAGTCATCGTACTAGTTGTACTAGGACACCTAATAGTTGTTCAACAACCAATCCCAACCCTGAGAACCTAGATCGACTCCCCACTCTTCCAACGTAAATTGAGAAATATGTAGCTCGCATACGACATAACTGTTCCATTCGTAATAGAGTCATATACCCTAACTCCACTGAATACAATACCTAGCACCGATCATAAATCAACTCATAATACGTGTACACTTAATCATTCAATAAGACGAATCACATATTCTACTCAATCACACCTTGAACCGTAATACAACACTAAAACATGCTTCAACTAACACTTTGATAATCATGTATCACTTAGATCCACTATATTATCTTCAACTCATAAGTAGGACAACACGCTTGAACGAGTAAAAACAACTAATAACTCATCCTGACACTCTCAAATGTGTTAAAACACGAGTTTTAACTAACACTTCACTCTCATATGAGTGAAGAGTTTTAACTCACATCTCACTCTCAAAGGAGTGAAACACCACAATAACTCACCCTACATTCTCAAAGAAATGAAACACGACTGATAACTCACCCTACACTCTCAAATGAGTGAAGCACACATCTAAATATTTACTATGCACTCTAAAAAGAGTGAAACAATACTAGCTAGCAACTCACACTGTACTCTTAAAGGAGTGAAACTCTGCTAGCAACTCACCCTGCACTCTTAAATTAATGACTCCACTAGCAACTCACCTTACCCTATTAAATGAGTGACTCCGCTAGCAACTCACCCTACATCTCAAATGGGTGAAACATAGCTAGCAACTCACCATGCACTCTCAAATGAGTGAAATACTGCTAGCAGTTCACCCTGCATTCTTAAATGAGTGAAACTTCGATAACAACTCACCTTACACTCACAGAGGAGTGAAACACCATCATTAAGTCGCCTACACTCCCAAATGAGTGAAACATCTGTATCAGCTCACAATCTATTCTCAATGCAATGAAACAATATTAGCAACTCACTCTGCACTCTCAAGAAGTGACATAGCACCAACAACTCATCATACACTCTCAAATGAGTAAGACACAACTAAAACTCACACATTACTCTAAAAGAGTGAAACATAAATAACACCTTACAGTAGATTCTTAAGCATTCATACTACAAATAATAATATATATGTACACGACATTGAAACATAACTACTAATCTTCGAGCAAAGGTAGAAACGTACGCATCACCCAACACTTCGAGCTTTGAGCCCCCAACTCCTACAAATGATCCTTCACTCAGAAATGACATCATCGAAAGGAATCGAAAATAGAAGAAAAGCGGGATGATGTCGTTTCCTTTTACAACAAAAAACTGTAGACTTAAGCATAAGTCAGCGAACACACGTCGCACCTCAATAACGTCCTTTGTTCCAAATCAAAACGACATTGCTCAAACTTAGTCAATATTTGACCTTGACTTTTCTTTTTCTTAGGGTCTGACATAAATTATATATAAAACTCATTTTTAAGATTAAAAAGTATATAAAAATTTTTGAAAAAATAAAAGTAAAAATTGAAAAATAAAACAAGAGAAAACCTAGTAAAGATTACAAAGATTTTAGTCCTAATTTTAAGTCTTACAATTTTTATTAAATTTTACATAAAATTGTATCAATGATTTAATTAAAGATTTTAGTGATATTTTATATAACCAAATAATGACGATTTTGATCTTCCACTCTTAATGTTGTAAAGAGTATTAATATAAACATTTTATACAATAAAATAAATAGTAAGGGCCATGGAAGAATTACTCTTTACTAATGTTGGGGGCAAAGAGATGAAAAAAAAAAAAAAGATTTTATGTTAAGAAGCAAAAAATAGAAATGATTCTTAAAATTAGGCCACAAAAAATCATTCTCATCTAATCAAAGTTTCTTATAATCGCATTTTTATACCACTTCTAATTATTTTTTATTCCTCGTAATCATGAACACAAATATTCATTATCTATAATATCGTTCTTTTAGTACTTCAAATACAAATTATCATTTTCCTTTCTATTCTCTTCTCATTCTTCTTTACCTCAAACACTCGCTTCGAAAAGGACATGTAAATGTCTTATATGCTTTATACGGGTTATGATAAGGAAATTTCTATCGGTAGCCTCCCTTTCTTAAAAACAATTGTAATTTTGTTTTTGATTTTGAAATTTAAGTTTGTATTTTTTATTTTTACTACCTAAATTCTCTATCTATGTTTAATCTTCTAAGTACGTGAATTCGAATCAAATTCCATAAATTAAAACAAGTATTTAAAGTTTTTTTTTTTTTACTTTCAAATTTTGGTTTGATTTTTAAAAACATAAGTAAGATATAGATATCAAATTCATGAAAATTATGTATAAAAATAGTAGTTGTAAGCTGAAATTTCAAAAACAAAAAAACAAAACCAAAATATAAAAAATAAAAATCTTATATATTATTTTTGAATGTGGATCCTTAACATTGAGCTTTTGTTCTTTATTATATTGGAGTTAATGATTTTTGAAATATTTGTTATTTTAGGGAGAAATAAAGGAGGAAGAGGTAGATAAGTATGATGTGAATTTCTATGCACCAAACAAAGAGGAAATAGAAGAGGAAGTGAAAAGAGAAGGGTCGTTTGAAATGGAGAGACTAGAGATGTTTGAGATAGAGAAGAAGGTGAAAAATGGAGAGAGCTATGGGAAAGAAGTTGCGAAGACTGTTAGAGCCATTCAAGAGTCCATGATTTCTCACCATTTTGGTCATGCAATTTTGGACTCTTTGTTTGATAAATACGCAACCATTTTGGATGAAGAAATGACCTCACAAGAAATCAAACCCATTTCTTTTGTTATTGTTCTTACAAAATTGTGAA
>JBBMEG010000022.1:10274181-10302300 GCA_037832605.1 Cyclanthera cordifolia
CCAAACACAGTTTTAATTTCACTTCCCATCCCATCCCATCCCTTCCCATCCCAACCCGCCCTATCCAAACGCGCCCTTACGGGTGTTTGGATGTATGATTTAAATTCACCGATTCTTTATTAATAATTAAATTCAAATGATTTATACTAACTATTTAAAATAATTATTTATTTTTAATTATTTGAAATAATTATACATTTATAAATCATTAAAGAAATAATTTTTTATTTTAAAATCATTTTTTTTTCCAACAATGTGCATTATCAATTAAATATAGTTTGAAAATTGATTCAAAATTTTATTAAGTTATTAGATAAAATAAAAATTTAATATATATAATTTTTATCATCTATGTATACATAACATTATAAACTTTATGACATTAATGTGTACCCGTGAATTGAAAGAGTTACGTGTCTTTTACCTTATTAATGAATTAACAAAAATCATTACTTTGCGCTTAATATTTTATTAAGTTATTATATTGAATAAGAAAGTTTAAAAATTAGTCTCCATGATAAATTTGAAATTTATATTAATGAAATTAGTTTTAATAATTTTAACAATCTTAATACAATTCAAACCAAAATGTAAACATATTTATAAATATTATAGAGAAAGATGTTAATTTTGTTAATAATTATATAACGAATAATATAAGTTTTTTTTTTTTTGAAGTTTGTTGACTAAAATATAACATTTAAAAATTTATAGACCAAAATTAATCAAATTTGAAAGCATAGAGACTACAATTTGACATTTGAAACTTTATATTAAAACATGTAACAAGATTAAAAGTTTATGGACTAAAATTATATTTTAACCAAGTTGGATCATATGATGCAATAATATTTTAACACGTCTTCAAATGTCGAATTTGAAACAGACTCTTGAAAATGAGACGTTAAAAACAACACGTTTGGATTGCACATTCGAAAGCTCGATTGTCACTTAAAATTAATAGCCCAAAAAAGAGCGGTTGGCTTGGGAGAACTGCTCGAAATTAAAACAAGTTTTTAATGTAACTGTCCAATTAAACCACTAAAAAAAATGTCCTCCATATGCCGATTCGACCACCACCATCTTCTTTTGGTTCTTCCCCTCCTCTTTTCCTAAACCCACTTTTCTACCAAAATCAAACAAATCGAAGAATAAACAGCTGAAATTTCGAAGTCCCCATCCTCTAAAAGCAAAAGGAAACATAGTTCATTATATCCAAATAAACAAAAACAAGGTTTTCAAAGAAGAAGAACTAAAGAACTAGGGTTAAAAAAAAGTATGAAAATGAAAATTTCGAGGACCATCTTTCTTTGCATGCTATGAAATCATTCAATCCCAAAATCAAAACAACACTTTAGAGATTCTTCAGATGTATTGTTGCTTCTTTATAATTATTTTTGTAAATGGGTTCTTTACTTATCTTTTCACTTGACACTACTACAAATGAGGGAAACGGTGATGGGCTATCCAATTTTTTTTTTAAATACGGACAATTGGTGTCAGTCACTTTTGGTGTCGGTCTGGACAATTGGTGTCGATCGAACTGACACCAAATATGGCCGACACAAAAATTACTTTTGGTGTCGGTCAGACCGACACCAAAAGAACCGACACGATATATTAAAAAACCAGCCCAACAGATATATGGTGTTGGTCAGACCGATATCAAAACCGTATTTCAAAACTTCGGTTATATTTTTCTCTGCTTCAATTCATTTCTTCACAATACGTTTTCACTTTTCTTTCTTCTTCCCAACAGCTCTTTTCTTCCTAATTTTCAGCGAAACCCCACTCCATTTTCAAGCTTCTTCTTCTTCCTCCCAAAAAACTTCATTACTTTTCTTCTTCTTCTAATTCTCAACTTTCTTTTCTCTTTACCCGCGGCCAAAACTCTATTTTCAAGCTTCTCAGCTTTCTTCTTCTTCTTCTTCATTTTCAGACTCTAGCTTCTCTTGCACCTACTACCTTTCAAAGGTACTAATTTTTTTGTTATTTTTTATTTTGCTATAGTTTTACTTATTTTGCTATAGTTTTATTTATTTGTTTGTGGATTTAGTTATATTTGTTTAAAGTAGTGTCTTAGAGTAGTAGTGTCTTAAAGTAATATTGCCTTAAAAATTTGTGTTTTGATTTTTATCTTGTGTGTAGGTATTATTTTAGTTGGGATATGGATAAGTTGTGGATGCTTAAGGATCGAATGTCACAAGAATATAGTTTAGGAGTTGAGAGTTTTATAAAAAAATGTTTTACGACATTCCAAAGGATCAAATGTTGTTTGTTGTCCACGTTTGAAATGTGTGAATGTCAAGTACCAAAATGTGAATGTAGTAAGAAACCATTTATTTGTAAATGGTATCGATCAAAGTTATGACACATGAATTTGGTATGGAGAATCTATATCGAGAAAAAAAAAGCAATATTGAAAGTGACCAAATACGTATATTTGACTCGTTCACCTATAATATAAATGATTGTGGTGGTACATGGATAAATAAATAGGTTAGTGATTGTGATGATGACTCGTTCACTTATATATTAATCATTCTGAAGACAATTTAACCAATTATCTATTTTATTAACATATCTTCTCTCTGTTGTGCAGATTGACATCATGTCTAGCTTGGAGAGCGATCATGCTGATGGTACACCTGTGAACACACCTGCTCAAAATAGGTTCACTAGAGGCGTGACAGTCTTGCGTGAGCTCGCTCAGGAAATAATGGCTGGAGAACGACGGGTAGTTGAATATAACTCAATGAGTCAAGAAATCGAGATAGTGCAAAGAAACTACGTAGTTATATTGGAGTATGTGTCAGATCACATATACCTATCACCTACGATACTTGGGGAGTTGTCCTTGATCAATTAAAAGAGAATGGCTGGGATTGCATAGAGGTAAATACTTACTTAACTAAATATTATCATGTATTACATACTATAACTAACCCAATTTTATTCTATTTTAAGCAGATGTCATTTCAGGTGGATCCTAGGTCCAAACATAGGATCATGATGTCTATGCTGAAGACATTCAGAACGTTTAGATACAATTTCACCAAAGATTATATCAAGCCGTTTGAAAACATAAACCATTTATAATATTTTCATTTCAGAATAAGTTGAAAAATGCACATCGAGGTGCAAATATTTTGACTGAAGCCTTTGAGAACACCCGAGCATCGAGGACGTGTTAGCCAAGTTGGTTGCTCTCCTTGTATGGGAAACAATCACGATCAATCACCCTTGATTTTGGAAGAACCAATGAGGTAAGCAGATGAGATCCTTCTAACTGCTGAAGTCATTAAAGAACCCTGCATTGTCTAACCCGATGTCAAAGACTTAGGAGAAGTAAGTTGCATATTATTAATTTAATTTATTATATTATCAAATTAATATCGGTATTACTCTAACTATGTGTCGATGTTTCTTTGAAGGGTGTGGCATGTCAGCTTGCCATTAAAAATGTTGACAACATTGTGTCATTGGCACAATGTATGAATCGAGCGGCGCACGTGTTAAGATTCATGGTCTTCCACTAGGAAATTACAACGCTCGCGTCCTAGTGGATTTAATAATTGGAAATAACGAGGATTTGGACCTTCCAATTCCTCTAAACGACGAGCTTCAATACCTTCGACAAGCCGTCAACACTTTTATGCCATGGTCGCGTGCGTGGATTATTAAGACAACCGAAAGAGGTATTTAATTTTACAATTCCTCTTTATAGTATGTACCACACTATTAGTTTACTAATAATCGATTAAATTTATTGTCATAGCCATCACTTCCAAACAAAGGTAAGAAGATTCTGTCAGATACACAATCTCATTAATCAGGCATGACGCTTCCAACCACAATCAAGTTGCTTTATCACTTTACTAAACATAGTATGAGTGATAGTGACATGTTGTCAATTGATCTTACCGAGAATATGTTTGGAATTCACAACAACTGCTTCTTTGCGAGAGAAGACATTTTGTAGTATAGTGAGCTGAAAGAGATTGGCTACACTCTCATTCTTTGTTACATTGAGTAAGTACTTTATCCTTTTCAATTATTATAACAACTTTGTTACATTGGTTTATTACTAACGTTTCCTAAATCTATTTCAGCTACATTTGGGCTACTTTCAATCAACAGATTCTTGATAACTACTTACTAGTGGACGGTAATAGTTTTGCATCGATTTTGGGAAAACAAAATCAAGAAGAGAAAATCAATAATCTTGTTGATCGTTTGGACATGATTAGGGATGTTCGTCAACGTGTCTTCTTCCCTTTAATACCGGGTATGTATTTTTAAATTTTAAACTTCGTATCGTGTAATCTGTTTAGATGGTACTGTGTAGTAGTCCTAATTCCTTATTATGTCGTTTTAGGCACCATTAGATTTTAGTAGTCTTAATTCCTGAAGATGAGACTATGTATATTATGAACTCACTCGGTCAGAAGGCGCCGGATGAGAGTTTAGCCCAAATCGTGAATACGTAAGTTTTTTTTTTGTTTCAATTAGCTTATTATCCTAATGTTTTCACTTTTGTTCTATAGTTCTTATCGATTGTGGCAATCAAAGAAGGAGTTCAGAGCCATAAAATTAGCATGGAAAATCAGTGAAGGTACGTAAATAAATCATAGATTTCTTTGATTCTTGTCATGTACAATTATTATATTAATGATAAAATTTTGGTCGCCAATGCCCTCATCAATTGGGGTCAATAGTGTGTGGAAATTACATCCAACTGTTCATGTGAAAGATGATGTAAAGACCCGACCCAAACTATGAGTCTAAACCTAGGTCTTTTACCCTAATGCATGAGTTTTCAACACTAAGATGACGTGGGCATGTTCTTAAAAACAGAATATTCAAATAAAAGATTTTAACTGTCATTAAGTTCAAAAGCTCTAAAAACAGGTTATGGGTACCTGAGTAAAAATCTAAAACAGAAGACAATTTAAGTACCAAAAGAATACACATGCCCTGAAATATGCTAAACAAACATAAAGAAAATAAATAGTAGGAGTGCAGCGGTGCACATGGTCAAATCCAGCTCGATCATCCATCCCGACACAAACCTGTTAAATCTATGGAATTTCACAGTGGAAAGGGTCAGCTCGTGAAAACTCAGTAAGGATCCCCAACTTGGGATCAGACATGAATATAATCAAAATAAGATATCAACAATAACAACAAGCACAACAATCTAAATAATATCCTGAATCAAAGGGTACATAGATCCAAGTTCCAGTAAAACTTACATATTAAATAATGTCCCCTATGGGACGACGGTGTCAATGCACACACCAATAAGAGTCTTGTCCCTATGGGACGGTGGTGTCAATACATGCACCAATAAGATTCTTGTCCCGTATGGGACGGTGGTGTCAATACACACACCCTGATCCGAGCCTTGTCCCCTATGGGATGGCGGTGTAGGCTAGTTCGCTATGGAACATCCCGACTTATCACGCACCTTAAATGGTTTACAATGAAACATCAAGCAGAGCACCCTATCTTACCAACATCACCAGATAGCAACACGACATCACCAAGCACATAACCAGATATAAACATATTTGTTCAGTTCTATCTCAATAACCATGTAAATGTCAGCCTTCAAAATAATACAACAACATCAAATAAGCAACAAGTCATATGAGCATCATCAAGTATCAGTACGTCATCACAAATTCATACAATTACATACACACAAAATTTCACTTTCAATTCCATCTCAGATAGCCAAAACCAAACCAAGCATCACAATTCATACAAGCATAAATCAATTAAGCAATCATCACATAAGACATCCTATTTCAGTACATTCATGTATTACACCACAAGATCTCGAGTTGAGGATATTTTTTCCTAACCTTAAGCGATCCCACGAGCGAGCTCTTACACTTCAAGCTAACGTTCGACGAAGGCTAGCTCGCGAATGGAGTCCTAACAATTTAAAAGGACAAAACTAGCACCTTAGACTCTCGAAAATGGGTTCAGAACGTCAAAATTAGCAAAGAGGACCTAACTTTGAAAAACGTGCTTTCGGGATATGCGGCTCGGTCAACTCGGTTAACCAGTCAAGGATGGTCAAATTTGACCGAAAACTGCTCGAAACGGCCCTTGGAACTCGAAGGAAGAATCCCTTAAAGAATCGCCACCTTAGGAACGAAGTTCGGATTTTTTCGGTCATCCGAGATGGCGGCGCCTGCGGCGGCACGTGGGCTGGGGCTCGCCAGCGCGTCGCGCGTCTGGAAGCAGGATCGAGAGCGTAAAAAATATTGGCGCACGCGCGCGGCTTGGAGGCGAGGCTCGGGAGTGGCTTGGCGCGGCAGCAGGCTCGGCTCAGGCTCGGATTTGGCAGCAGGTTCGGGATAAAACCGAAGCTGCAGTGGCAACCCATTGTGCGACACGCGTCAGCCTTCTATTGGGGAACAGAAAGGCGAAAATCGATTGGCGCAGGCGCAGGCAGCTCCTGACTGGCGCACACGTAGGCGGGTTGGGATTGGCGCAAGCGGGCGGCGCTGGCGCGGCCAACGGTGAAGCGACGCGTGGCGGCTCGCGGCTGGCACGTCAGTCGATGGTCGGCGGCTGCACGAAAAACAACGCTGGCGGCTCCTCGATAAACGTGCGATGGCTAATGATTGCGAAGTGATTAGGGTTCTGAATTCTATGCAATCATTGGGTATTTATAGCCCAATGATTTGCTATTTTGGATTTTAGCCTATTTTTTCCGCTTCTCTATTTTGTCTTTTAGTGGCAAATTTACAAAATTGCCCCTGTTGACCAAAAACTCCTAATTTGACTCGAATTTTGTGAAAAGACCCGTTTTCCCTTGCTTTCTTAAGCCTAAAATTAATATCCTAAGGGTAATTTAGTCAATTAAATATGCCTCAAACCATTTCATGCTTTAAAATCATAATTCAATATTAATCCTTAAAATAACATAGGAAAACGACTCATCTTGCCCATGGTCACATCAGCTTCAACTCAGCCATCCCAGTCCACCTGTAAATACCTTGAAAGAATCCACAATGGAAAATGGTGAGTTCGCTTAAACTCAGTAAGGGATCCCAGCACGGGATCTAGCAAGAACACATAAATAATCAGAGAAACATTAAGTAACGTGATTACGTAAATGCCCTAAGCCATAGCCCTAACTCAATCCTTAGCTCAACCTCGAATCTCACAAATCTATTGTAAAGCTCTATCTCAACTTCTTATCTTAACCTTGGTAGCCTATACTAGTGTTCGAGCACCTCGGCGAGCCGAAACAACCTGGTTGTCGCCAGACTTCGAACACTCGCACGAATGGTAGATCTCAGACCCTCCGCTATGGGATATCTCCCAACTCACACCCCTAGCACGGCACCTGGGAAAAGTCAGGCGAACTCTAGGTAGGTATGGCTAATCGGGTGGCCCTCCGATCCCTGACACTACCGCGAAGTAGGAATATCTTTCCTAACGCCCTGCACCTGAACTAAACCCCTAAACCTTGTCCCCTTTGGAACCTTTAACTTGATTATACTCAATAGTCCCTTCGAATCTCCTAACCAGAACACATTGAACTCATAACCCACACAAAACAGAAAATAACATTCAAAGCAGGAACCCAAATCCTAACTAACATGACAACCTATTTATCAGGAAACCGACCATAGACAATAACACGCAGTCTTAGAACAACATACTAAATATAGGAACAATACAACATTTACATCATGTCCGAAAAACACGTAAAACGAACTAAATACAACAGATAAGGCATCATAAAACATCAGAACACACATTCACAGTAAATACGTTAAACAGTGCTAAACGAATCAAATACGTGCTCAAGATTACCCACAACGACCCTATACTGAGGAAACAGTCCCTTACCTTGGCCGGAAACCGCTCGGAACGGCCCTTGGAACTCGAAGGAAGAATCCCCTAAAGAATCGCCACCTTAGGAACGAAGTCTGAATTTTTCCGGTCACCAGAGACGGCGGTGCCGGCGCCGGCGCGTGAAATCCGGCGGCTGTGCGTGGGCTGGGGCTCGCTGGCGCGTGACGCGCGTCTGGAAGCAGGCTTAGAAGCAGGTTCGGGCGCGTCAGGAGGCTTGGCGCACGCGCGCGACTTTGAGGCGTGGCTCAGGAGTGGCTTGGTGCGGCAGCAGGCTCGGCTCAGGCTCGGATTTGGCAGCAGGTTTGGGACAAAACCGAAGCTGCAATTTGGCAACCCACTGTGCGACACGCGTCAGCCTTCGATTGGAGAACAGAAAGGCGGAAATCGATTGGCGCAGGCGCAGGCAGCTCCTGACTGGCACAGACGTAGGCAGGCTGGGATTGGCGCAGGCGGGCGGTGCTGGCGCGGCCAACGGTGAAGCGACGCGTGGTGGCTCGCGACTGGCGCGTCAGTCGATGGTCGGCGACTGCACGGAAAACAACGCTAGCGGCTCCTCGATAAACGTGCGAGGCTAATGATTGCGAAGTGATTAGGGTACTGAATTCTATGCAATCATTGGGTATTTATAGCCCAATGATTTGCTATTTTGGATTTTAGCCTATTTTGTCCGCTTCTCTATTTTGTCTTTTGTGGCAAATTTACAAAATTGCCCCTGTTGACCCAAAACTCCTAATTTGACCCAAATTTCGTGAAAAGACCCTTTTGCCCTTGCTTTCTTAAGCCTAAAATTAATATCCTAAGGGTAATTTAGTCAATTAAACTCTCGAATTTCCCGAACCAAAATAATAACTTAATTTTTATTAAATATTTAAAAATTACGGGTTGTTACAATGTTCGTAAAGATGAGTTTAGAGGTGAATACTAGGTAAAACATTCTGCTAAAGTGTTTGTAAAGATGAATTTTGGTGGTTTGACATTTTCAAGGCATTGTTTCTTATTATATTTGCCTGAAAGAGACAAATCATCACTTAGCTTTATTTTTATACAAGTTCTGAGACTTTTAATGTCGGTCAGAAATGATGACCCATAAAAGATATATAATAAAGGCAAATGAAAATGGTGACCCACATACATGGTGACCCATAAAAATATGTTTTTTAAAATGAAAAAGGATATTTTTAATGTCGGGCGCAAAAACAACACCAAAAACTTTTAGTGACAGGCGGAAACCGACAACAAAAAGAATTGGCGACGCTCCAAACAAACACCAAAAGGCGACACCAAAGGCGTTGTGTGTCTGTCTTGACCAACACCAAAAAGAATTGGTGACACTTTTTGCACGACACAAAGGCTTTTTGTGTCGGTCGTGACCGACACCATATAGCATTGGTGTTGCTCCAAACCAACACCAATGAGCGACACCAGAGACTTTTGGTGTCGGTCCTAACCGAAACTAAAAGCCTTTGGTGTCGGTCCTGACCGACATTAAAGACTTTTGGTGTCGGTTTCCGTCGTCACTAATGTCGTTAATGTCACCTGTATTGATGACGATCGTTTGACCGACACCAAATCTGAAAGATGTCGGCATATGACCAACACTAAAACTCTAGTTTCTACTAGTGTTTATTCAAATTCCCAATCTTATAAATTGAAAAATTGAGTTAGATTTCTATGTAAGGTTTGTGGTCCCTCACTCTCAAATTGTATTAAAAAAAAAAAAGAATTGAAGTCGATGTGGCATCATTCAGTATTACTATTATTTTTTAATTTAATAAATATTTAAAAATAAAAATTATAATACCAAATGATGTTTTATGATCTTAAAGAAGACGTTAAGGAGACAAGTTTTTCTCTCGATGTAAGCAGATAATGGCTTTAAAAGTAGTGTTTGGATGGAATAAATAAATAAAATGAGAGAAATAGGGGGGGGGGGGGGGGGGGGGAATGGGAGAAGAGGATCGCCACAAACCCTACATGGATGGCACTACTGCTCTCAAGTAAATGAAAACCAAATACTGACTTTCAATAAATCCCTAAGTTTTATTTTCGTCAAAATATTACCACGGCCTTACACAAGTTAATATAACTTGACATATATCACAAAACATAACTTCGTAATGTTTGATCTAGTAATCAAAAGTATGAATGTTCATGGTTGGAACCTGGTAGAAAAAAATAAATAAATAATAATAATAACTAGTAAGTTTATCTCAAAAAAAAAAAAAAAAAAACTAGTAAGTTGCTGTAAATGTACGGTTTTGTGTTAAAAGATACAGCACTGAATATATATATATATATATTTGGTAAATTATAAATTTAATTTTTAAGTTACTATGGTTTTAAAAATTAGACTTGTATGATTTAGAAAAATATAGAATTTAATCTCTATACTTTGAAAAATTATAGAATTTAATCTATATGATTTGGAGAAATAGAATTTAGTTATTATGATTTGATAAAACCTAAAAAATAGTTCATGTTATTCGAAAATCGTAAGTAAATTAAATATGTAGATGTCATCTATAAATTATTTATTTTTTGTCTAATCAATTAATTATCCTACACTCTCATCATTAAACACAAAAATAATTAACTTATGCATATTTTATTCATCAATAATTACAAACGACGGACTATTTTTTAAATTTTATCAAACTTTAATGACTAGAATCTAATTTTTCAAACTATATGAACTAAATCGTAGATTTATACGAAGCATAAAAACTAAAGTTTTGATTTTTAAAATCAAACGATTAAATTTTAACTTCCATAAAAGAATTATGGGCCTCATATTAGGTTCATCTTAAAAACTTATAGCACTTAATTTAAAAAGGAAATAGTATTTATATAAAAATTCTGTTCTATTTTTCAATTTTTTTAGAGGTCCTGAACCAATAACCAAACCGTAGTCTGAACTTCTTTTTAAAAATCAAACCAAACCGTCAATTTCGATTCAGTCTCAGGTTAAAAAAAATCGACGAACAAAACAATAAACGTGAAAATATTAAAAATAAAAAATAAAAATTTAAAAAGAAACGCGAAAAAGGAACACATCGGCGAGCTAGGCAAAAAAAAAAAAGAAATGTAGAAACATGCTCATGTCCCACACCACTAATTTTCAAGGAGACTTTGTCAACTTCAAGAGACCAAACACAATCCCAACCAAACAAATAAAGCTCATCTCACTACATTGCTTGAATCCGTCCTTCATAACCATAGTGCTTCAACAGCCCCTCATCTTGCCGCCAATTTTCTCTCACTTTAACTTCAACCTGTTCAAGCATCACTTTAGTAACACATACTTTCTCTGCAACAGGGATATCGACACTCACTAAATGCATTCAACTACACTGCCTCCCAATGGCCAATTCGTATAACGATATAAAGTACGCATCCGTACCTCCAGATAGACTTTCTTTTGTAAGAAATCTTCTATATCCAGACGAGCAGCAGTTGCAAGGAGCTTCAGAGCCTTTCCTTCCTGTGAACAATCAGATTGCCGTGTTACACATAACTAGGATTTGTTCCATTTGGCGGAAAAACCAGATCTCTTTTAATATTGATTTTGAAAATTGTGTTTGTTTTCTTACTATTTCTTTACCATCACTTTCACCTCTTCGGAATTTCTTAAGACATTTTTAGTAATTAGATAATAAACAAGGAAACTCATGAGTGGAAGTAGTATTTTTTTTTTTGAAACCGGGAAATCGAAGCTTCGCTCCACTATACCCGGGGTAACCACGCCCGTCCCTAGACCAGGCACCGGGAGACATCGAAGGAATGGAGACACGGGAGGTGTCTACAAATTAATGTCACAGATAGGTCTCGAACCTGAGACCTTGAGGGGAGTGGAAGTAGTATTTATAAGCTTAATTTTAAAAACAAATAACTATCCAACAAGACCTTAATTAAAGTCAACAAGAGTATAGTTGAACTGATATGAAGTATGTATTGTGATCAAGAAATCATGAGTTCAAATCTTCTTACTGTTAAACTTAGAAAAAAACAAGACCTTAACTAAAACAACATTGATATCTTAAACAAAAATTGGATGCTTTACTCAGAAACCATTGATACTTTAGTCCCTTCAATTCAACCAGGTGTCATGCGTTGTTAGATGTACAAAATGGGATATTAAACTGAAAATATACAGTTCTATGCTAATACTACCAAAAAATTTACATAATTGACAACCCTCTGATATTCTGCCATGTTAAGGGTCTTGTTGTACTCCCAATGGTCAGCGAAATAGTTATATACAGGCCAATATATTATATCATCCTTTTTTTTTAATTGGAAACGAACCCCATCCTTGATACTATGAAAGAGTTACAAAGGGAGGATAGCAATCACATAGAGCCAACTACAGGGGAGATAGAGTGGGAGAAGAAGCTAGCCTATACTCTATTACAATCAGACAAGAAAGTAGGGTAATTGAAGCACTGGCTCAGATCAAGAATCGAGAGTTTGTGCCAAGAACCGATTGATGTTGCACCGGTTTAGGAACAAAATACCAAATTAGTAATTCCTCTCTTCAAGCTTACTAAAATCCTATCATCTTGATTGGAGGGATTGGGCGAATCGGCACGTTCTTCCAACAAACAGCAAAGCTTCGCGGAAGGAGAGTATCCATGGCTCCGTGCTTGATTGTACATCAAATATCATAGGAGAAGAAAAATGGTGGATGATCCCACACCAGCAATCCAAGTGGAGGGTCGAGCTCCGACACAGGAGCAAGGCAGGAAAAGAGAAAACATGTTGCGTTCAAGCCGGCGTGGGTCTGCAGGAGAGATGTTTGTGATGGACTTTGTGAGCATTGAAGGTAAGGGCTCAGCAGAGGCTTTCACAAGTCAAAAACAGGACAGGAGGTTACTAGTGCCGGAGTGGTTTGGATTCAATAAGGAAGAGAGGAGAAGGCAAATAGCTCGAGAAAACAAGCAAGGAGGGCGTAGAAAAAGACAAATGGGAGGATGAACAGTGGAGGAGTAGAGAACAATGGCCCCCTCTAATGCCAATTGGAGTAGAGAACGATGTGACGCCAAAGGGAGGGAAAGGCGTGCGATCAAGGGTTTTAGTGAGAGGCAGGAGCCTTTATAAAAGTACAGAGAGTCGCAAAAATAAACAATATATTATACAACCAATATGCGAGATTGATGACTTTCAAGGGCAATGCTTGGAGTGATTTGTACACTAAATGTAAGATCCTAAAGAAAAGAAAGGCTAAGGTCATATGTTGACCAAGTTCATGATGTCGTTTAAGCTATGAACAAGACTATCTTGTTAGGTGTGCGATAGGTGGTTGCTAACTCTTGCTTAAGCGATGCATTTTTCATTTTAACAAAACTACATCGTTCCGCTCTACCATTATTTTCATTTAGAGCCAATGATGTCACTACTGATAGATGAACCATCTGACAGCTCGAAATGTTAGGTGATATGCACCTTTCTACCTCAGCCTGAAGGTAAGTACCTACAATTTTATTCCTTGTACATTCTTATTTGTTTGATGAATGTTCAGGAAACTAGTGTGAGTTATTGGTTGCGTTGCAATCTTTTAGAGTTTTATGTGAGTTGTTAGTCGTGTTTCACTCCTTTGAGAGTGCATAATGAGTTGTTAGTTGAGCTTCACTATTTGAGAGTGTAGATTGAATTGCTAGTTGAGTTTCACTCCTTTGAGGATACTGGAGAGTTGCTAGTGGTGTTTCAATCATTTAAGAGTGTGGGATGAGTTGTTAGTTGTGTTTCACTTTTTTGAAGGTGCGAGATGAGTTGCTAGTAGTGTTTCACTCATTTAAGAGTCTATTCGAGCTTTGGGTTGAAGATGATATAGTGCACCCTATCTCCACATGTTCGTGGTGTGATTTGGCGCATGTTTTAATGCATCAAAGTGTTTTGAGCTTAAATTTGTGATTTGTCCAATTAAGCGTAAAACCGTGAAAGCTACTTTGTTTGAGTTCATACCGTTAACTCTGTGAGGCTCATTCATGTAAGTTGCAAGTTAGTTGTTTAAATGTGAGACTAGTGTGAAGAGATTAACTAATAGTTGTGATGATAAAATATAGTATATAATATGTTAAAGCGTGAGATTAGTGTGGGAAGAATTACTCTTAGGTGTGTTGGGGATATTTGGTATGTAATACATTTAAGTGTGAGTATATTAATACATTGTAAAAATCACAAGCTTTTTACCCTAGAGTCAAATATGATGATGAGTTGTGTGAATCAATAGAGGATCAATGTTAAGGACCTCTATTCAGTGAAGTTATAATGTATGACTCTGGTTCAAATGAACGACTATGTCATGAATGAGCCTCATATTTCTCTGTGGAAGTGGAAGAGTGGAGAGTCGAACTAGGTTTACGAGGTTGGAGTTTGTTGTAGGATGGCTAGGATGTTTTCTAGCATAACTAATACAACCATCAATGAGAGATGAGACAATCAAGTAGTGAAAAGATGTGTTGGAACATAGAGGCGAGAGTGAGTACCTCTAGGTACACAGGTTCTGGTAACCATGATTGCAGGGTGATTATTAAGGCCGAGAGAGTAGCCAAGCGTGAATAGTGTCATATTGGTTTTCTCTAGGTGGTAAGGGCCTAGGGTGGATTTCCCTATAGTAGCGCGTAATTAAGCAAGATCACCCTCACCAGTTTGAATTTGGGCACTCACTCTAATAAACGAAAGTTGATGTTACTTGCTAGTTTTCAGTTGTTACACGAGCAATATATTTCTAAGTCATATGTGCATATGTGTTTAACGCTTCAACAGGAGACCTTAGTGAGTAGATAGTTGCACTTTAGAGTGAAGTACATATCATGCATGTAGCTAGTTTGACGTGCGATAAGTGGTTTCAGATATCGAGTACCATGAACATGATTGATCTCTATTCGATTCAAGAAGCTTATGTGTTTCCCTCTCCTAAGTTGGGATTTGAGAATGACTAGTGTGATTGTCTAGTTTCCACTGATAATTGGTAGTTTACTGCACAGAAAAGCTACTTTGTATGTATATACTCACTTTGATGTTAACTTTAGAAAATTTCTATGAAATTCAGGTGACAAGACTTAGTTGTGATTAGTGGTCTATGCGTAGTAACTAGACTAGAGTTATGGATCTAAGTTTTAAGTTGTTATCTTTTAGTTGTTGTTTACAGCGTGTTACCTTGATATTTTTGGGTGTTACACTAAATAACTAAGTAGATGAAGTGGTTATCCGCTTACCTTCCCGATGAGAATGATTTTCTGAGAATTTTTCTCAACAACAACTTCCGCTTGAATAAAATCTTTAGCACCCGGTCTGCTCTTGTAGCTCACCACATTCACCTGGAAAGTTCAAGAGCAAACTCCTGGCATTTAGAACTACTTTTCCAGACTATTTGAATAAATGACCGAAAAGGGGAAAAACTTAGTTATGCACCTGACATGCATAAGGAACTTCATTGCGATACTGCATAAATATCTTTTCTCTGACAATTTCAGAAACAAAAAATCTTTCTGGATGCTCACTAACTATGTCCTGAAAACTCATGAGAAGAAGGAAAAGGTGTCGTAAGAATCTAATTCTGAAATAAAACCCTGAAGGAAAATGTAGACTATAAAATATGACAGGTCTTAAAGAGGATGACTCTATATATCAATGACGCAAGTGAAGTAGTAGTTTAACGATACCTGGAAGTATTAGATGCTGTTGTAAACAAATTTATAATTGTTTAATTCAATAGAAATATTTCTTGATGAATAAGAGCCACAGAAAATTCAACAAATTATCCAGCTTCAAAAACATTATACGTTCTAATGTTTTAATCCCGTACTATATGCCACACTACACCAATCAAGACATGTTGGTGATGAAAACATAGACATGGACTAAAGCCAGATCTGGTGCAAGACAGTAACAAACAAGTAATCAAGAATTTCTAACCGAGATGGAAGTACTAATCATTATCAAAAACCAAATCCTCCTACATTTATGGATTACTGCCAAGAGGCCTATAGTATACTACTTTTCAACAATAAAAATTACTCAGATTGGATAGGGAAAAAATTAAAACATGAAGGCAATGTGCAAATTGGCATGAAACAAAGAAAAGCAGCAATTATGAACAAAGTTGCATCAAGTTACTAAATGTAGCATATCACTTTCTCTAAACAAAAGGAAATGCTTCTTGATATATATTTTATTTACGACATACTGAGCTTTTATGCTAAGAAGCACGGACACGGACGCGAGATACAGACACGACACAATACGGACACGTAGACAAGTCATTATTTTAAAATGTAGGACATGGATACGTCGAGGACACGTTATTTATTTTAATTTTCTATAATATACTATTAAAAGATAAAATCCAAAATATTAAAATGTTTTTACTAACTATGAAAAATATTTCAAATAAGGATGAATATGAAATATTTCAAATAAGGATGAATATAAAGTTAACTCGCATAATTAGTTATACGAGTCTATTTAAATCCAATAAATATCAAAATCTCATTATTCTTTATTTGCATACTAAAAGCACAAAAATCAAAATTTATAAGCCTACCTTAAACAATCTCAAAATACTTAAATTTTTATCTCATTTTTTTCTTCACTCTATTTTCTTTCTTTCCCTTTTTTTTCATTTTACTACATCTATCTTCGGTGGATGTCGTCGTTGCAGCCTCCACCAACTTGAAACAAATAATTCTTAAATGAGAGTGTCCAAGGTGTGTCCGTGAAGTGTCTGAAATTAAAAATAATAATAAATAAAAGAGTACATGAAATTTTGAGTGTCGGACACGTGTTCGAAGAGTGTCCGGAAGTATCGGTGTCCCACACGTGTCCAACACAGATACGTTGTCGAAATAGAAGTGTCCGTGCTTCTTAGCTTTTATGGAGAAAGATGTGGTACAATCTCACCCATCTTATCAATGCCTTCTAGCTCTATTAACATTATAAAATGACTAAAGAGCGGAATACAAAAGTTCACCTCTAATCGACGCAATTGTTGAGCAACAACTAAAAGAAGTAAGAAATAACTCAAATGATTACTTAACCATAGCCGTAGTCTAGCTTTTTCTCTCAGAGGTAAACTGAACAACAACAAAAAAACAGAGAGAAACCAATTGTTCATGACCTGCTCCTTATGAAGCTAATTTCCTCACTCTTCACATATGCATGTACTAGATATCTACAAAGACACCCAGAAGATGTCTTTGTCAATCATAAGTTCAACTCTAATTTGAATGACTCCAGAATGCACATATTTCAAATAGTTTAAAAACGAACCATTATAGCCAGTAAAGCCATTCGTAGATGTAAATACATACTAGAAAAAGAATAAAATAAAAAACGAACCATTATAGCCAATTCTTAGATGTAAAACGTACTATAAAAAGAAATTCAGGTTTCACTAGTTACATACCTTTGGATAATAAGCTGGCCCAACAGGAAGTTTCGATAGTATCCATTCCTTAACATCTTCTATGCCATGGCCAAACTTGGCGCTCACAGGTATAACCTCATCAACATTAGTAAATTTCTCATACCACTGCAAAGACAAGAGGCTTCTTTGAGATGAAGCAAATTTTTTAAGGAAAGGAGAACAAGAAAGAAGAGTTTTTTTTTTTTTTCTTTTTAAATGAGTCTACTTGAACACACCTACAAAAACATCAAGCAATGGGTTCTGACCTCAAGTTTCTTTGCAATTTCGCCTGGTTTGATCATATCTTTTTTATTTAAAACCAGCAAGGTGGGAGGCATTTCTTTGAGGTCTCCTACACCCTCTTCCAACACTTCATCAATCTACAATCCCAAATAAATAAAAGGTGAATTTAGGTAAAGAAACCATTACATTCAAAAGCACATCTGGACTCTGAATTACATACTTTTTGAGGCGCTTTACATGCATCAACAACAACCAGAACACAGTCTGCATTAATGGCGGCACTGCGCACATTTTTCATCATCATCGAATCCAACTTGTGCATTTGCTTCTCAATGACACCAGGTGTATCATAAAGTATCATCTGAAATAAAGCAAATAACCACAGAACTAAGGTATAGCATGAATCTAGGGAGTAATGTTTTCAAGAATTTTCAAAACAAAAGTGAATATCGTAATCGAAAATAAAAGATTGAGTGGCAATGCTTTGCGCTTCTCTCACAATTCCATTGCCTGCTCCTAAATCGAGCAAGTGTTTGCATGTATGCCAGAACAACAAAGTCTAAGGACTCTTATTCTAGTTCTGAAACTCGGTTGGTTTGTAGAGTTAGCTCAAGTAAGGAATATTAAGAGGAGAAGCACATTGAGAATAATAAATAAAGTTAAGAATAAATAAGAAGTTTAAGTAAAGAAGGGCAACGACGTTTGGTAAAGGAACAAACTGAGGAAGAACTATCCCCCTCTCCGTTTGGTCGAGGGATCTTTGAATGAAAAAGTTTCAACCCACTAACATAAATGCATTTTCCACTCGTTTCAAAGTGTAATTGGTAGTAACAAAAAGCTATATGAGGTTAAAGATAAATATTAAAATCAATGGAAAATCTCAAACCTGATACTGAGGTCCAGAACATATACCCAGAATCCGGTGCCTGGTGGTTTGAGGTTTATCCGTCACAATGGAAAGCTTCTGTCCAATTAAACGGTTAACAAGAGTACTCTTTCCAACATTGGGCTTGCCTAACAGAGCCACATACCCTGCAATTTCATCCATAATCACTCACGATTTTCAATTTCTCTCTAGGGAAAGGGAAGAAGTATAGATACCGCTTGTATGGTTAGGGTCGGAGGAAAACGCAAGCTCCTCCATCTCGTAATCGTCGAGCAAAGTTAAGTTCCTATCAGGCTTCTCATTCAGAGACAAGAACGATAACTCGTCATCGGAGTAGGAAGAGCTCGTCCCTTCACCATCTTCTTCTTCTTCTTCGCTGACGCTAACCAATAACTGGTTCTTCAACTCAGAACTCGGTGTCCTGTATCTTGAATTCTTGGCTCGGATTTGGAATTGGGAGTGGGGTTTCAGGAAAAATTGGGGCAATGAAATTTGGTTTTCGGGGCGGGAAATGGAGATGACGTTGGAATATGAGAAAGAAGAAGAAGAGCAGAATTTACTCCGGCGAAGAGTTGCCGGTGACTGTAATGCGAGCTCCATCGTCGGAGCTCCAGCGACCGAGCGATTTCAGACTGTTAATTATTGTGGTTGTTGGATATCGTTTGTTCGCAATTCGGAATCGGTGAGTGGAGTAGATAACAGTCAATACGCTGCCGTTTGATACACAAACCCCCGAAATTGAAGAAGGCTGTCATCAATCAAATTTTGTTGGGATTTTGAATAGAACGGAAATGGCTAAGTCTAAATAAACCGAAACCTGTTTTGCGGCACCTGTTTGGTAATGTATGATAAAAATGTCCGTATGTTATTATAATAATTATGCATTTTTCTTTAATTATTTCGTAAAAATAACTAAAGTTATTTAAAATAATTTACTCATAGTTAGCAAGGTTTTTATTTAATTTACAAATTAACATTTGCTTTATTTCACGAGTGGATTTCTTATTTTTCAGATCTTATATATTTGTATTTTATTCACACGATATTTTACTGTTAAATACAACAGCAATACACTTGTAAATAAACTTTGAATTTTATTGATTTGATATATACGTGTCTTGCAAGCTTGTTTTCAAATGGAGGGTAATTGAATCTTAAATTTGTAGTATAAGACACGATCGATTTGTTTTGAATTCTTCAGCTTGATTCTAAATTTTTTTGTCTAGTTGACGTAACTTGATGTATGAATCTCTTGCATCAGTCTTCGGTCTCTTGAAAATAAGGGAGAACTTCCTATTTATGGAGTTCTCATGAACTTATGGGCTTAGGTCTTTGGGCTTCAGGAGTTTTTAGGCATAATCATTCGGCTTGGTTCTCATAAGGCATTTGGTCGAGAACATTTGACATACTACATGGGCCTCTAGGCTTACGACATGGGCTCTGGTATTGTTTACATTGGACCAACTTTCAAATAAACCAATATTTAGTCCAATTAACTTTAGAATAATTATGAATTTGTAATTTGTCCAAAAATTAATTAAACTTCGTCATTATTTTATCCATGACGTGACAATTTCTTATGGACCAAAACTTTTAAGCCAACCCTATAGTTATATATTAAAAGATAAATATAGTTGTGTTGATTCTAGTTGAGAATCTTGAATAAATATGACTTTTGTTATCTTGATAATGTATTTTATTGTCCATTCAATTATTTTTCTTACCTTTCTTATTTTATTTTATTTATAATATAATTTTAAATAGTTATATTTTCTTAGAAAATATCTATAAAGTTTTAACTATATTGTTAATTATTAATAAAATAACTCATTTGAATAAATAATTTTACAAAGTTTTTTATCTTAAATAGGTGTAAAAAAGAGAAAAAATATATGTAAATGGAGCGGGTATTATGGGATAGAGAATACATTCCACATGAATTTTCTCCCTTTTTCAGTCGCGTTCCCGCACAGAAAATGAACGTGGGGAAGGCAGTTTAAATTTCCTAGAATTATGTCAAACATCACAACGATCATTAACTATTTATATATTGATATATATACTATCTCGATGGTTGCGTAGAGTATGCATATAGATTTGAAAAATTCACCATAAGTTAAAAAGATTCATGTATAAAATATATTAGATACATTTTAGGAATGAGATATTTTCATATTTATGGTTGTTCAAAATGTAGATCTCATAATAAACAATGATTATTTATTTTATAATTATTTTGCACAATGAGAAGGCAAGTGTTTCTCTTTTTGTTTAATATAGAATTTTAAGCTAACTAAATAATATATCCACCCAACAGGCATTTGATTCGTTGGTTTGGAATTCAGATTCACTGAAATTTGGATTCTAGTACCGTTATCAGATTCCCTGAAATCCAATGTTGTAATCGAATTCCCCGGAATCCATGATTACAATGTCTAGTTTACTAGATTCTAACTTTAAAAGGAGAAATGTTGTCTGGTTCATTGTATTTTTATTCTGAAATAAAATCATAATAAAATAATAAAAATAAGGTGATATGACTATTTTGTATGATTTAAAATTAAAAAGTAAATTTAAATGAATTTAAAAATACTTTTATAAACAATAAAATAATAATAACAAAATTAAAAAATAAATTTAAATGACTCCAAAAAAATTTATTATTTTTCTTATTCAGATAATAAAATAAAATAATAATAATAATCTTGTTGTAAGCTAAAAATATCTCGAAAGACTCGGAAGAGATTGGGACCCGCACGAAGGACAAATAAGCCAACACCGACCCCCGGCCTTGAGGGTCGGCCAAATGGAGGCCTCGACCCCAAGGGGGTCGGCCAAGCCCATTGCCGACCCCCTGGAGGTCGGCCAAGCATGTCCGACATCTCTGGGGTCGGCCAAGGAAGGCCTTGACCCCCGGGGTCGGCCCTTGCAGCCTCACCCTTCTCGGGTCCGGCAACGAGTAGGTCAATCTGAGTGGATTGGTCGTGGAGGTCAGGACTCTCCGAAGAGTCGACCGAGCCCAAGTAACGTTTGGAGACGCTGCACCTGTGGCATCACCCGTTACAGCGAGTAGGTCAATCCGAGTGGATTGGTGGTGGAGGTCAAGACTCTCCGAAGAGTCGACCGAGTCCAAGTAACATTTGGAGGCGTTGCACCCCATGGCGTCGCCCGTTACAATGAGTAGGTCAATCCGGGTGGATTGGTCGTGGAGGTCAGGACTCTCCGAAGAGTCGACCAAGTCCAAGTAACATTTGAAGGCGTTGCACCCCATGGCGTCGCTCGTTACAATGAGTAGGTCAATCCGGGTGAATTGGTCGTGGAGGTCAGGACTCTCCGAAGAGTCGACCGAGTCCAAGTAACGTATGGAGGCGCTGCACCCCGTGGCGTCGCCAGTTACAACGAGTGGGTCGGCCGTGGAGGTTAAGACTCTCCGAAGAGTCGACCAAGTCCAGAATCAAGATCGTTACACCTCTAAAGGGTAACGGTCAGGAGTCACGCCAGTAATCATACCCCGCTTAATGACGACCGTTTCTAACGGCCGGCCATTATATCGCCATAAGTGAGCTGCAGCGGTTATGAGACCGGCTGCTATAAAAGTCAAGTCATTTCTTCATTTCAAGGGACGAATCCTAAGCTAAGTAATCTTAAGTCGTTCCTAAAGTTCTAAATTATTCTCCTAAATTCTGTTTCTGACTTAGGCATCGGAGGCCCTATTGCTCACATCACACCACGCTTTTTTCTAGGCTCTTTCGTCCTCAGTTAAACAAATTCTTATTGTGGATATCTGTTGACCATTTTTCGACATCAACAAATCTTATGGTCGGACTAAATTAAAATATCAAGTTTGATAAATAATAAAAAAAAAATGATAGACATTTCTGAATTTAAATGGATTCAAGTTTATATATTTATATATATATCCTATAAAAGATTAAATTAATTTATATCCTTCCTTATTATATATATATATATATACTTTTTTTTTTTTTGAGATGGACTGTTTTAAATCTTCGAATAGTCCTAAAACTAATCCTCATCGTTTATTCAATATGCATATATGAGAAGAAAAGAAGGAGAAATTCATAAATAAATTATAAACTGTGGTAAAACATAGTGAGAACTTTTTTTTTGAGAGGTTTGAAACAAGTAAAAAAAAAAGAAAACATTTGGCTCATAATTAACTTTTACACGTACACATGTAGAATTGACAACAAAAAGTATTCTTTCCACAAGTTTTCATTTCTACTTTACTAATTTCTTTTCTCTCTCATTTTGTCTCATGCAATCTTTTTTTGAAAAGCCAATAATGACTAGCACTAAGCGAGAAGTCCAAACAATCCTCAGCCATGACCGAGGTAATGTGAGGGGGAGACATCTCTTCCAAAAATCATAATAGGAAGTCACATAACAAGACACATAAAAGTCTAACTACCAAGAACAATCACTAGAACAGTGAGTAAGCAGATCTGCCACACAATTGCAAGATCTAAAACAATGGGAAAAAGATAAGTTTCCAAAATGAGAACTGAATTTCCTAATATCAACAATAATATTGTTGAACTCTGAAAAATCTCTAGAGTCATTCCACAATAGCATGGATAACCACTGATGCGTTAGACTCGATCAAGATCAACGGCAGCAGCTGAACCTCATTCAGCTTAACCTCTTTAATACCTTCAAGAATCGTCATGGCTTCTAGTTTCTTTACATCGGCACTTCGGTAACGTGTTTTTGATCCGAAAGCAATATGAAGTCCCTTTGAATCTCGAATAATCCAACCAATGCTCCCCGATCTTGAATCTGTTGACCATGCTGCATCGACATTCATCTTCTAGGAGCCAGCCATCGGCGGAATCCACCTCACGACCCTATGTGCGGGAATCCTTTCCCTTATCGCCCCACCACCTGCCAAAGACAGAGAGAAATTATCAATTAGCTTTGAAATAAAAATTGGAAGATTTTCAACCTGCTCTCTATCTTTATTATGCAAGATAAGGTTCCTAAAATGCCATATTTTCCAGAACACAAAAGGAATTTTGTGAGAATTAGAGGAAGGAATTTTATCACAGAGGTCCGCCCAAAAATCTTCCACCGATGAGGAAAATCGAAAGAGAGTATGAAATTTTTTTAGACAAGGAAAAAATAAATCCATAAAGGGACAACTCTTTTGCATGATCTAATTAGATGCATTATTTTCTCTTTCTTTCCCACAAATCACACATCTAGGATCAAGGTCAACCCCTTAACATACATGTTCTTTTTCGAACGGATATCATTCCTTAACAGACTTCACGCTCTCAATTTGATTTCCATACAGATCAAAAATCGCCCTCCCTCAAAGAAGATGTTTTTAAGGATCTCTCCACTCTCTAGGGAATAAGCATTTTTTTACTGAAAACGAGCCTTTAGCATCCTTCGCACAAATAATCTCATCAGACGGGTTGTTGCAACTTAACGAGACGTGGAGAATAACTTGAGCAATATCCTTGGAGAAATTAACATAAATTAGATCCTCGTTCCACTGACCCTTCAATAAAAGGTCCTTAACCTTCCTATCCCAGACATGGTTTATTCCACAACCCGCAAAGATCTCGCTGTTCAGGAACCACAAATCATACCCAATACAAATCGACTTGCCATCCCCCACTTCCATCGATAGCCCTTAAGGAACAACTCTTTCCCCCATATAATACTTTTCTAAGAGTACTCTACCAACTGTCGTCATAGAAAGGAAATCCCCATCCTTAAAATATTTTCCCTTAAGCACTTTGAATAAAAGGGAGGATTTTTCCTAACCAAACTTCTACTTTGCTTAGTCAGCATGGCTTTGATTGAAAAGGATAAAATTTCTAAACACAAGCCTCTTGCTAAGCCCTAGATCTTTCTAGCTTTTCCAATGGGCCTTGCCCTTCCCTCTGAGCTGATTCTCACCCCACCAGAAGTTTACTAGCATACTATCGAGCTCCTTAGCAATGTCTTTAGGATTTTAAAATGGCTCATGGTGTATGTGGGGATTGCTTGAGCAACGACTTTTATGAGAACTTCTTTACTACTCCTAGATAGCAACTTCCCTTTCCATTGTTGAATGCACTTTCACACTTTACTCTTGATGGAATTAAAAAACTTATTTTTGTTTCTGCAATTTTGCAAGGGAACTCCCAGATCCCTAGGTTATCCAGAACTTTCACGCCCAAAATTTTACTCAACCTAATTTTAAGAGCCTCGTCCACATTAGGACTAAACTTGATCATTGATTTGTCCCCATTAATTGACTGGCCAGAGGCAAGATCATAACACTATAGGATTCACTCAATAGCCATGTAATCATTTTTCTTAGCGCTAAAAAATAATAAACAATCAACAGAAAAAAATGTGAGAAATAGAGGGACATCGAGGATTAATTTGAAAACTTTAAAAAGAGAGTTTAACTTCTTCCCTTACTAGGTACTCTGAAAGACCTCGGCACAAATGAAGAAGAGATAAGGAGAAAGTGGGTATCCTTGCCTTATGAGCCATTTTAGGATGATCTTTGCATGAGGAACATAATTGATCAGAACAGAGTATGAGACCGATGAAATGTAGATCATAATCTTGTTAACCTAATCAAGGGAGAACCCAAGCTTGAGCATCATTCCTTTGATGAAAATCCACTCCACTCGGTCGTAGGCTTTACTTATATCAACTTTGAGAGTCGCCCACCCCTGACCACCAGTTTTTGTGAATACTTTCAAAGCCCAGAATCACATTGTCGGAGATTAGCCTCTCGGAGACAAACACACTCTGATTGACCGAAATTACCTTATCTAGTACCAGCTTGAATATGTTTACCAGAGCTTTGGTAATAATTTTGTATATTGTGTTGCACAAACTTATAGACCGAAACTCCCCCATTTTGCGAGGATTTTTAATTTTTGGAATTAGAGAAGTAAAAGTTTGATTAAATAATTCCGCTGATCTACCTTCATTAAGAATTCTCAAGCAGACTTTTGTAACGTCATCGCCCATAATTCTCCAGTACTTTTGAAAGAATCTAGCATTCATTCCATCAGACCCTGAAGCTTTATCCGCATACTACCTTTCTAAAGAAAATTCAACATTACTTCTCACAAACTACTTATCTAGCATCTCTCTGTCAGCATCATTCAATTTTGAAAAGACTCCTTCAGTGATGTTATCAAAGACCCCAAGTCCTTCTCTTTAACCACCCAGATCCCCCAATCATCAAAAAGATCGAGGATCGTGTACTTTTTTCCTCCTGATCAAGGCTTTAGTATGGAGCCACACGAAGCTAGTCCTCCCTGGATCTTTGCTTTCAATAAATTTCTTCTTCTTCTAGTAATCTTTCAATTATTTTTTCCATTGCACAAATCTGGTGAGATCTAGAATAACCAAATTTGTTGATCCAATCCTGAACATCTTTCTCTTTTTACAAATTTGATCTCTTAAAACGTGATTTATTCCAGTCCACCAAATTATTCACACCCACTAATATTCTTATTGAGGTTCAGCGCGTTCTCCCCCGTCTTGGAATCCCGATTCCAGCATCTCTCGATAATCTTCTCACACTCTTTGAAGTTTGACCAGGCATTTTCAAATCTTAAAGGTTTCCTTTTAAGATTCCTTACCTTCCCTTCCACAGATATTCATGTAAATGAGCATAAAATTGGCCTATGATTCGAATAATGGTAACCTAGATACTTAATAGAGAAACAACCAACGTTAGAAATAAAGGAGGGAGAAGCGAAATAACTGTCCATATGACATCTGGTAGCTCTGACATCATTTTTATTTTTAACCCTAGTAAAAGGGTCTCCAATCTAGCCTAAATCAATGACTGAGCACTCATCAATAATCATTCTGAACATGTTCATGCTTACTTTATTTCTATGAGCTATGAACTCTTGCTCCTTCAGACTGATGATCTTATGAAATCTACCTCAACTAACCAAGGAAGATCAGAACAATCCAGCAGCCTTCTCAGAAGGTTCCATGAATCAATTCTCTTACTCAAAACAAGATTACCAAAAACACTAGAAAATCTCCAACAAAATTTTTGATCCTTAATCATGGCATCCATTTGACCAATAGAGAAAGAATTAATAGCAACATTTAGGTCATCTAGCTATAACAACATCAACCCACCACTCAAACTCACGTTCGGCACACAAAAACATCCATCATAATTTAAGGCACTCTTTAAAGCACTCGCCACTTTATCCTCAGGTTTGTTTCAGATAGAAAGATTAAATCAGGTTTTCTTTTTGCACCTCATGGTGAAGTTCCCTTAACGCCTGCGCCTTTTTCAACCGTCGGACGTTCCAACATAGTCTATTCATGATGTTCGGCGTGCTAAACTTCAGTCAACGCCAATATTTTACTAACCTTGTCAATGTTCATACTCTTACATTTTCTTTATAACAATATTCTCCATCATATCCGCCAACTCGTGTTGCTCCCAACTAACTAGTCACCCCGTTATGAGTAATTTTTCCTTGCTTCTCTTGCTTCTTTCTTCCATTTTTTTTTCGTATAACTGAAATTTCGGTTCCATTTCTATCTTCTTGGTTTTTAGGATCGCCAGCATATGTAGCCCATTTTGTCATTATCACATTTGTCCACTATTTTTTTTTAATAAATAATCTACTTTATTAAACTTAATAATCAAAACTATAGCAAATCCTAAACTAACAAAAACAATATGCGAAATAGAAATTGCAAAAAGTAAAAGATAAGGGAAAGAAGACACTGATTTTTTTTTAAAAAAATCCCTACTCCACCCCCAAGACTCCTTCTTGGGGATTCTATTGGTGATCCCCTTACCGGGTGATAATCAAACCTACACAACCCTCTTTTTCCTAGGCTAAAGAGAAACACAAATCCTTTTCAATGGTTCATAATTAAATCAATTCAATTTTCACAACCCAAGATGTATCACACACCTTATTACAAACCCCAAAGAATACAAAACTAAATTTCACTCAAAGGTATCCTCTTGTAGGCAAATACACAAGTTGATACACAAAGTAAAAATGTTCTCACAAAAATTGCACTATGCCGGTTGAAGATTATGTGAGATATAATTACCAACACTTTTTGATCGCTAGATAATATGGAGGCTTCTTGTAGAGAAAAAATTGAGAGATTGTTGTAGAGTATTTAAATGGAGAGAAGGTTAAAATATGGCTATTAGATTTAGGGTAAAATTGGTGGATGGATGAGATTTAATGAAGATGAGATAAAATACGACTATTGGATTTAAGACAAAAGGTATGGATAGTTGAGATTCATTATAGGGGAGATGAAAATGATTTTGAATTAATAATAATGGTTAATAATTGGAAAATCCCATTTTTCTTTAATTGGACATTTTTTGTCAATCTTCTTTTGCTCATATCTCCCCGTTTGAACTCTGATTCGAACGATTTAAAATGTGTTGTAATTCTTTTTTCGATATCTAAGATAAACTCTTTGAAACACTAAAAGAGTCAATAAAACAACTTAAGTTTATTTTCATCAAAATATTTGGATTGATTTGAAGCCTTAAAAGCTAACAATCTCCCATATTTGATGGTGACAAACCCCTAAATAATCATTTAAAATTCATCAATATTCTTCCCCTTTTAACTACAAGATTGGAGGGCTTCGGCGACGGAGCTTTCCGTCGCCTTAGCCCTCCATTTCCGTCGCCTTAGCCTACGGC
>JBBMEG010000022.1:10311171-10347183 GCA_037832605.1 Cyclanthera cordifolia
CTTGGTGAGTGAAAATACTCACCCCCCCCCCCCCCCCCCTTTTCTTTCTTTTGTGGTAACCCAAGGTACGCACGGGCTTTACCAAGATGGTTGATTTGGCTCAGTAGAGACCATGGGCATGTTGAGTCATTTCTTACGTTTTTGCATCTTGTCTAATTTATTTCTTTTCATGAGAACTTTGTTGAGAAAATTGTGTTTCATCGGTTTATTTTTCCTTTTGAACAACTGTGCTTTCCTTTCCTTTTTCTCTTTATTCTTTTGAAGGAGTACTCCAAACATTTTGAACTTGTGTTTTGATGAATAAAGTCATTTGAGGAATTGTTTATTTATTTTGTTTCATTTAATAATTTTAAAGGTTATTTAATTCATGCACTTAGGGTAAGGGTTTATGTGGGGCCCTTAAAGGGTCGGTTCATTACAGTTCGCCTGCGACTGTGCCCTCACGGTTCGGTTTTGGACTCGGTCAATAATGACCTCCATGACTTGGCTTCCTAACGGGGGTGTTCACCTTTAGCGTAACTCCTGGTCGTTATCAGCGGATACAGTCGTTACTTGGACACGATCAACTTGATCCCAAGGGAGTCCTAACCTCCACGGCTTCCTCCTAGGGGGTGTTTTCCTTCTTTGGTCAACCCCGAGAGGGTCGAAGCTGCAAGGGCTGACCCCTCAAGAGGTCGAAGCCTTCCTTCACCGACCCCCAGGAATTCCCGACATCCTTTGGCAGACCCCTGGGGCCTTTCGGCATCCTTTGGCCGACCCATGAGGTCTTTCGGCACCCTTTGACCTACCCTTAGGGGATGTTTGTTTTGAGTGTTTATGAAGATTTTATAAACGAGCTCTTATAATCACTCTTTAAAATCTTTATACAAACGAGCTATTATTATAATTTCTTTTTTATAATTACTCAAAATAACTCCTCATTTCTAAACACTTCATAATTATACAAACAAACACCCCCCTTGGGAACTTTTGGCATCCTTTGGCCGACTCCCGAGGTCTTCCAGCACCCTTTAGCCGACCTCTGGGAACTCTTGACATCCTCCTGGTCTTGTCCGAATATTTAGCGATATTTTAACCTTTAACAAAAATTATATATAAATTAAAATAAAATAAACATAAAAATAAATTTAAAAATAAAAATAGAAAAAACTAAAAGTCAATCAACAAAAATTACATTTTATCCCAAAGAAAATATTATATTTGCCTGAAACATGTTCAATAATTTAATATATGGGAATAAATGGATTCATGCACTTTCCAAATAAATGAAGCGTGTAAAATGCAAGACACGTCAGCAACGAAATATTTGTTTGCTTACCGAAATTGATAATGACAACTGACAAGTGATCTTTTTCTTTTCAACTCTCTCGTCAAAAGAAATGATTGAATTTAGTCATATCAAACCATTATTTATTTATTTGTTTTTCTGTAGTACTATACAATACCATGAGTACATTTTAAGTTAAAATATCTATTTCAAAAAAAAATAATAATAAATAAAATATCATGGTTAAAAATATTATGATCATCAGTATTGATTTTAAATTTTCATAAAAATAGATAAATACAAATTAGTTATTAAAATATTGAAAACTGAAATATTAGAGAACTTAAAAGGAATAATTTTTTTTTTTTTTTGTTAAAGGAATAAATCAAATGTGTATTAAAATTAAGTATTGATTACCATTTTCCCTCAATTTATATATATATATATATATTACCATTTTAGTACTTAAATTAAAAAATATATATTAGTCACTTAATTTTCATGTTTATTTTATTTTGGTCGACTTTCAATTTTTCTCATTTTGATCTAACTATAATTTTTTAAATATTCATTTTTCATTTCTTGACCTTCAAAATAAATTAAATTTGTTTGTAATTGAAACTTTTTATTACTTTTTCTTTGAGAATTTGCCAAATTTCTCTATAAATCTTAGGATTATGTTCATGTATTTTCTCTCCTTATGTTAAAATTATTAACATTTTTAATTTAATTCCAATAAATATTAATTTCAAATTATCACTTGGACTAATTTTTTTTATTTAAATATAGGGACTAAAATGAAAAAAACTTGAAACTTCACAATTAAAATTGAACTTTTAAAAGTCTAGGAACAGAAAAACATATAAGTCCTTTGACAAATAAAATTATTGAAATTTTATAGAGCAAAATAAAACTGAATTTAAAATCTATGAACCAAAATAGTATTTTAACTTAATACTAAATATCATTTTTCAATTTTAAAATTAGTTAGGATAAATTATTGAATGTCAATATTTTTGTAAAAAAAGATAATAGATTTTTTTTTTTAATATGGAATAGTTTTTACAAAGAAAAACTCTTTTGTATGTAATATATAGAGAGTAATTTCAAAGTCTATTAATTAAAAAATATACATTTATTAACACACGAAAAATGAGAAAAAACGTAATATAAATATTTTAGTGTTATTTAATTTTTCATCCTTTAGAAGATTGGAATATTTGAAAATTTGGTTAGCATGATGATTGGTCCACTCACATTCTCTTTCATTTGCTCTTTACCAATAAAAAGAGTAAAAAGTTGAATGATAATGACAAATACTTGTGCTTGAATTTGTGCTTTTTGAGAAATAAATAGAAATCATTTTCAACTTCCATTAATATTTGTTTCCCAATTCCACTCGTGACTATATATATATATATCATTAATACAGAAAGTAATTGAAACTTAAATGGATTTTTTTTTTTTTTTAAGTTTAATTAGAGCATACATTTTTGATTACTAAAAATAAAACTTAAAATAAATTAGAAAGACCAGAGTTGGGAGAAAAAAAGAGGCGTGGAAAAGAAAAAGAAGAAAAAGGGCAATAATGGGTTCCTTTGAAGATACGGAAGATTTTACTATTACAATCAATCCATGAAACGGTTGCTTCTAAAGAGGTAATTACCTAAATGCTTAAACACTAACTAAACTTTTTGCAGCTTTCTTCCCCTAATTATCATTAATCCTGCTTTACCCTCTCATCAAATCCCATCCTACCAACTAAACAAAATGCCCATCTACATCTCCAACTCTTAATCATATTTTTCTAAAATCATATTTTTATTCTCGTCTTAACAATTTTTTATTTTTTTTGTAATAGTTTTTCGTTATAATTTCTTTCCCTCCAAATGTGACAATCCACTTAATAGGTAAATTTTAAAATTCATTTAAATTATTGTAAAAAAAAAAAACTAACCTACCCCCTCCCCCAGTCTCTCGCACGCAGCACTCCCCCCCTTGCCTCCCCTCTTCTGCAAATTGACGCCACCACCCTTCCTCTCATGCCGCGACCCGTCGCCGACACCGACCCAGCCTGCGCGCCCCCCTCTCGCCCTCCCGCTCTTCGCGACCCGCGCCGCCCGCACGTCTCTCTCTCCCTTCTCGCTCTCGCCGTCGCAGACCGCCCGCGTCCGTTGCCACTCGCCGAGCCGCCCGACCCTCGCCGTCTCTCCCTCAGTCGGCTCCATCCCAACCTCTCTCTCTCGGCTGTTTTCGGGCTTGACTTGGCTTGGCTTGGCTTGTAGCCGCGAATAAGCTCGATTTTCTTAGTTGATTTTGTGCCGTTTTTGTTATTCCTCATTTAAAATGCAGCTTGCTCTCTTAATTGTGTGGTTTGGTCTCTTTAGATTGAAAGGTTTGGGGAAGGTTCGTTGTTGGGGTGAGTTCTTGGTTCGGGTTGGTCATTGAGGTTTTCGTTGGGGCTAAAGTTGTATTGGTTGTCATTTCAGCTTGGTTTTAAGTGTGTCGGGTTCGTTTTGCGTTAATGGTCGTTGTGTTCGATCTTGCATTTGTTTTAGAAGCTTTGGGTAGACCTTGACTTAGTTGTAAACTAGTCGCGTAGGCGTCGACGCTAATTGATGGCCTTGGTTTCTTGTAGGAAAAGAGGCTTAAGCTCGTTGAGGCATTTTTGGACTCGCTCAAGCTGCTGTCGTGCCACTTTTATTGTTCTGTAAGGGATCCTAACGGGTGCATAAGTAGTTATATTCTTGCTTGGATGATTGTTTATATGTTATTTGCTTCTCGTTATTTACTTATTGAATTTGAAAGCATGTGGTCTGTGATCTGGTAGGCTAGAACTTTGTTTATATGTTGTTTGCTGCTCGTTATTTACTTATTGATTTTGAAAGCATGTGATCTGTGATCTGGTAGGCTAGAACATTGATCATATGTTGTTGTTGTTCGTAGATATTTCATCGTTAAATTGTGGAAAGACTTTAGGGAAGTGATGCATGACTTCTTCGTAATTGTCTAGTTCATAAATTGGATGTTGCTTGCTCAAGTCATTTTTTTGAAGGAGTGAGCGTGCCGACCATGCAGTCTAGGCGCGTCTCCTCCCCACCATACGGTGGTTGCAGTAGACCATAGGGCCTACTGTTTGCATGACACGTTAGGGGGCAACCCATAGGGGTGTAGGGTTGGACGCAGCCAACATTCCCTAACGGATAGAGGTTACTGTTGTAAGAGGCTTCACATGTTATTAGGGTGGTGATCGCTACATCGACCTGAAGTGTTGTTGGACTGACCATAGGGTCGATAGAATGCACTCAGGAACTTTGCATTGGTTGGGAACCTGGTCGTCCATACGTGTAACCTAGCTGAGTGGTCTAGGGCGTACATGGTGTGATAGTGGGAATCGGACATCTGTCGGTTATCCCTCATCGCAAGAGTTGGAGTGGGAACTTGATAGGCAGTGAGAAGCCGAATTTGCTTAGGCATAAGTGAGCGTCGCGCTAGTAGGTTGGATCGCTTTCGGCTCGGCAACGTGCGTTGTATCTGATGTGTTCGGGATTGACTCCACCATGTCGGAGGGACCTAGGATAACCTGGGCGACTCCAATGGTTGACCATTGCCCCTAGGCATTTTGCCGTACCCAGGAGAGATCGGTTAGTGGCTTTCCAGGTCTTACGAAATTGGCTGGTGAGGCCCCTCCTCGAGAACTGACTCAGGGTCATCGGGCCAGGTGACTCGGGTTCTTGGGAGTTGGGATGTTTTCCTTTTGTTTGTTGTGATTTTCATAGATCTAATTGTCAATACATGTTAGCTTTTGTTATTATATGCTTGCATACCCGTGCGAGTTTCTCTTACTGGGTTTCACGACTCACCCTTCGTTTTATGTTGGCTGTGGCTTCCATCCACAGGTGCAGGATTATACCAGGATGGTTGACGGAGGCAATTTGACGACCGGAAGGAAGAAAGACTAGTTATTGACATGTGTCGAGTCTTTCTACTCCTTGCATAGTTTATACATGCATTATTTTGAATCATTTTGGTATTGACATGTAACGCCCGGGGTTAGGAGGGGTACGTACATGAATGAACCGAGTCCACATCCGAATGAGAGGGATCTTGAGAGATATATTCCCATGGTTAAGACTTAAAAGAATTGATTTGTACTACCTATACCATCAAGGCGCACTTTTCCTTTTCGGTGGCACAATCGAAAGAACTTCACAATTAGCCGTTTTTAGCCTGGACTAGTCTTAGATTGGGTGACCTCTATCATTAAGAATTGAAAAATGACTTACATCATGAGAAAAGGAGACCAAGTAATATGCATTAGGAATAAATATTATAGAAATATTTTCGAGAATGTGTTAGATTTAATATTTGATTTTTTGTAGTTATTGGGTAGGATTTATTAAGATATTGTTCGATAATATTTAAAATTTGTTAGAAATGTTTTGATATTTGTACTACATATTTTGCCTTTTCAAAATTTATCAAGATAACATTTATCAATAAAAAACAATACCTTCAATCAAAGAGTCCAATCAAAATTTGAAAAACTGAAAAAATTAAAAGGGGCCAATTAAAGATATTCTTACACATGAGGTAACAATAATAGAAGACAACGATAGAACATCTATTTTGATAGAACAAACCAAAATAATCATTAATTATTGCTAAAATTATTAGTTGTTTGCTGATATGAAATTGCTTAGAAAGTTTGATAAATCAAAGCATTATGTGCAACCTACTTTTTAAAGGAGTATACCAAACTCATAATCCTGGTCATTCAGGTTTGTCCAACTATTTTGGTTTTCTTTACAACTTTTTCAATAATGTTTGAAGAGAAACTTAGTCTTACAATATCTCCTGCTACTAATTTTGATAATGAATAATGGATAAGTTAATTTATCACTAAAAGCAATTACTCTGTCTTGTCTTATCACAGTTTGTCTTTCGATCGACCCTGAGTAGCAAGATGTATATATACTTGTCCAAATTTTAGAAAAAAAATTTAAATAATTAAGTCGATACACTTTTAATAGAGTTTAATTAAGTGAAAGTGATAGATTTCACTTTAGTCAATTTGAATTTGATAGATTTTAATTTAATTTAAATATTTCATGTTTTTTTACGTATGAAATATTTTTAAGAAGTTGTTATAATTAAAATATGAATCCTAGAATTTTCTCCACCATTGGTGTTATTTGATAAATAAAAATATTCGTATGGTTATGCATATACTAGGTTAAGTATTACCTAATATCCACATGCTAGCTATTGCCTTACTTCTTATCAATTGTAGATATTTATTTTTCTTTTATTTCATTTTAATTTTGAAAAGGGAGCTTTAGGCTTAGTTACAGATTGTTGTAACTTTTAAATATTTTGTCATTTTTTCTTAAAAAAATATCAAACTGTTATAAAAGTACATTAATATTTGATAAATTGAATATTTTAACATAAAAAGTAAAAAAAAAAAATGAAGTTCTTCCTCTCTCGTTTAGAGAGAGATAATTGTCAGATTCAAAGATGATCTCTACAATTAGTCGTTGGAGAGTGTTGTTGGACACCATGGTGTGCGATCTAGGCGACTTACAAAGCTTTATGTTGAGAGCGGGGTGTGGTTGTTTATGGCTCGAAGGTGAGCAAAAAGGATGGAGCCGATCAGAGGTTGTTTAGAAGAGCGAGATGAGCTGGTTGATGATAGAGGAGTCAGCAAAGCGGCTGAAAAGTTCTCTTGGCTTAAATAAATCTTCTTTATCTTTTTTGACTAGGTTGCCTTATAAATGGTCTGGTAAAGCAGTGAAGTTTGAAGACTTTAAGAGGCGAGCTCGGTGTTAGATCTTAGCTTTCTGGGGAGTATCCCTTCTCTGCCTGGTTATGTTTATGATTTTTATTTCTTTTGATAGAGGCAAGATTTCTTTTGACAAAGGAAAACTGGTTTAAGGAAATGAAACTGAGAGGATAAGAGAGGCTGAAAAGGGAGAGATAAAGTTATGGAATGATAGTCACGACATCGATAATTTGGACGAGTCTTCAGATTCTTTTGAATCGAATTTTGAACGTTTCATTAAGCAATTGATTTCTATCATAGTGCAACTAGCAGTTTCGTGGTCACCCGAGGAGAGAATGAAAGATAATGGAATATGCGTGGTTCACAAGTAGACTAATAGGAGGAAATGACAAAAATATGATGTGTGGCTTGTATTATTGATGACTGCTTGGTTCAATGAATGAAAGACGGTTCGAGGTCAAATCCACTTTCTTTAGAAGGGATGTTTGGTTCAAGGATAGGTCGTTTTTGAGTTTATTAATACAATTTGTTGTTTAGGCTGAGTCATTTGGTTTGGGTCCTGAAATCTGGTTCTAAACTGATTTATTAGTACATAAAGTTTGATCGAGTTAACTTTTTCTTGAGATTTAACAATTAGAAACAAGGGATTCAAATCCAAATATTCTCCTCCCTCCCTGACCATTTAGATTAAATTGTTAGTATTTCCAAATTATTAATTAACTTCTATATATTTAATTACTACTTTCATATTTTTATTGATATAAGTTATAAGTTTTATAATCTTTAAGAGTTATTAAAAAAAAAAAAAAAATCTTAAAATTAAATGAAACTAAATTGTAATCTTATTAGAGGATACCAAAAAAGTAAACTTCCCTTAACTATTTTCCCTAATACAAACTCGAAAACAAATGAAGTAAACAAAACTTTCCTTTTCTTGTTCAGTGCGGGAATTAGCTCTACAAATACACCGCGTGGGCGTCGAAGCCATCGAAAATTCTCTCTTCCAATATTTTTTTCCTTTTCCAATTTCTCTCTCGAATCTTCAAGTTCATCGGATTTGATCGCTGCGCCCCTCTTCTCCCACTAAGTTTATCCCCTTCTCTCTCTTCCCCTTTCCTCCTGGTGGGTTTGGCCATCACTTTTCTCCCTACCGAATTCACTTCAATCCGTGCAAGAAAACTGGTAAGGATCAAATCCCAAAATCCCCTTTCTTGCAATTACTCGATTTCTCTTGAAAATACCCCCCAATTTGATTGATTCTTGTTGTTCTGATTAATGGGTATTGTCCAGAATTAGCGATTCAATCAAAGGAAACCCATGGCTACGTTTGTGGAGCCACAACCGAAGGGAATGAGATCGATGGGGAAACATTATTACACAATGTGGCAAACCGTGTTCGAAATTGATACTAAGTATGTTCCAGTGAAGCCCATTGGGCGAGGAGCGTACGGTGTGGTGTGTTCTTCCATCAATCGAGACACCAACGAGAAAGTGGCCATCAAGAAGATTAACAATGTGTTCGAGAATCGCATCGACGCCATGAGAACGCTCAGGGAGTTGAAGCTTTTGAGGCACATCAGACACCAGAACGTGATTTCTTTGAAGGATGTTATGATGCCTGTTCATGTTAAAAGTTTTAAGGATGTTTATTTGGTTTATGAGCTTATGGATACTGATCTTCATCAGATTATCAAATCTTCTCAGCCCCTCTCTAATGATCATTGCAAGTATTTTATCTATCAGGTTTGGAATTCTTTTTTTTGTTTTTTTAATCTTAATTTTTGGTTTATCTTTCTCTGGAGTTAGTATAAGGTAGGATGTAATGGAAATAGTTATTTAATTGGCTTTGATGTTGATTTATCTAACAAAAGTTGTAATTCATTTGCTTGATCTAAGTTGATCTAAGTTTCTGAGACTTGATGTTGCTGCTTGTTTGGTTTGTGTTATTTGCTGTAATGGATTTAACGGTCTTGTTTTGGAAAAGTATTAATGAAATAGAATTTCTAGAGAGTTGATATTCAATTTACTCAGTACTTATGATGTGTTAGCTACGTATATGAGTAGAGGAGAAACACTATCTAACCGGTATCGTGCAACATAGTTTTCTATGAAACTTGTGTACATGTTACAATTGCTTATGAGCTCTAAGGTCTGATTATGGTATTTCTTCTTGTGTATTACAGTTGCTTTGCGGATTGCAATATCTTCATTCAGCAAACATTCTTCATCGGGACTTGAAGCCCGGGAACCTCCTCGTTAATGCTAATTGTGATCTGAAGATTTGTGATTTTGGGTTGGCACGAACGAGTATAGGCCGTGATCAGTTCATGACTGAGTATGTTGTTACTCGATGGTATCGCGCACCAGAGCTTCTCCTCTGTTGTGACAACTATGGGACTTCCATTGATGTATGGTCTGTGGGATGCATCTTTGCTGAGATTCTGGGTCGACAACCTATCTTTCCGGGGACGGAGTGCCTCAACCAACTTAGCTTAATCGTCAACATTCTCGGTAGTCAAAGGGAAGCAGATATCGAGTTCATCGACAATCCAAAGGCCAGAAAGTTTATCAAGGCGATGCCCTTTTCGAGAGGAATACACCTTTCACATCTGTATCCACAGGCTGAACCTTTAGCCTTAGACTTGCTGCAGAAGATGCTTGTGTTTGATCCAACGAAGAGAATTACCGTTGATGAAGCACTACAACATCCATACATGTTGGGGCTGTACGACCCGCAACTGAATCCACCGGCTGAGGTTCCACTCATTCTTGACATTAATGAGTCACTTGGGGAGCATAAGATCAGGGAAATGATGCTGAATGAGATGCTCTATTACCATCCCGAAGCTGCTCAAGCCTATTCTTAAGGTATAATTCTGTTGGAAAACGCCCATTTAAACATGATTGAATCCTGATGTTACGAGTTCATCAATGTAGTTTGGAGAGCTTTGGTTAGGAGCATTAACGTATTAACTCGATTGCGGCCTTTTGTTTACTTGTAAATATAAGTAAAGACTACTGGATCCAGAAAAGGTTAAAGCTATTTTTGTACTAGTGATGAGAATGTTTCACATTTTCTTCAGCATAATTAAATGATCATGGAAATGTGAAGATGTCTTATTTTGGGGTTCAAATATATGTGGATTTTTGTTTGTGCAGGAAAGTGTTGATATCTCTCTCCAGCATTTGCTTTTGTTTCATTTTGATTCTATTTTAGTTATGGGCTCAGTAGAATGAGGGCTTTAAATTTATGAATGAATATAGAAAAACAAAATATTAATGGATGCTTATTTCATGAACAGAATGAGCATGATCATCTTGTAATTACTAGCCTGTTCGAGCATTTATTTTTCTAAATCTCGTCTTCATATAGAATACCGTTCGAACTCAAAATGTAATAATATTAAATATTGAATTCAAATTATATATGTATTTATATTCCTAGTATGTAAATAATATTCTATTTATATTATTATTAAACATTTTATTTAATTAAGGCATTAACAAAATATCTCTGCACTTTTTTTTCTTGAGATGGTGTATTACAAATAAAATGCTGAAATCGTACTTCAATTTGGTAAATGGTTTGCATAAGCATAGTACTACATGCTGGTCACCATCCATTACGACGTTGAAAATTCCATTTTTTACAACGCATCATCCAAACAAAAAGGAAAAAAGTAACATAAAATGTCCTTTTGACGCAAGGCCAAAAAGGGGTTTTTTTTTTTTTTTTTTTTTTTTTTGATATATATATATATATATATATATATATACATACACACACACATTTATTTATTTTGGGTATATGACTTGATGATTTTCTTTGTTTGTATTAGTTATAGATTTGATTCTTATGCTTTCAACAAACTTAAAATTTAGTTCATATAATTTAAAAATCTAGATTTTAGTTCATATGATTTGGTAAAATATAAAATTTAGTCCTTATAATTTCGATAAATACAGAATTTAGTTCATATGCTTTGAAAAAAATAGAATTTAGTTCATATGATTTGATAAAACATAAACAGTTGTCTATAGTATTTGTAAAACGTAGGCGAATTAAATGCATAGATATAACTTCTAATGTATGAATGATACGTTTTCGTCTAATCAATTACTTACCTCGTTATCTCATCATTAAACACTTAAATAACTATTTTTTGCATATTTATTCACCAACAATTATGAACCGCATAGACTATTTTTTAGATTTCATCGAACATAAGAACTAAATTCTAATTTTTCAAAACATAGGAACTAAATTATAGATTTCTCCAAACCATAGAGACTAAAGTTTAGATTTTAATCATAACTGAACTATAACTTTTTTGAAATCATATGGATCAAATTTATAATTTATCCATTTTTTTTAATAATAGAATTGAAATTGAATAATAAATGAAAAAAAAAAAGTAGTTTTTGACATATTTTGAATCAGAGGTACAAATTTATCCAACAATTTAAACATAGAAAATAAATAATACACGAATTTATGAATGATAATCAATCTATAAGAGAATTGTGCAAAAGCTCAAAGATATAATTCAAAGCTCAAAATGACCGAAGGGACAACTCTAAAAGGTTATAAGCCCAAAGCGAGTCCAAACCAATATTCTAGAGCCCGAAAACAACAACCTGTGAGATGTGGAGGTTAAAATTAAGTCAACCCCAACTAGAAGGCTAGCCGAGCCACATAACATCATTTGGGCAGGTTTGGTCCGTGCCACATTTTAAGCCCCAAATGTGGTTCGACCATGGCCCAACCGAACTAAAGTGGGGTTGACTAGCCAATCCTTGACACATTACGAAGGTGTCACACCCCGTATTTTCGATACGATCCTCTAGGAATTCTTTTTAATTGATCTCGAGGTTCGTTTAGGTTTAAATTATATTCTTAACCATAAAGATATTTTGGAAATTTTACTCTTACGGGAGGATTTGTAATTAACTTTTGTTGGGTCTTTTGCAGTTAAGAGAAGTTTGGGGCAACAAGTGTAAATTTGAGAAATTGAACTTTTTGGTTTAAGAAAAAGGTTTCTGTACGTTATTTCCGACAAAACAAAAAAAAAAAAAAAAAAAAAAAAAAAGAAAAAGAGAGGAAACATTTGAGAAATGTTCCCTAATCCAGAGTAGTAAGGCAGATGAAACACCCAAAGCCATCGCAGAACACCGTTTTGACTCGCTGATTGCTATAGTATGCTAAGGAGGATCTTGCGTCCAGTGATTGCGCTTTAATCATGCCCACCAGATGCACTCAAGAGCCTTATGAGCCTCGCTTAATCGCGCACGATATTCTGTAATGCACGAGTTTATAAGAAGTACATGAATGAATCGAGTCCTGTCCAAATGTGAGAGATTCTTGGGATAAAATGCTTAAAAGAATTGATTTGTACTACCTATACCAACAAGGCGCACCTTCCTTTTTGATGACTCATTTATAAAAACTTTATAATTAAGCATGCTTAGCATGAAGTAGTCCTTGGTTAGGTGACCTCCTAAGATTTCTTAGTAACATGTGAGTGAGGACAAAACACGTTGAAAGGACTAGTGAATCCTGGACCTCAGGTGTTACACATTGCTTCCTCTTGAACCAATCATGCTCGAGCCAACCTGCATTTGTGCCCGTATAAACGCATTGATCAACAGATCGCGCACACTCATGCACGTAATTGTCGAATTTTCTTGCGACACTTAGACTATGTTGTATTGCATGTGGTCTAGGATTTGGACCACAACTTCGAATCTAAACATGACCTCTATGGATATCGCCATTCACCAGAATTATGTGCGCCCGGTCTTGTTAGTGCTAGCTTTAACCGCTTCTTAGAGTGAAGACTATTCCCATATACCAACACTTGTCCTTTCAATATGTCTTGACTCACATGCATCCTAGGAAATTTACTAGGAGGTCACCCAAACTAGGACTACGCAAAATTAAACACACTTAACTGTAAAGTTCTTATGATTAAGTAACCGTAAAAGAAAGTGTATCTTTTTTATATAGGTAGTACAAATCAATTCTTCTTAAGTCTTTCATAACTATGAGTTTGTATCTCCAATCTCTCATTTCGACGCGGACTTGGTTCATTCATATACTCCTTCAAAATTTGGGCATCACATGCCTACCGACTTTCCATTTGGTTTGTCCTTAAACAACTCATCTTACTGGAAGAGATTCCATTCTCATACCATTTATAACGTCCGTGATCCAGATTTGAATCAAAACTTGGAATCTGAACATGACCCCTATTGACACCGACATTTCCCTGCGACCAGACAATGTTACTAGTAGCTTTAACCATCACTTAAAGTGAAGATTGTCCCCACAAACCAACATTGTTCTTTTCAGCATGTTTTGTCCTCACTTACATGCATCATAGGAAATTTTCAAGGAGGTCACCTAACCAAGAGCTATCTAAGTTAAGCATGCTTAACTTTTTTTTTTTTGAAAGAAAGCATGCTTAACTATTAAGTTCCTATAATTGACAACTTAAATGGAAGCTGCATATTGTTGGTAAAGGTAGTACAACTTAATTCTTTTTAAGCCTTTTTTGACTATGAGTTTGAATTCCCAAGATCTCTCTTATTCAGATGTATACTCGATTCATTCATGTACTTCTCCTAAACTCGAGAACCACACATTCACAATACCACTTCACTCTTTACATCTTGGTATATGGCAGCACATGCACGCCTAACCTTGTTAGAAGGTTTGTGACACGCTCATCCTTTCTTGCTCAGACTACGATTGGTCGAGCTATCAACTAACGGCTAAGGCCCTGCATAGTCTATAGTCCCTTGCATGCACATGTGAGTCACTCGATGGCCAAGCGATTACACCACCCGCTATCGTGCCTCTATTCACGTGTTGATCCCGTTTTTAAGGTACTTGTGCATTTTTCATCCTTGAAGCTACATGTTACTTTATATTTACTATTATGGTTAGTGTATTTTGTTAGCTGTTAGATTGCTTGGAGCTTCTAAGTGAGTTGTGTTATGTATTTTTTCCATAAAGACTGTTTACAATGGGTTGTGTAGATCATATGCACGATTGCTAATGTTTGTATTTTGGATTATATGTAATGTGTACTAGCTTGTTTATATTATGTGTTGCGTGAGTATGAGATTGGAGGCATGTAGTATAGATTGAGTCGTATTATTGTTTGGTAGATATCTCCACAGTGCAGGGCAGAGCCGTGGAATGTCCTACCCATCCCCATCCCAACCACTAAAATCAACCACCATCTCCATGAAATTCACCATTTTTTCACGGGGATAAGGATGAGGATACCTCTGAGGAATTGGCTGGAATCGAGTCCCCGCATGAAATTTTTTACCGTTTATTTTTTTTTTCTCTTTTTCTAATCTTAATTTTAATAAATCAATTTTTAATAATATTTCCTAGTAGTTGACTTTTCATCAAAGATATACATAATTTTCAATGAGATGGTTAATTATTAAAGAAAATATACATTTGAATAATTAATTATACTAATAAAAAAAAAGACATAAAGATTAAATTTGTAAAATGAGAAAAAAAAATTAAATAAAATAATGTAAATAGAACAAATTTGAAGAATCAGAGATGTTGAATATATTTTCTGTCCCTATTTAGCTTGTTGAAAAATTTTCCTCATTTCTCACTCCTTCATTCTCCGTCTAAACGGTGATTCACAGTCTTGTTCGAGACAGGTCTCCACGAGGTTCTCTATTGCCTGGACTGCTAAACTGTTACTTACCATACTGATCATGTAGATGTAGTTTTAAACTATTGTATGTTGAGTTTGTATCCTTTTGACAAGAATTAACTATTAATGTTGTTGAGTACGTTTGATGTGATATGTTATGACTCAACATTTAGTACTTTTTTCATGCAGATTCAATTAGGTTGTCATCATTTAAAGACTGTTGGGGCTACGATACATTCCCCAGTAAGGGAAGCTTAGTTTGTAGTATAAGCATATCTTCACAGTGTAAGCCTATTATGACGTAGTCGTGCTTGTCGAGTTATTGGTGAGGGCTTCCTTGTCGTAAATTAGTTACACATTCTTCCTTTAAGCAGGTATAAACCTGGTCGAGTCAGCTTCTACAAGTCTACCACCTGATTGGTTATAGCTCCATGCATTGTATCCATACACACATTAGGTTCCAAGCAGACGACATTGAGGGACCAAGTCAGCACCTCATTCTTGTTAAGAGTCAATCACTTGGGGCATCCCTTAAATGACCTGATTAGTACTAGAGTATTTGCTGATCATTTGGATGAAGGCTACAGGGTCTCTTATTAAGAGAATATGTCTGAATTGGAGCTCTATGTTATCAGAGGTGATGAGACATATTTCACGACATTGGATGCTTTTTGTGGATTCCTTTTTGCTGAGCTAGGTTAGATATATGCATGTAGTTGCTAGAATGCTTGTTTGATATTTATTGGACATATTGTACCCTAGTTAGGGGTCCATATTGAGTATTTTCAACACTCACCCTTATTTGTTGCTTTTCAACAGGTAAACTTTATTTAGACGATCGAGTTGGATAGAGCTATAAAGATCATGAGAGGCCGATGTTGTAAAAATCCAACTTTCTAAAACAATCATAACATGGATTCTTAGCAACATGCACGTATAAAAATATTGCATAAATCATTTTATAGAATTACCATTTATTAAACTCAACCATATTAATTGAAAACAAATTCAAGCTTTTGGCTAGAGATTATTAAAACATTTTAAATAAATATTCAATTACAAATGAAACCCTAACTAGCATGCCAAATAAGACTTAAGAATTAAATAATAAATACAACAACATCCATGAGCTTTCCAACATCTCGAACTATCTGCCTCAGTAGACTTCATGGTTACCTGGTAGAAAACCACATAAATCAAGGTAAGTATAAACATACACAGGAAGAAGTCTCAACTGAGATACAATATGCATAGTAATAACCAAGCAAGCATCCTAGCAACTACATGTATCAGACCAATCATAACTCAGTATAAGCGTCATGCTACCTGGGTTGCGAATTACTTTACATGTTCTGAACTAGAGAACCTATGATTCAACCGGGTTCCTTCTTTAGAGCATCATAATATCTCACCTAATCCATCAGGGAACACACAACACTAATGTGGTCTCTCAAGATGAGCCCAAGAGACATGCTTTAAACGACTGAAACTTTGTACTAATATCATTGTCTAGAAGAACCTTCCTTCTGATGCCTACATCATGTATTTACGCACTCCATACTTATGCAAACCTAATATGTGTAGGCCTACATAAGCTCTCTTGGTCTAGGTATGTATGCACGAAAAGAAACGATGGCCATTGAGCCATAACTGGTGAAAGCCTTCGTAAACAACTTAGTCAACTTGAGACTCACCCATCACCTAAAGCTACAGAACCTCTCATACCATGCATACACTATGATTAGGATCCTGCTCTATATAGGCCAGAAGCTAGGCTTCATCGAGTGCGACATGTTACATCACATGCCGATTATTGAATTGGGCATAGATCTCCTATCTTCAACCCTTAAGTATGATATGAAATATCACATCCTCTATAACCTCTAGATGATGAAAACTTAGCTACAATATCTAAGAGCACAATATGCTCAGTGTAATAGATGTCATCAATATATGCTCAACATGCAATATGAACAGTCATTCTAAACAAGATACTACAATATTATAATACACTAGGATTGACTGATATGCTTACGCATAAAAATGTCAGATCATCATAGATACTAAACTTCTACCTAAACATACATTAGATCAATATTAAACATATAAACATCATATATAGTTGAATTGAAGCATGCATATGGTCTGCATAACTCGAGGCAAGGAATCCTTACCTAAAAGATTACAAACCAAGTGCTCAAACGAGCTCTAGACTGTATCTACAACCTAATCAATCACAACATAGCAAAAATACACGATTTAGACCTTAGGTAAAAAAATAGAATCAAGAAATGAACTCAAAATGGCAAAATTACAATAAGGGTCGGAGTCAAAAAATTATCACCAAAATTGAGGTGACAACAGCGGCCATGACACTTCACTAAGGATCAGCGAAAAACGTGCACACTCACGTGCACTCAACAAATAACCAAATGCAATAGAAAATACGTGTATTTCAGCAAAAAATTGACGGCCACATGATTGCAAAGGAAAGGTTGTGCAGGCAACGTTTGAAATGAAAGACATGTATCAAGTAGTGGGTGCCTAGGGCCGGGAAGGCGATAGATGGCGATATTGGATTTGCACTTGATCTGGTTGAGTTGACCAGTGATATATGGTGAACTACGAACGAACAAACTACGTCGCTTTCGTTGGCACTACTTACGTGCGTGTCAACATCGAAATGAAGGCACAAACTTCTATGCAAGGTGTCGATGACTGACGGTGGCTTCAGCTATAAGGAAAGGGTGCAGAAATGAAGGCTAATGATGAAGGAATAATGAGGCTATTTTTTTAGGTTTTAGTCAAACTAAAAGAAGAATTATAGAATTACTCCTAAACCAAAATACCCCCAAAAAGCATCTTAATTACCAAACTGTTCCTAGGGATGAAATTACTTAAATACCCATAGGATAAAAAAATAAAAATAAAACTAAAAATTAATAAAAGTAAACTCTAAAACTTACTTGAACGGTCGTATTGAAGTTCGAGGCATCACAGATGTGGTGTACTTCGAGTTTATTTTGAGTCTTTATTCAAATGAACAATCATTTTAGTCATATATATATTTTTTCTAATGGTGATTTCAGTGCTGAACCGATAACTAACCCATATCCTTGGTTTTTCAATAACATGGTCAGAATCGGTTCCAATAAAAAACAAAACTATTGGGTGAATTTTTTTTTTTGGTACGGTTCTATTTTGGTTTGGTTTTCTGTTTTGATTTCAATTGAAATTTTGGTTTATTTTAATTTTTTTTTGTCTCATTCTCAATTTAATTTTTAATTTTATTCTAAAGATTTTCATTTTACTAACAAAAATAATAATTTTCATAAGTATCACAATATTATTAGTATTTTTACTTCATATTTTATATTTAAATTGGTTCTTCCATCAAATTTAAATACCAACATGTATAATTTTTTTTATTATTTATATATTTGGTTCAGTTTGATTTTGTATTGGTTCTTCCATCAAGAACCGAAATCGAACAGATATATTTCAATTTTCTAAAATATCCAATCGTACGATCGAATATTGTTCTAAAAAATCGAATCGATCTATTGGATCAATTTTGTCGATTTTCAAATTTTCCTTATCACCCCTAGTTTTTTCTTTAATTAACTATTTTGCCACGCTTTAGCTGGAGGCATTGTTTTTATGTTTTAAGGTTTTCCATTTATTTTATTTCATTTAATAAAACATGTTTGACATTTATTTTAAATTATCTTGTTTAATTGTACTTATACATGCATGTGAGTAAGAATCACATGTTAGGATTGTATCGAAAGCCAAGTTCTTACGATCGGTTTTCTCTCAAATGGTAGATCTTTCACTCAACATGAATTCATTTTTTAGTCCATTATGCCTTAAATGACGTGCACAAGAGCTAAAAGGCAAGACCAAAGGAAGAAATAACGCAATTACACAAATGTAACATAAGAACGACATACGATAGTAACAAAAGAATAGTGTATGTTACATTCTTAGAATGTATTGTAGCAACATAATATCAATATTACAAATTACCATATACATATGTTAATCGAAAAAAAACATTTATTGACAACTAATCTCAACCGTATGAGCTTGTTAGGATTACAAAACAATTTTTTTTTATTAAAACACTACAAGGAATCACTCATAAGGAGACATACGATTTTGTCGCCTTAGAGAGTCAATTGCGTCGCCTTAGGCTTATGCGATGAAGGATCTTCCGTTGCTACTTGCGACACTTTATCCTTATCGTTTTACCCTAATGCGACACAACTATCCAATCTGTCACATTCTATTGCTTCCAACGACAGAGTGTTATTTGTCGCAGTAGATACATCTAAGGCGACAGAGACAGGTGCCACCTTATACCTCTAAGGCGATAGAGTGTTATGCGTTGCCTTAGGCTTCTAAGGCGATAGATCATTTCTTCGTCGCCTTATAGGTGCATCATAAGCTATGCTACTCTTCCATCGCCTTAGAGCTTCTGTATCTTTTTTTAATTGATTTTCTGGTTTTGAAATTCAAATTATAAGTTAAGAAGACATCATTCAATAAACACTAAATTACATGAAATATACTAAAATAGAAGCGCATGTAAACAAAAATTTTGTTTAACGTGTTCCAAAATCCACTAAACAAAATTGAGTGTCCACATAAGGCAAGGAAGAAAAAAAAACCTAAAACTTAAAAACAAACAAGGAAATCCAAGTAGGTCAATGCACCGTAACCAATTCATCGTTGAAGCTTTGTAATCCTTAAGTGTTGATGCACTATATCTGCAATAAATAACAAATAAGTATTAGATTTTTTGTTTTTTATAAATTATAACTTCAAAAAGACATTTCTATAAAAAAATTTGCAGCATAACGTCTTTTTAATTTACCAAAAAATTTTAAACCTGTTCAAATGAATATAGTATATTGAAATTAAAATTTGTGACTATTATTATTGTAGAATAGTCATAACTTATTTGATAAAATTTTTAACTATAAATAAAGAACAACCTTTCTACTTAGACTATCTAGCGCCCGCCATCGATCCTCTTCAACAACTCAACTAGGGTCTCATTCATTTCGCCTATTATTCGGTCAACTAAGTCACATGTTCTTGTAGGCGCATATTTTTTATTGTCATCGTCCGTAGCTTGTCGTTCACCTCTTGATCATGTTATGAAGCGGATCCAGAAGCTCTTTAAGAAGAAGATGAAGATCTTCCTCGTTTCTCTAGTGGCAAGTAAGTTATGCCTCAAATCCCGTCTGTGTGCCTTCCTAACATAAATTCGTACACCTCTTCCTATGTTAGAGGTGCCTCAGCTGCAGTCGATTCATCTCTCACTTTCATTATCTTCTCCTACATAAATAGTAACAAAATATTAGCTTAAAATAACTTCAAATTACTTTATGTTATATAATTAAAGAACTTACATGTGCTTCCTTCGACTTATCATTAGTCCAACTATGTTCATTTTATGTTTAGGGCTCTTTGAAATGTCCAACTATAAACACGTCAATTGGACCCATCTCTTCCTCTCTAGCTGCGACTCTCTAAACTCATAACCATATTAAATATTTAGTTACCGTAAATTAACATTAAGCATAGTTAGAAAGATGCAAATGAGAGGCATACATCTTCTACAATCTTTACGAATGAATGAGGACCAACATGGCGATTGTATGAGCTCGTGCTTTCTTTCCCCTTTCGTCTTTCTTGTTCCATTCTTCGCTCTCCCACCGATCGCATAGAAAGTGCCAAGTATTAATACCAGTTGAGCTGTGGTGAGGCCTATGACGTTGTTCGCTATCAGCAAATTGAATAAAACAAAATAGGTAAGAGTTCACTTAATTTTCATTATGTATGAAAGGAAATAGTTTAGTGTTTGATATAACATACCAGTAGTGTTGGAAGAGCTTGTACCTATGATATTTCAGTTATTTTTGTATCACTTCTTCTATGCAATGATTGACGATCGAGTTATTCAGATCTAGGTAAAAAAAGTCTATACGGATGTAAAATATACATGAGCATGGTTAAAATGTATTGAATATGAATAGCTAAATGAAAGTATACTTGAAAAATTTGAAGTACTAAGTTACTTTACCAAGAGGTTTTGTTTCACCAGTTCAATGTCAATCTCAGTGATCTCCGACCAATTTTGTGCCCGTACAGGAAGTGAATGTTTCACCAACAACCTTCTTATTTCTCTCACTGAATTGCACATTGATACGTCCTTTCTTGGCAACCCGTTTGTTCAGCAGCTCACCCTTCGAAAGACCTCGTAGTCTACTAGTAATGATGTTACTACTACCTGTGCAAAAAAGTGAGTATAAGTAGAGGAACATTAAAATATTTAATATCATTTTTCATAAAATGTTTTTAGCTCTAGACTAAGTCGTGGTATCAATAGTAGCAGGTATCACTTCGTGAGTATTGGTGTCGTGGAATACTGAGTACGCCTTTGATCTCAACCTAGAAGACATAATGATAACCTGCAAGTTTTAGAAGTATTGTGTATTTTGTAAGTCTCATTTAGTAAATTCATAAACACTCAAATAAAAAAAATAAACTAACACTTATGCTTCAGTAGTTTAAGCATTATCATCGTCGTCATCATTAATGAATTTGTTTTCATCTCCGACATTATCATTAACTGATTGCTCTAATGTTGTTGGTTCAACATCGAACCTACATATGTCAATGTTTTCTAAAGACTCTTTCACTCTATGTCTACTTTCAAGTACTAAGCATTTGGCTTGTTCTATTAGTCAGTTTCTAACTTCTTAATTTTTCACTTCATGGACATTCCATAAACTTTTGTTCCAGACTAGCTGAACAACTTTTCAATCTTTTTTATGTTTTGGATCGTCTATATAGAAAAATTGTTTTACTTGGTTAGCAAGGATGAATGGCTCATTTTCAAACCAATATTCTGATGTTGGCTAAGATAAATACTTATTTCGTCGCAATTGTTTAGAATATACTAGTGAATTCTTTTCTTATTCAATGAATTGAATGTCAGATTTGCTGTCATGCCTAATGGAAGGACATTATGTTTGTATATCTCATACTCACTAAATATTTCGAAGTTTGGACTAGTATCATCGTTTCTCTCCGTTCTATTCAGCCTAGTCTCCATCTTGCTAAAATATGATGAACAATTGTTTTAAAACTCATTCATCACATACTCTTATGCTATACAACCTTCTAGTCTCGCTTTATTTCTCACTTTAGCTTTAAGAGTTCATAAAATTCTTTCAAAAGGGTACATCCAACTGTAGTTAACTGGGCCAACAACATTACATTCCTACGACAAGAGAACAATCAAGTTGACCATTACGTCAAAAAATGCTGGTGGGAAAATTTTCTCTAATTTGCGAAGAATTATAATGACATCATTTGTAGAAAAAAAGCACCCAACTGAACAATAGTAGTACTTACATCCTTAGGTAAATTTTACGAACACCTATGAGGATTAGCCGTTGTAGCAAAATGTGGTAGTCTTGTGTTTTCAAACAAAACAAAAAACTTTCCTTCTTTCACACAAACACAACGAGAAATGTTTGATCCAAAACCATCCAAAAATTTAACTGATTTTATGAAATTTAAAAAATTCATCCTATCTTCACTTGTAAGAGTGTAAGTGGCATGAAGCTTCACTAACTTGTCACCTTACCTCTTTAAGTGTAAACGTCTTCATATTTTTCGATCTTGCAAGTCCAAGCGAGCATATTAAACGTGTCTTTAGTCTTTCCTTCAATATTTAATACGGTTCCAAGCAAGTTATCGCAAACGTTTTTTTTAGTGTGCATCACGTCAAAATTATGCCATAGTAATAATTTTGACCAATATAGAAGTTTTAAGATATACTCTGACTTTCTCCAATTGTTTTCAATTTGTTTTCTTTTCTTAACCAACTTAGATGGATGTTTGCTCAACATTGAAAAATCAATGGTTCTTAGTCGGTCTAAAATCTTTTTTCTATCTCATGATTTAGAAGGTTCATAAAGTTCTGACTTTCTATTAAAAATTTTACTTTTGCACCAAGAATTATTCATTGGAAGGTAATATTGATAGACGGTATAAATAATTTTACCTCTAATTCTAACACTTGAAGTTTGTTCCTTACAAACAGAGCATGCTTGATATTCTTTCGTACTTCATCAAGATAAATCATCGTATGCTGGAAAATCATTTATAGTCCTTAAGATAATAACTAGAAGTTTAAAGTGTTTGTCTTTGTACGCATCGTACGTTTGAACCCTACTACTTCATAATTTCTTTAATTCTTCAATTAAAGGTTGTAAGTACACATCCATCTCTTTTCTAGAGAGTTTTGGACCACGAATTAGCAAAGACATGATGAAATTAGTTTCTTTCATGCATATCCACTGTGGAATATTATAGGGAACGAGTGTGACATGTCAAACACTATACGAAGTGCTCATATTCCCAAATGGATTGAATCCGTCAGAAGATAATCAAAGTTGCACATTTCTTGAAACTAAAGCAAAGTTAGAGAATTTTCAATCTAAATGTTTCCATCCTTCAGCAGCGGCTGGATTTGTAATACACCAGCCTCATCAATCATCTTCTCTTTATGCCCTCACATATCTACAACATTTTCTTTTGACGAAAACATTCGCCTAAGTCTTGGAATTAATGAAAAATGACGCAACACTTTATGCATATTTTTTTCCCTTTCACGGTTATTACCTTATATCGAGACTTATCACAAATTTGACACCGATCAAGATCTTTCTACTCATTCCTATAAAGTATACAATCATACTTGCATACGTGAATTGAATCATTAGTTACATGTAAATCACACAATTTTCGTTTCGCTTTGTAAAAGGAGCTAAGTATGCAAGCATTAATTTCACCAAATGCGATTTTTAAGAACTTTAGCAGCTAATCAAAAGATTTGTCCGTTCACTTATTAGTGACCTTGAAGTACATAAGTTTGACCAAAAAATATAACGAAGAGAATCTCGTATATCCTGTAAACAATTGATCGCCCGCTTCCTTCATTAAATTCTCAATTTTTTTCAATCTCTCGCTTTGTTCATTAATACATGGATTATTAATTTTAAATGTTTGGCTATTTTCTACATTTTCTGGTTCAATACTTTCGCGATTGATATTATTCAACATTTCAATTGTCATTGTCATTGTTGTGATCAACAGACTCTTGAATATTCATTTATTAATCCACAACTTTGGTGAACTCAACCTCTCTCCATCATTGACATTCTAACCTAGATAAGTCAACATGTTCACCATGATATACTCAATGGTCATAAGATGCTAACATTCCATGAATCAAATGTCGTTTTACATTTTTTTTATAAAATCCCATGAACTGTTCATGCATTTCTTATAAGGACATCTAACTTGACCAACATGGTTCATGTGATTCTTAACCAAATCTAAAAACTGACTAACACTTTTGACGTATTCAGATGAGGATTTGTCTCTATTTCTAAACCAAGTTTTCTTCATATTTTCTTGAAAATTAATGTAGCACACTCTTTTGTTGTTTCACCGAACAATCTTACATGATTTGTGTAGACAAAGTTAGTCGAGTGTGCTACATTAACTTAATCCCTAAAACTTAAAACTAAAATGTAATCCCTAAAACTAAAACCTAAGTCTAATCCCTAAAACTAAAACTAAAAACTAAAATATAATTCCTAAAACTAAAACTAAAAACTAAAATATAATTCCAAAAGATAAAACTTAAATCTAATACCTAAAATGAAAACTAAAAACGAAAAAAATCTAAAACCTAAATCTAATCCCCAATACGAAAACTGAACTAAAAAACTAAAATGTAATCCCTAAAACAAAAACTTAAATCTAATCCTTAAAACTAAAACTAAAAACTAAAATGTAATTCATAAAACAAAAACCTAAATCTAAATCCTAAAACTAAAACTAAAAATTTTAAATCTAATTCCTAAAACTAAAACTAAATCTAACCCTTAAAACTAAAACTAAAAACTACATCCTAACCTCTAAAATGAAATCCTTAATCTAACCTAAATGCATCCTAAACCTAACAAAATTAGGCACAAATCTAACTTAAAACTAAAAAAAATTGACATATATATCTAACCTAAAACTAACAAAATTAACATATATCTCACCTAAAACTAAGAAAACGCGTTCTGTTGACTTATAGGCTATTCCGTCGCCTTAGCCTTCAAAAAAGTAAAAGGAAAGGTGACGCAACTTACTTTTGCGTTGACAATATTGCCTTAGCCTCTAAATACAGAAACAACAGAACACGATTTTTTCCTCATTCTTCCTCATTCTCGCTCTTTTTCTCTCAAAACTCACTCAAGATCTTCTTCGACCACCCTCCTTCATTTGTCGCCGCCGCCGTGCATCACTTGCTGTTGTTCGTCCTCCCTCGCTGTCATTCATTTTCCTTCATTAAAAGTAAGATTTTTGTTAGTTTTTTATTTAAAATTGTGATTAGGATTTTGTTTTTTGTTTATATTAATGTTAATTATGTTAGTTTTAGGTTTTAGTTTTGTTAGTTTTATGTCAGATTTAAAATTACCTTTTGTTAGGGTCTGGTTAGATTCAGTCACACATTTTGTTAGATTTATGTTTTGGTTTTCTTAGTTTTAGGTTAGATGTATGTTAGTTTTGTTAGTTTTATGTTACATATATGTCAATTTTGTTAGTTTTAGGTTAGATTTATGTTAATTTTATTAGGCTTATGATAGATTTAGGTTAGATTTAAGATTACATTTTAGAGATTAGGATATAGTTGTTAGTTTTAGTTTTAAGGGTTAGATTTAGGTTTTAGTTTTAGGAATTAGATTTAGGGTTTTTAGTTTTAGTTTTAGGGTTTTAGATTTATGTTTTAGTGTTAGGAACATTTAGATTTTAGATTTTAGTTTTTAGTTTTAGTTTTAGTTTTAGGTACTTAGATTAATGTTATGGCGACAAAATAGTGTGTTTGTCTACTTACGTGAACTCTAATGCGACAGAGAATAGTTGCGTCTCCTTTCCATATAAGGCAATGGAAAATGCCTCAGTCGCCGAACCTTTTATCGCCTCAGCAAAAAATTCTTATAGTGAAGGAAATGAGTTTATTTGATTCGATATGTAATTCAAAATACTTGAATTCTCAGAAAATTCTCTCTAAAGCTTTCTCAAATCATCGGCTTAAAGATCAGAGCTCATGTAGATGTCTTATCTTTTCCATTTTGCAGACATGTTTATCCTCTTCAATACAAATTCACCATTGATAATGATGACTATTATTTTTGGTTTCAACAATATTTATGTTCAATTATATTAAATATAGAATTCAAATCTATAAAAAAGACATGATAATTAAAATTCAATCTAATTGATAAATAAGAAAAGTAGATTAAAAATAAATAAATAAATGAATAAGAAGTATGAATGATAATTTGATACATATTCTTAGTATTCATATTAAAACCTAAGAGGTAGAAAATTTCATGTCATTTCGAAGGATAGAAAAAAAGTATATTAAATCATTAGTTGCAAGTTGTCATGAACATTGAATCCATTTGAAAAGATGCAATCAAAACCTTCATTCAATTCTTCATCTCTCTAGGGTTTAAGAAGCCTCTATCATTCAAGCCAAATGAAGACCAAGATATTCGAACTTAGCTTCAATGATTCACCATTTCCTAAACTTCTCATTTTGTCTACGGAGTTTTCATTTTCGCTTATACGCAATTTGACAAATGAAGGTAGTAGCTCATTACTCAACAAAAAAGAGCTTTTGATTTGATTAGCTGAGTGATGTTCCAATCACACACTTGCATCTTAAAAAGAAAGAATTACTTTTTATTGGCATGATTTAGGGAAGAATTGAACATATTATAAAATAATCAAACATAATAAAGTACAAGGTTGGGTGGTAAATGATTAAAACAAATATACAATCAAACATATTCCATACACAATTAAAAATGATGGAAAGAAAATAAGAAATGTGTGACGATTATGGGTTATCATTCACATTAAAAAGTTTTAGAGGTTAAATGTAAACTTAGTTACACATGCTGAGATCTCCTCTAAGCAATGTCTTCAATTCAATACTACTATACATTATATATTGATTGAAAACTATCATCGATTTGATTGAAGGCTATAAGTAAACTGATTGAAGATTATCATCTAAACTATTAATTGAAAGACTATCAGTTAAATTATTATAGAAGGCAACAAACTGATTGAACGCTAAGCATACTGGTTAAGCTACCAACTAAACAGATTGAAGGCTATTGAGCTGAAAGAAATAAGGTCGATAGACTGAAGGCAGTAGTGATAGAAATGCAATTGATCATAATAGACATGTACGGACCTTTTAGAGTATTTGGATGAATAATTGTGGAGTAATTATTTTGAGTGATTAGAAACGAGGGATTATTTTGAGTGATTTTATAAAAGAAAATGTAGGAATAGCTCGTTTATATGAGGTGTTTAAAAAGTAATTATAAAAGTTCGTTTTTAATAGTTCTATAAAAGAGCTAAACAAACAGCCCTTGATCTTTCTGCTTTTGCATGACCACTTTTGTACTATATATTTAATTACTTTAAAAATGTGCTAGTCATGGTATTCAATTTAGAGAAGTTGTAATGGATATTGTAGTTTAGGTAAAATATTACAAATCTATTAACTTTTAAAAGTATTTCCAAATCTATGTTATCTTTATTTTTATATTTAAACTCAGATTTTTAAGTTACCATTTTACCATTTTCTTATTTCGTACTCACGACTACATGTTAAGCATTAAACCAACCATACTAGCTATTAACGAGTAATGATTTCTTTGTTCATACAGATCACAAAAGGGAGAATGAAATTTTTACAACAACTCAAAAAATACATACATGAAGCCCTTTTAATATAGGAGGAGCACATGGAATATTAAAATACAAATAATGAACATTACAAGATATTATCAACTAATTTGAGATCTCAACAAACTTAGATATACTAACTATTTTATATCTTCACAAACATTTATTTAATACATATTGTTTATAATATAATACTATTTATAAATATATATTACTAATATTGTATTTATTTATTATAAATACGTATTTATAATATTAGTGTATTTAAATAGAATACGTATTTAAATAACACAATACAAAATTGTAATATTACTGTATTTGTATATAATCTTGTATTTATAACAATAATACAGATTTATAGAAAAATAATACTATATTTATATAATAATGTAGTTAAAAATACACATTAATAATATTGTGTTTGTAAATAATATTATATCTATAAATACGTATTTAAAATATTACTGTACTTAAAATATAATACGTATTTATAAAACACAATACAATATTATAATATTATTGCATTTGTATATAATATTGTATTTATAATAAATGCCATATTCTTGAAAAAAGTCCTTCAATTTATTATTAAGTTTTGCTAACTTTTCTAAAAATGTATATAATTAGTTTTGCTAACTTTTCTAAAAATGTATAGATATGCAATATTTTATTGTAAATGCCATATTCTTGAAAAAAGTCCTTCAATTTATTATTAAGTTTTCTAATTTCCCTTTTTGTTTTAGGTTACAATACTGGGGGTGGAGTATTCGAATCCCAAATGGAGCAGATGGTAGTGAATCTCTAATGGTAACACTACAACGTTGTCGCCGAAGCGGTCCAATATTGGGGGTGGAGTATTCGAATCCCAGATGGAATGACCTCTTCAACGTTGTCGCCGAAGCGGTCCAATTTTGTCGCATTTGGCTTCACCGATAGAGTACATTGTGTCGCTAACTTAGTCGCATTTGCCTCGCCGGCGAAGACGACTTCGTCGGATTTGCTCTTCATGGGCCAGAAGTATTCTCTGTCGGCGAAGAAGGCAAAGGCGACGAAGGTCGTTTCTGCCGCCTTTGCCTACCATCAGCGACAAAATATTCTTCTATCGCTGTAGATGGCAAATGCAATCGAGGTTTGTCTTTGTCGCATTTGGTAGGAAAATGCGACGATGCAGTCTTCATCCCATTTGCTTTCTGTTTTATTTTATATTTCGAAAAGTCTTTTAAAATGGTTGTTTATAGTTGCAATTCCTTGAAAATTATGTCTTTAATTAGAAATTTTTGAGTCATTTGAACATTCAAATTATAAAAACTAGTTCTAAAACATTAATAACGAAAATGAAATTGTAGAATTCAAATATTCATGACATTAGTAAACGTCTATCATCATATATATAGAAGAAAATAGAATTCATAACATAATTACTCAAGTAAAATACAATATGTAACAAGAACGCTCAAATAAAAATAAAGAACCCTAATCGAAGTTGAAGAACTATCTCTATACAAAACATGACGAATTGGTAGACGTTGAAAGAGTTCTTCCTTGTGGTGGTCCAATGACTCATCGTATCTCTACAATAAACAAGAATTCGAGTTAGAGTTCGCAAAAACTTAAAGAATTCAATTCTAAAGAAATCGGGCAGCATAACTGCATATTTTCATGTTACCGAAAATAAAACCTGTCAAAAGTAGTTCAATTCATTTCCATTAGTGGCTATCTTTGCTGCAGGATAGCCACGACACATAATTCATAGAAATAGTGTTCGAATGATGGCTAACTTTACTGGAGGATAGCCATTTGTAAAGGCCCGACCCTTTAAAGGTCCCTCAAAACCCCTACCCCAAATGCATGCCTTAAATAACTTTAAAATCATTTAATGAAACACAATAATGAATCAATTCTTCAAGGGTTTAAATTATCAAAACATAAGTCGGAGTACTCCATCAATTTAAAATGAGTTAACAAAGAAAGGAAAAATACAATTCTTTTAAGGAAATTAAGCAGTTAAAACATAAGTTCCTCAGCAAGCATAAATAAAATGAAGGAACTGAAAAGGAATGCAAAACGTATGAAGGACTCGATATGCCCATGGTCTCACCAGATCAGCCATCCTGATAAAGCCTGTGCGTACCTGTGGGTTACCATAGAAGAAAGAAAAGGGGGGGGGTGAGTAATATAACTCACCGAGATATAAATAACGAGTCAATTCATACAATCAGAGCATCAAATCATGTAATGAAGGGTTATCAAACAATCATGGGACTCAAATACAACGATGCTGGGGCAACCCGAAGGCTAAGCCATCCCGAACACTCATGGTTCACAAATCGGGGCATCCCTACCAGAGATAAGTCTACCAAATTTTGTTCCTTTATATAACAACGGGGCAACCCGTTTAGGGCTAAGCCAACCCAATTCCGAGATATATGCAGGAATCACACAGTAAAAGCTAAAATTTTCACGTACAATATCGAATTATGCACAAATACACCCATCTAGCAACAATTTAATTTATCTAACACGCATTGAATCAAATAAAACAGTCCAGGACGAGAGTTAAACCCTTTACCTTGCTCGTTTCCTACCTGAGGTACTTCTAAATGTTCGAAATGCGACTTCTAGAAGTTTCTCCAACAAACACTGGGTAAAACAGGGTTAAAACATCAGAATTAGGCCTTAAAACTATCAAAAACGGGTCCAGAGCGTCGAAATTACCCAAAAATAAGTATCCAAAAAGTTTTGGGTGATTGATGGCGGCGCGTGGCCGGAAAAGTGGCCATAGAAATCAACTGCAGGGACGTGTGGCCTTGAGGCTTACAGACGCGTGAGCCAGATGCGCGGAGACAAAAGCTACCGCAACTGGGACGCGTGGCGCGCCCTAGATGGTCGGAAGCAGGCTCAGAAATCACTCTGGTTCGGGCGACATGAAGACAGGTTCAAATTCGCTGGCCAATACGAAGCTGTGGATCTTTAACAACGGTGACGGCTGTCGGCACACGTGCGGGACAATGAGACAGGCGGCGCTGACGGTGCCAGGTCCTGTCGCGGCTTCTGATTGGGTGCGACTGTCTCTCTCTTCACGCGATTGGTCGAATGTGGCGGCGGCTGTCCCCAAGGTGACAAAATCTGTTGGCGGCGCTGACACTGTCGGTACCGAAAACCGCTACAATGATTGGGAGTCAAAGGCTGTCGGTGGCTGTCGAAAATCGCAGAAAATGAGAGAAGGAGATTGGGCGGCGTTGATTTTAAGAAAAATAATCAAAACCTAATCATTTTGCCTCTTTTGTTCTTTTATATAAGGACAAAATAGTTGATAGAAATTACAAAAATGCCCCTAGGGCTAAAAATGACAATTTTACCCCTAGTTTTCAAATTCCGACTTCACACCCCTCGAGTAAGACTTTAATTAAATTCTTTTAACTCTGAAGAATCAAAACGACTTCCGAAATTCCTGGTAAGCCCAAAAAGAAACAAACTAACCTCGAAATAAGAGCAAAATGTCGGGCTGTCATACCATCATTCTTAGGACTTATGTGAAAAAAAAAAGTTAAGATGAGTTGGGAATATTGTGTACCTTTCACTAAATGGTCTCACACCGCCCCCGAGCATCCTCTGCATTGCCTATAGTGCGGCATTCATCCTGTCTTGGTTGGCTATGATCATGTCTTGCTTTTCGGTCAACTTCTTGTTCTGTCCTTAGTTGCATGTTCTCCAATAATAGCCTCTCAGTTTCAGGATCTCGATGAGATGCATTACTAGCTAAAGAGGAAGATGAAGTTCTTCCTTGTTTCTCAGGTGGCAAGTACATCCTCGTGTCTCTTATGCCTTCTGCTCGCCTTCCTAACACAGTTTAGCATATTGCTTCTTGTGTTAGTGGGTTATTGATGGAATCAATGATTCCCTTAATGCATCCATCTTCTCCTACATGAAAAAGAAATTACTTTATCTTAGTGGCGCCCCTGAAAATTAATTTAATTCAATAATTAAGTTCATAACTTACATATCTCTCCCTCGCTTCATCGTTAATCCATTCACCATTGCATCTTTGTAACGAAATGACCTTGAATGCTTCAACGGGCCCAATGAGATCATGTCCAGCAGCGACTCTCTCAATTCAAAAATGGTATTTATTATGAAATTAATATTCAAGAAAGATGTCTCGTCAAAAATAAAGATTTGTATTACCTTGGGTTTCGTCAAAAGCCGAGTCAGTAAGATGTCTCGATCTATAGGCATAATGATAATCTGCAATTATTAAAAGTAGTGTTTTCATAAGTCAAATTGAAATAATGTATAGATAATGAAATAAACAATAAACTAACATTTAATCTTCATCATTACTATCGACGCCATCATCCTGGTCTTCGTCATTAATGAATCTATTTTCATCTTCTTCACCATCATCATTCACATATTGCTTTATTATTGTTCGTTCAACATCGAACCTACATATCAAATTGTCTTCTAAGTACTCATCCACTCTATTTCTGCCTTCAATTACTATACATTCGGGTTGATCAATTAGTCCTTCTCCAACTTCATTATTTTCAATCGCAGGGACATCCCACAAACTTTTATTTGGAGACTAGCTGCACAACTTTCCAATCTTTTTTCATGTTTCAGATCGTCTATGTAGAAAATTTGTTTTGCTTGGTCAGCTAGGATGAATGACTCCTTTCTTTTTGTTTGTGTTGAACCAGGCACATCTGAACATCATCACTTTTCTCGCACTCATGAATGAAGCTTCTAAGACTTTAGTAAGTACACCGTAAAAGTTGTTCGAGTCATCAGAACTATCATCTTCACCATCAACCATTATGCCACTATTTTGTGTAACATGACCAACATCATTCGTTGTTGTATTAGAATGAACTCTATTCACTATACAAGTTTTATATGAGCGGTAAAGTGAAGTAGGTCCCATAGTCATTGCGTATAAATCATTACACTTATTCTCATTCTTTCGTAATTTAATAACTTCTTTTCTAAACCTCTAAAGGAACTCTTGTTCTTTTTTTTTTATATAGTTCATCGAATGTTCGAACAGTTGGTCGAATCAACCGTAGATGTTGGCACAAATAAGTACGTTATTCATCACAATTATTTAGAATATACCAATGCAACCTCTTCTTATCCACTGGATTCACGTCAGATTTGCTGCCATGCATAATGGACGAACATTTTGTTTGTAGACCTCATACTCACTAAATATTTCGATATTTAGATTAGTATCTTCATTCCTATCCGTTCCATTTAACCTAGTCTCCATCTCGTTAAAATAGGACGAACAATAGTTTAAAAACTCATTCATCACATACTCTTCTGCTACACAGCCTTCTACCCTCACTTTTTTCTCAAATGAGCCTTAAGAGTACCTAAACTTCTTTTAAAGGGGTACACCCAACTGTAGTGTACTGGCCCAACAACCTTACATTCATACGGAAAGTGAACAACCAAGTGAACCATTACGTCGAAAAATGCTGGTGGGAAGATTTTTTCCAATTTGCAAAGAATTATTTTTGTCATTTTGTAGGCGATCCAACTCACTTACATGTAGCGTCTTCGAACATAAATCTAAGAAGTATCCACATAACTCAGTAATAGTAGTACTTACATCTTTTGGTAAATATTTCGAACACCAACAAGGATTAGTCGTTGTAGCAAAATGTGACAGTCATGTGTTTTCAAACCATTCAACTTTTCTTAATTCAAACTGACACATCGAGAAATGTTTGATCCAAATCCATCGGGAAATTTAACTGATTTTATGAAGTTTAAAAATTCCAATATCTCTTGAATTGTTAGAGCATAAGTTGCGTGCGGCTTCACTAACTTGTCACCTAACCTCTTTAAGTGTAAATCTCTTCGTATTTTAAGATCTTGCAAGTCTAATCGAGCATTAAACCTGTCTTTAGTCTTTCCTTCAATATTCAATATGGTTCCAAGCAAGTTATCGCACACGTTTTTTTTAATGTGCATCACGTCTAACTTATGTCGTATTAATAATTTTGACCAGTATGTTCCTCCAATTGTTATTTGAGCTTTTTTTCCTTTTCTTAACTTGTTTCGATGGATGTTTACTTAGACTATAAAGAAAATAGAGAGTTACATTTTTTTAGGGTTTCTCAATTTGAGAATTAGGTTACTTTGAGTAGAATGAAACCTGTCATGTCTTCTATTTATAATAAGAAACGAATATTTAAATTAGGAAATACAATCACTTTTTAATATTCAATAATAAAAGATAAAGATTTTCTCTTCCCTCTTTAATTAATGGGTGGGATTCTCAAATTTGGCCAACGTATCTTGTTTTATTATTTTTTTAATTAATATTTATCCAATAAATGCGTAACAACCCAAAATTTTCAACTTGTATTTTAGGTTAATTATAGGTTCCTAGTATGGGTGGGATATGGAAATTCTTGATTTAAGTTCCCATGAAGCAATTTGATATTTTAATGGAGTTTCCTAATTTAGTTAAGATTTAAAATTTGTTTCTTTTATTTAATTTTCTTTAATTAAATCTCATAGTCACTTTACTTTTAAATTAGATTATTTCTAAAATAAATGGAGTCTCCCTGTTAGAAAGTGGATTTTAAATTGTTTCTTTATTGATAGAAACATCAATTAGTCTTTCCCTGGGTATATAAGTCAAAGATCCTATATAGATAGAAATTGATTTATTTAAAGAAAATGTACGTCTTTCCAAATCTCAAGGTTTGGACGAATTTTCTTAATCCATATAAGAAAAACCCTCCTAATACCTCTTTGTTCCAAAGTTTAACACATCTCCAATCCAAATTAACTAAACTTGGATATGACTGACTGTTCAAATCCGAGTTTATTTCTCATAAAAAACGCATTGTACATGCTTTCTTTTCATACTCTCTTTTTTTTTCTTTGTTTTTTGACCAACTTAAAGTTCTCTCTATCAATAAATTTGTTCGTTCTCTCTCACACAACTTATCTTCTCTCTCGATTGCCTTCTGGTTCTTTCTTCAAATTAATTTTTCCTCTTCTTTAATCTTCTTGTTCGTTTGATTTTGCTTCTTTTTTTTTTTTGTGTTCATTTTGTCCTGCATTTCAATAGTTAGAGTTTTTCTTCTCTTAATTCAATCTGTTGATGCTCGATCTTTGCCCTAACAATGATTCATTATTTATTCTCTATGCTAGATCTGAACTTCTAGCCATCAAAATCACTAATCTTGTCGATGTGAAGACTATGTTAGACTTCTATGTAGAATTGAAGCCAGTTTCAAATTGTACGTAGAGAAATCGACCGAGTCATACACTTCTTGGCGAGAGTTTAGTAGATTCACTTTAGTTGGGAGTAAGAACAATGCAAGGTAAGTATTTCTAACCCTTCCCAACCTATGATGAACCACGTTCTTGATTCTAAAATCTGCGTTTTTTCGTTTTGCTTGTATGCGATCTAAAATTTTGTTTCATTTGTTTTCATCCTTGTTATGTTAAAGCAATAAATCTATTTATGAGTTTTTTCCTTTGATTGACTGAGCTATGATCTCAATTTATTAATTTATATCATATTTTTCTATGTTGTGTTGAATATCGATGTAGTCAAATTTCTTTTCTCCTATTTCTAAATATGTTTTCATTGTGGTTTGTATTAGCACTATGTTCTGTTGATCAGTTTAAATGTTGGTGCTTATTAATATTTGTTGTTCGGTTCTAACTACCCGAATTTATGACCTCTATCTTGTAGTAATACTTTTTACTCCTTTCCAATTTATCTTGTACTTCACTTGATCTGTACCACATGTGAATGAATATTTGTTGCTATGCTAAAACTACCCGAATATATGACCTCTATCTTGACTACGACTATTTACATTTAATATTTATCAATCATTCTCTGTTATTTCCTTTCAAGCAGTCATCTTACTTCAAATCCATGGATATGATTTTATTTTCAATTTAATTGATTGTAAGGGATGATTAAATTGTATTCACCAAACACTTGCCCATTTTCCTTTATATGTCATCTTCAGTCTGCATAGTTACATACACTCAACCCATTTTCAACAGATATAAGTTCATCTTTGATTCATCATCTTTGTTTTTTGTGTATACCTCTTATACAAGTTGTTTTCATCATGTTCCTAAGGAATCCATGATATGATTCATGAGATATTCATTGTTCAATTGGTTTATGTATCCTTCTTCCCTGATATGATCCATGTTTATTTTATTTTGTTCTTATATGATACATGTTTATGCTCTCTTTCTACTTCCCATATTGACTACTGCTTTATATATGATTTATCATGTTTGTTTTGTGTATAACTCGTGTTCAACTTGTGTTATTCATCTAAGAAGCATGGACACTTCTATTTTGACAACGTGTCCGTGTCGGACACGTGTCGGACACCGACACTTCCGGACACTCTTCGGACACG
>JBBMEG010000022.1:10357063-10378695 GCA_037832605.1 Cyclanthera cordifolia
GAGATAGAGAATGTATTCTCCATCCCCGATCCTCATTGTCCTCTCGTTTATATATTATATTATTTAATTTAATATATATATATACATAAAATTTCAGAAATTTTGTTTCAGTGAATATTTTGCTTACTAATTAATTATATAATTGAAACTAATAAATATTTATCTTTAACTATTAAAAATTTATCTAAAAATTAATAAATTAAATTAAGAATGAATGTTTGTTAAAATTCAAGAATAAAAAAAATTAAATGTAGGAAACTCGATCCTGATTCATTCCTCTCGAAGAATCGGTGCTTCGTTCCCAAAAAGTATAGCTATAAATTTTGCAATATGATAGCAAAAATGGAGAGAATAAAGTCATTTCCGTTCCCGCCCCACTCTCCCACTTATTACTTTTATCAAATTTTCAACAACCTATCCATTATACTTTTCAGTTTTGCAAGTTTTTTTTTTTTTTTTTTTTTTTTTTTTTAATGATGCAACGCAGCAGCTTCGCTCATTTTCCCGATTATTTTAATAATTGCAATAAGCATTTCAGTTTCTATAAAATCCACCCTAACTTCTTCCCAAAACCTCTCCTCTCCATTTCTTCTATTCACTCCCATTTTCAAATCTCTCTGTTTCTCCTCTGTTTTTCTAACCAAATTTTAAGTTTCGTTTTAAATGCTTAGATTCTCGTTCTTCCATGCTTCGAATTCATGTCTCCTGTAGTCAGTGAGATCCTTCTCTCTGGTTCCATCATCAACTCCACTCTCCGCCGCCGCACCCATCTCGTCCAATCCTTCTCTGTTGTTTTCCTCTACTGGTTCTACGTTTTCTCGTGAACTACTCTCCCAATCCCAAAATCACCATCTGGGTTTTTTAATTCCTCCCATTTCCAGCAAAACCCATATCGATTTTCAATTAAAAAGAAGAAAATCCTCTGCTTTGCTCTGCTTTAGACACAGCCGGTTTCAATGGCGTCTCCGGTGAGAAATCCCTCTGGATCTCCGATCAACGACGAAGATCCGCGGCTAATCGTGGATCAGAGGAAGAGGAAGAGAATGATTTCGAATCGAGATTCGGCGCGCCGATCCAGGATGCGAAAGCAGAAGCAGCTCGATGATATGACGGCTCAGGCGAGCCAGATCAGAACAGAGAACGAGAAAATCGCCGTCAATGTTGATTTCACCACCCGGCTTTACCTGAATCTGGAGGCGGAGAACTCGGTGCTCCGGGCACAGATGGCGGAGCTCCGCCACAGATTGGACTCGCTCAACGAAATCGTGGGGTTTATAAATTTGAGTAGTAAAAACCTGTATGATTGTGAGGATGATCATGATGAAGTTTGTGGAATTGATGGGTTTGTTGATTCTTGGGGATATTCCTTTCTTAACCAGCCAATCATGGCGGCTGGTGACATGTTCATGTGATGAGAAATAAATTAAAAAAAAAAAAAGAAAAAGAAAAAGAAAGAGAACAATAGCCAGGTGGCTTATCATTGTTATTTTGGTACTTGGTCTTGATTGATGTGGATTTGTTCTGTTTGGAAATGTAATCAATCTACCTTTAATGATAATTATTATAAAAAAAATAAAAAAAGAGACTCTTTTATTGGAAAAATGGGAAGATCCATCTATTGTTCTTTTACCCATTACCTTAATTTCATAAAATTTATTTAATTTTAAAGAAAAATTTTAATGACTAGAACAAAATTCAAATTCGGTGATTTTTTATTTAATTCAACAATAATTAAAGCAAAATTAAAATTCTTAAATTCGAGTCATATAAGATGTTATTAGAGCGATATTTACAAAAATAAAGTAAAAGCACTTATACACTGATTTTGTTGAATTGCTTAGTTAACACTCTTTTCATAATAGAATCAAAATGTGATTATCCTACTTGTATACCAACAATTTTGATACTATAATAATTCACATTTAAGAAATAAAATACTTTATTTACCTTCACATTTTTCTTTGAAATATTAATAATTCAATAATAAAAGACGAGAGATTAACAAACAAATAAAGTGGTAACGTACTTATTTCATTCTTAACTATGTTAATTAGAAGTCGATTTATTAAATTAAATAAGATATTTATTATTAATCCCTAAAAAATTTTAAGACAACCCAGATAATCAAGCGACCATGGGTTCGAGTTTTTCCCTTTTAATATTGTAACTAAAAAAAAAAAAAAATTAGTACCCTACCTTATAAAACAAACATGCATGATTCCCTCTTTCTTAAAAAAGTATATTTATTACCAAAGGTGAAATTTTCTTTTAAAAAGTAATTTTTATAATGCTTTTATTGTATTTTGAAGTTAAAAGAGGGTCCATTTTGTACAAAAGGAGAAGAGAAAAAAAAAAGGCATTAAAAAATAATGAGCATTATTGAAGAGAAATGGAAGAAAAGATAAGGTTGTCTCTTTTTTTTTCTTTTTTTTTTTTTTTTTGTAATAATAACAATAAAAAAATGGTCATGATTGGTTGGCTTTGGTGTTGGGCTTGAATTTTGCATGGATATTTGTTTTTTTTAATTCACAAAATGGTGTTTGTTTCTCGAGAAAATACCTTCAAGTATTAGGTAAGAACACAAACAGAAATAATGGACCGACCTAGTGGAGGAACAATACAATCAAATATGATTCAAATTAATTAACAATTGTTTTCTTTAACATTATTGAGAGAGATGATGCACAACCAAATCCTCATCATCATTACAATATTAAATCAACAAATAATTTTAGAATAATATAATTATAAAACAAAGTTTATAATAGCGACTAGGATACAAAAATGATGATATCATAGGTGGTATGATTTTGCTTTAATTTGAATTCTATTTAGAGACGATTCTCTATGAGATTGATATCATAACTTGCGGTTTTTTTTTCTTTTTTCTATGTTCTAACTTTACTCGATATTTATTTATATTTACGTTTAATACAAGTATGTATGAGGATGCGTTTGTTTTTGTTAGAAAATAGTAGAAATGAATGAGTTAATAATAGATTGAGAAATTAATTATTTATTTAGAGATCAAGCCTTAAAAGGGTTGGAGTAATAACCACTTGTTTGAAGTTTATGATTAAAAGTTGTCGAGTAATGAACTACTCATTTGAAGATTGATATTAATAATAATTTAACGATAAGTTTGATTAGTAGTTACGAATGGTTGTTTGACACCAAATACAAATAATAAGTTTTTGGGATTTGGAACCGAGGAGTGCTAATGTTTTTTGTTTTTTGTTTTTTGTTTTTTGTTTTTATGTCATTGGGTATGGATCGTGCCATACCACAACGTTTTTAAAAATTCTCACAATTGTGAGTGACATCCAAGATCGATTTCTCAAAGATTCTCACAATTGTTTTAATATTTTTCATAAATATTTAAAAAAAAAAAATTGGTTAAACTACCATTTTGGTGCCTCAACTATCATCTTTTTACATTTTGGTCACTAAAATTTTAAAAGTTCAATTTCAGTCTTTCAACTTTGCAAAAAAAAAAAACCCTTAAAAATGTAACCATGATTTAAAGTTGGATGAGTTTGCAAAAAAAAAAAAAAAAAAAAAAAAAGCAAAGCAAATGATTTATGTGGACTTTGTTCTTCCTTTTAATCTTCTTTTTCATCTCCCCTCTTTCACCTATTTTCCATTTCAAAAGAGTTAGACAACCAAAAAGAGATTGAAGTGTCATTCTGATTTTTTTTTTTTTTTAATTTTTAGGACTATTTTTAAGTTTCTAGCAAAAGTTGGAGGTCTAAAATTGAACTTTTAAAAAGTTCATGAATCTAAATAGAACAAAGATAATAGTTAAGGACCAAAATGATATTTTAACTGAAAATATTTAAAATTGTCATCATGTTTTAATATTGGTACAAATTTATGAAAATAAAATCTTGAGAGCAAAAAGATTTTTTTTTTTCTATATTTAACCCAATATTTTTATAAGATATTGAGTAGAAAATATATTTATAGTTAATATTTTTGAAAAATATTTGAACCATGTATTGTAAAAATCTTTTTAAATGATAATTAAAAGTTTTTAAATTAATTGAGAACTTTATATATATATATAACCAAATTGTATATAAATATTAGAGTTGTGCTTATTTTCTAAATATATTGCATTTGAATTTTTTTTAAACAGTATAGAAATGTACTAAAATATCCTTTTAGTAATTCTGCAATATATGAAAAATTTGTAATTTTATGAAATGTCATTGAAACTTCTCCTAAATACATCTTTTCAACTTCCATATCCCATAAATATATGACACACAAAATCTTTTCCCTCTTTCAAGCTATTCAGAAATCGTTCTTGGAACGCACGAAAAATTAGAAAAAAAATGTGCTTCTTCATTCTGAAAACTGTAATCGAATTCGTATGACTCCATAGTTTCTTCATCGTCATTTTGTTTAGGGTTTTCAATACGTATTTTCAGGGTTTTTTACGGGTTAGGGTTCGTAGATAGTGTTGATGCCGAAAAATGGTCAACGGATATCCACAGTAAATTTGTTTAGCTGAGGACGAAAAGACCTGCAAAAAAGAAAATTTTAAGGCACACCGTTGTGGTGTGAGCAACAGGGCTTCCGATTCCTAAGTCAGAAATGGATTTAGGGAGAGAAAATTAAAGTACAAAGAATGGCTTAAGGGTACTTAGCTTAGGAATCCCCTTGGATGGAAAAATGACTAGACTTTTATAGCAGCCGGTCTTGTAATCGCTGCAGCTCACTTATGGCGAATAATGGTCGGTCGTTAGAAACGTCCGTCATTAAGCCGGGTATGAATACCAGCGTAACTCCTAACTGTTATCCTTCAGAGGTGTAACGGCCTTGACTCCGGAGTTGCTTGGACTCGTCAACCTTGGCAGGTCCTCACCTCCATGACCGACCCCTTAGGGGTGCGGCCTTCTCGTTGCAGCACTAGGACACCACGGGTGTGCAGCGTCCCTTAGTGCTACTTTGGACTTGGTCGACTTATCCACAGGAAATTCCTAACCTCCACGACCAACTCACCCGGGTCAGCCTACTTGGCCGCCCTCCTCAGATGTCGGCTTTGGACTAGGTCAACCTTTACGGGTCCTCACATCCATGACCAACCCACTCGGGTTGGCCTACTTGTTGTAATCGGGGACGGCACGGGGTGCAGCGTCCGCCTACGTTACTTGGACTCGGTCGACTCCTGGGGGAGAGTCATGACCTCCACGACCAACCCACTCGGGCTGGCCTACTCGTTGTAACGGGTGACGCCACGAGGTGCGACGCCTCCAAGCGTTACTCGGACTCGGTCGACTTGTCCACAGGAGAGTTCTAACCTCCACAGCTAACCCACTCGGGCTGGCCTACTCGTTGTAACGGGTAACACCATGGGGTGCAACGCCTCCAAACGTTACTTGGACTTGGTCGACTCTAGGGGTAGTCCTGACCTCCACGACCAATCCACTCAGATTGACCTACTCGTTGCATGACCCAAGAAGGGTGAGGCTGCAAGGGCCGACCCCGAGGGTCCTGGCCTTCCTTGGCCGACCCCTAGGGGGTATGGCCTCCATTTGGCCGACCCCCGAGGGGTCGGAAGTGGCGAGGCCGACAACCGGCCGACCCCCGGGGGGTCGGCAATGGACTTGGCCGACCACCTGGGGTCGAGGCCTCCATTTGGCCGACCCCAAGGGGTCGGCGTTGGCTTAGTTGTCCTTCGTGTGGGTCCCAATCTCTTCTGAGTCTTTCGGGATATTTTAGCCTACAACAGATAGCATCAATGTTTCCAGGCAAATCTGTTTTAGAATACAACAGACCATATTTTTAAGGTTTCAACGAAGAAATCTTTTAGGATAAAGCATCGACATTTTGGTTATGACGAAGACAAAGCTATTGAGAAGGTAAGTTATTGCATGTCTAAGTTTAAGTATTGTTACTACGTATTATTAAAATTCATTTATTCGTTAGTATATATTATTGAAATGATGTATTATTACACGAACATAATTATACATGTATTATTTAAAGAAGACAGATTTTTGCTTCGACAGAGTTATTGTTAGATCTGTTTAAACTCGATTATTTAGTATCATTTGCATTTTTATTACGTATTATTGGAAACCATTTATTCGTTAGTACAATACTAAATTAATATCTTGAATCATGTATATGTATTTTGAATGCATTTACATATATTGTTTGAAAATGGAAGATTAATTAATTATGGAAATGTGTTTCTATCTCTTTGAATGCACCATTTAGAAAACAATATCTATTTCAATACTATAATAATATATTTTATTTTCATCAAGATGTGTCCATTGTATGATATCAGTTGTATACTATAATGAGATAATAATTATGTCTATACTAGAATACCTAATTTGTTTCATAGATCTTACAATATTATGCATAATCAGGTATTCCCTTGTATAGGTTCTTAAAAATGGTGAAAACTAAGTTAAGAGAATGACAAACGCGTAATACTGTTAGAATGAGTGAAAAGAAGATTAATTAGGTTGTACAGTAGATTACAGTGGTAAAAAAAAAAAAAAAAATGAAATTATCATTATTGAACGTGTATATTTGAGTTGTGTATTTTTATATATGATTTAGTATGTATTATGAACCCCTAAAATTGATATTTTAGTTATTAAATAGACATCTAGTTCAGACAATACATCAGACTCGGTACCTGCAATGAAAAATACTCAAACATCAAAGTCAGTACCTGCAACTGAAAATACTAAAACTAACAAGTGCAGAGCAATGGTTCATACAGATTTATATTCAATGTATTTGAACAAGAAATGAAAATGTTTGTTTTTGTTTTTCATTAAACCTGAATGTTGATCTATAACTTTTGTAATAACTCATGTATTGCTTGTAATAGGTCCTCTACGGCTTACTCTAACAGTTCATTTGCATCTAGAGTTTTTACATGCAACTGCTAGGTACTTTAAGAAAAAAAAATTTGTGAAAATTTGAAAATTATCTCTCAGATTAATTGAGCACAAAACATCTATAATATTGTGTTTACTAGTGAATATATCATACTTTCGATATCTGTATTATCATGCACCCTACTTTCTGTAGTAAAGAACAAACAACTTCAGACGAAATAGGGTTTTGAACCATTAATTAGGATAGAGAATTTGTAGTATCTACTATTAAGGTATAATGATTAATAATGCCAAATGAGAGAACACAATGCAACCATTCAACGTCCTTATCATTTTCTAATTTAATTCCTCTATGGAGATACACTAGTGAACCAATGCTAGCATATATGGTAGAGATGAATATTGATTCTTGAATATCTTTACCTACTATTATTTGTTGCACTAATGCAATGTGTGACAAGCACTCCTTAAAAGTAATTTTAGATGTACCATAATTGACGTTGATATCGTGTTCATTTCGCATACCATTGTGAACAATCCTAATAAGGATTGAATTTGAAAAACTTGTCAAATATATTATTATGAGCATAATACTTTAATAATACAGTATTCATGAAAAAATATGTGAATAAAATTGGGGTATTATAAACCGATATACATTACCGACCAATGAAAAGAAGAGAACATAAAACTTAAGAAAAGCAAGATGTTTTAGACGGGGAGCAATAAAGAAATGCAGAAGGCCGAAGAAGAAGAAAGAAAAAAAAAATGAAATAGAGTTTTCAAATGAAATTAAATGCAAATGATAAAACATTAATGATAGAAATCAAAACATTAAAGCCCACTATAAACGACAATGGGCAAATAGGGAATGTATAGTTTAATTTATAATAAAAGATACAATATTAAGATTATAAAGGGCAAACTAGGGATTACAAAAAAATTAATAAGTGTTTAAAAATTAATTAAATACAATCGCAATTAAAACAACAATTGTGTGGTCGTAGTCTCTTTTAAAATTCAAGAAGGATGGAAACCTACGACGACGGAACTTCAAGACTCCGTCGCCTTAGCCTTTCGTTTTCCCCCGACTTTCAATTTTGGGAGGGAAAATGAATAACGTTTTGGGATCTACGGCGACGCATCAACTGTCGTCGCCTTAACCTTCCTCCGTTTCAATTTTGGGGAAAATGAAATGTTTTGGGAGACCGACGGCGACGGAGCCACTGTTCGTCGCTTTAACATCGTCGTTTTTCCTTTACCAAAAAATGAAACGCCAAGCTTGAAGCGACGAAAGAAGGTATGCGTCGCCATAACTGATAAGCTATGGCGACACAAGAGAAGTTTCGTCGCCGTCGCCTGGAGCGAAGGCGACAGAACATCATTTCTGTCGCAGTACGGTGACAGTCAAACGCTTCGTCGTCTTAAGCTGAGTGGCTAAGGGGACGAAATCCTTGTTATGTCGCCTTATCCAAACGCTTCGTCGTCTTAAGCTGAGTGGCTAAGGGGACGAAATCCTTGTTATGTCGCCTTATCCAAACGCCAACTTAACCTCCGTCTCCGTAGGTAATATAAGGCAACGGAATATACCGCGGTCGCCGTAGCCTGTGTCGCATAAAGCTATTTTTCTTGTAGTGTTGAAATGCGCTCACCCTTCATGTATCTAACGAAAACATTCAGTACATATCCTCCCAATTCCTTAGTTTCCTTGGTGTTGTTGCTGCAAGCTGATGAAAATTCTACCACTTCTAAAGCTTTCTATTTTGCAGCCAATCTCGCATTCTCTCCTTCTCGTCCTCTTTCTGCCTGATTAGCAAATCTTGTGCATTTTCCCAATGACTTATCCAATAAGTTTCACTTTTTCTTCCAATTTCTCTGTCATTTTAGAAGTTTGATTCAAATACTTTTTCGTTAATTTCATTGCAAAAAAATTTATGTGTTTGATTTTGTATTATTGTAAGTGAACATATTTCAGTATAACTAGTAACCATAACTTTTTATTCATCTCTTAACTATTTTTCACTCGTATCATATTTATTTATTTTATTTTTTTCATTATCATTCTCTTTTCTCAAACACAATTAATCATTCTCTTTCTCATTCTTCTCTAATTTTCATTCCTCTCATAATCATTCTTATTGTCTTTGTTCCAAACACACCTTAAATGAGAAAAGCTCAAGGACGTATCTGGTACAACCATTGAGTTAACATAGATTAACTCAATTCTGTTAATAGTTGTGTGGATTGCATGTTTGTTAAGTGGCTAAAACTAGTTAATGTAACTTGTTTTTTAGAACAATGAAAGAAATAAAATAACGATGATTTTGGATGTTCGGATCAAAGCTCGTAATCGTTTTATTGTCTTTCATTAATTAAAGTTACTGTATGTTTCATTTCACACCTTTCACGGCATGTGATTTTCCTAGTTAATTAGGTTTTGAAAAAATTTCTTTAATTCTTCGTTCATTGAAATTTGTTTCTGATGCATGTTCTATTTTTTCTTATGCGCACCAAAGAAAATTTAATTTAAATTTAACTTAGCTTAAATAAGTTTTCACACCAAACATACATTAATTCTAACTTTTCAAAAAGGAAATGGTGGGGGTTTTCATTTTCACTTGATATATATATATACCACTGATCCAAACCTGCAATATTAATTCTTTCTGCAATAATTCCATATTCTCTTCTTCACCTATTACTGCTTAAATCTCTCACCAATCCATTAGTTTTCACTCATTAAGGTCCAAGTAAGTCAAATCCACTCTCAAAGTGAAAATAGTTGTAATTTTTCAAAACAAATTATTTGGAACAAACTCAATAAATTATAGAATCAACAATTTACTTACGACATAAATTAAATGTGGATGGCTCCTGGACTCGGAGAAATAAAAACAAGCAACAGCAGGAAAAGAGGAAGATAGGCAGCAGAAGAATTCTATATTTTATTAACAAGAAATACCCAGTATATATACACAACACAATACAAGAAAATAGATTTAGGCGACGGACGATTCCGCGACGACTACAAACTTCGTCGCTTTACTTCCGCTACGGCGACAGAGCACCGACTCTGTCGCTTACGGCTTAACGTTTCGTGGGGATCTAATGCGACGCTACCAGTCTTCGTCGCTGTAGGTTGTAAATGGAAAACGGAAGGCTACAGAAGGCTAAAGCGACGGCATTTTAATGTTGGTCGCCTTAGCCTTCAGTTTTTATTTTTAAAACGGATATGGCGACGGACAATTTGACGTCGCCTTAGCTTCTTTTACAGAACTCAGCATCTACTTTATCTTTCATTTTCTCACTTTCCCTCTCCCTCGAACCCTCCAAACTCTCTCAAAAACCCACCCCCACTACCGCCGCCGCCGCTACCGCTGCTCCTCCGTCTATCTCCGCCGCTTCTGATCTATTCTTCATATACTAGGTAATTCTTTGGACCCGACTCCTTGACTACGTATTTGTGGAATGTATTTCTGAATTTTGAGTTTGGAGCCATTAAATTTTAAGTTTTGTTTTGTGTTTGACCTTTGATTTTCATTTTTACTTATTGAAATTGAATAAAGTGAGTGGGTCAATTCAATGTGCGTTTGCCTCTTTCTAATCTCTGCATCGTAATGTTGCTGATTGAAAGAAAAATATAGGGATATATCGTTTGAAAAGCTTTGGCAAATTCTTTTTAGCTGTTTAGTATTATGAAAATACTACTATAGATTGATTAAAACTGTGATTAGCATCACTATGAAGGGGAAGAAGATTAAGAAAGAAAAGAACTTGTGATGGAACAGTTCTTCCACCCACCTAATTGTTTTTTAGCAATTAGGCCAAGTTGAACAATCACCAGAATAGAAACAAAGTAGGTTTTGGGTGATTTCACTCTTTTTGTGCCCTAAACCTCTTTGCATTTCTTAATTTGCAAGTCATCTTTATATTCACTTCTTTATTTCATTCCTAAAAAGCATCATAATTATGCTTTTTTCTTACTTTTTAAGAAACAATTTCATTTATCATTTTCAAAGAGTCAATAACAAAGAGAAACTTCTCTCTCCAAAAACAAGGCCTATCCTCGACCGAGAGGATTGGAGCATTATTCTTCATCAAAAATAATCTAAAGCACACTGTTTAACTAACACATTAGTCACTTTGTTACCAATTTTATTGCAGTGAGAAACTCTCTTAACGTATAACCCATCGTGGCTTGCTTTCTGATGTAACTAGCTAACAAACACTCTACTTGGTGTGCTGGATGATGTACCGTCCTCCTCGGTCACATCGTGACCTTTCAGGACATGAGTCGTCGAAGCATATTCTATGACTCTGACATCTAGCAACATGCAACCTCTTATGGGCACCACAACTTTTTTTCTTCTTTTTCAAACAAAAATATGTGTTGTCTATAGGAGGCTGCATGATGCTGGACAACGTGCAAATATTTTTCATTTATAAGAGCAATACTCTTGAAAGTAGATAGTATATAGGCTCCTTATTTGTGAGAATAATAATACGTTACATTTTTAATATATTATTTTTGTTTAGTCAATCAAATCATCATTTTTATTTTATTTTTAATGCATTTTTTATATATTCAATTGTTCTCACACTTTCTATTAAGTATGTTGGTATTTTATGACCGAAGTTTTACTTAATTTATAAACCCCTATGATGCGGATTCTCTCTTTGTGAGAGCAAAGTTCTCTCTTTGTGAGAGCAGGTGTGGTTATTTCCGACGAGCATTTGTATAGTGCTTTTTTTCAGGGGTGAGGTGAGGCTATTGGCTTCAAGTGAGATATGAACGTGATGTTAGGGACGATGAAATTTTTTTATCAATCTTCTATGGAAGAAACAAAAGACTGATTATGGAGTATTAGTTTTTGATGAACCATTAGTAAATGAAGAAATATTTTCAAATGCTGATTTCTAGGAGCCAATATTGTCTCTGTCTCTATTGCTGATTGATATTCTTTGAGATGGTGTTTTCATTGTTTCGAAATCTCTCATGAAAAATCCTATTAAGATATTGGTAATTGTGAAAATGAGACCTGAGCTTTTGGGCTTTAGTGTAAAAAATGATAAACTTGTGGAGGTTTTGAAATTTGTTGAGAAGAATTTGAATGAAGTGGAAGTTTTGGTGTTTGATCGAGAGTGTACAACAATTTCTATAGTGGCGTTCTATGAAAGTTAGGAGTGGTCATATTAAGTGATTTTGTCTAGAGAGCCCAACGGAAGGGGAATTCTTGGGCACTCTATTATCTCAAGGAAGTGTACACTTCCTTTCTTCATTTCGCTGTCTTTTAGTAAAGATAGGTTTGATATTTGGTATATGCAAGTTTTTGAAGTTAGTTTGCAAGTCTTTGCAGTCAAGGTTGGTATTCTTCACGTCTTTTGTGAAGAAGAGTTAATAGATAAAGGATTTTCTACGAATGGATTTCAACAATTTATACCTTCGAAGGTGTCTTCATTCCTCTATAGTCGCTCTTTTCTTTTCTCTTGATGGTTACATGTACGTCACTATATTATATATGTCATATATCAGTTGGTTTATCAGTTGGTTTAGCCTCCATAGTTCATCAAAACTCAGCCTTTGAAGTGTTGAAAATTGAGTCAGTCTTTTATATTAAGGTCTTCCAATTCGAAGTATAAAAAGATTAACTCACAGAGTTATGTTGATCCTTTTTAAAATTTTCCTAAATCTTGATTCTTCTTAGGTGTCGTCTTTGGCCCGAGTTGAGGACTATCATCTTTTTAATTTGCAAGATGATTTATATTTTGTATTTGTCCCTAAATTGTTGAAAGTTGATTGGTATGGTTTTCTATCATTATTATTATTAATAAACTGATTCGTCCCTAAATTGTATGTGTTTGGTCTTCCTATCCTTCCCAATTCTTTCCACCCCATCAAAGATAAATTTTGGTTTCAATTTTTTTTATAAACCCCTAATTAATGGATTTTGGTTTCAATTTTTTTTTTTTATAAACCCCTAATTCACCACCGTTCTGAATTAGAATTTCCAGTAATCCGTCCAACTGCCGGAGCTCCCAGCCAGAAACCATTCTCCGTTTACAATGCCGATTGGGAAATTCTGATGAACGGATTACACGCCGGTCAGGTATCTTTGAGTTACAAAATCAGTATGTTTGGGACTGCAATAAGGTATTTCTCGACGAAGCCAAAGCCGAAGATGAAGCCAATAGAGCTTAAAACTCCACCGGAGCATACGCAAACCATCACCAGAGTCATCTTCGACATCGTTAGGGATCATGGTCCGTTAACGATAGCCGAAACTTGGGAACGCGTTCAGGTTAACATTTAATTTTTGTGTCTGGTTCGTCATTTCCATGTTTTGCTTCAAATTTATTTCAATTTCTTCATTTCTTTGAATTTTAGAAATTTCTTATTCAATATCAACTGGATCGTTTCAATTGAGGTTTAGCGGAGAATAATTAGAAATTAAAACTTGGTACAGCATCATTGTTGAAAATATTCGAGGCATTTTGATCTTCGAAATTCTTGAAAAATAAATTTACATTTAGCCAATCCTTCGGCCTCAAACTAGGATTTTTGATACGAATGATGTGTTCTCAACGTGAGTTGCTTTAGTCCTAGTGAAATGACCAGTGCCATATTCTCTACTCAACATCCATTAGCATGTTGAGAATTTGGAAAAATATTAACAAAGCTTATACCACATGAGAAGTTTTGGCAAAATATAGATAAAAAATTATCTCACATTCAAAAGATGGAAGAATGTAGTATATTCCAAGCACTATAAAAGAAGCATGTTGCCTTGGATTCAAGGCATCCCGATTAGAAATACTATAAGCATTTGTACGAACTCTAATTAAATCCTTTTGCTTACAAAAGTTGAGCAAAAGATGTGATTAGTATAAAGCTTGAAGAGATTTTTGTGTAATTGGGGTCGGAGAGAGAATCCGTTGTGATTGTAACAATTTTTAACGTAGTAAAAAATTTTCTTCCCATGGTTTTTCTCCGGTTCGAGAGTTTTTCCTCATAAATTCTTGTGTCTTTCTATTTTGATATTTTTCTTTAATTTCTCATTACTTTTTTAGCTAGTCCTGCAGTAATTTAGGGAGGTTTTTCCCAACGTAAAATTGGGAATGATTGATGAAAATGCTTTTAGCTTTGAGTTGTTTACTATATTGAAAGGTGTCAATGTAGCATAATAGCTCAACTAGAATGGAAAATGCCACAGTTCTTTTTTGGTCTGTTACTTGTTGCTATTTTGTTAGATAAAAGCTTTGTTAGTAAATGGTGTTGTAATGTGATGGGTGTTTATTCCTTTCCAGGAAGTTGGTTTGAGAGGGTTAACAAGCAAAAGGCACATGAAAATAGTGATGAGATGGATGAGAGAACGGCAGAAGTTAAAATTAATGTGCAATCATGTTGGACCGCATAAGCAGTTTCTTTATACCACCTGGTTCACAAAACCCAACTTCGGGCAGGCAAAGCTACAGGGGCATAATTCTTTCCTGCCAAAAAACCTTTGATCGCCTACAATTACCTTTAAAACTGTGCTTGTTTCTTTAATTTTAATGGAAGCTGTTCTTTGATTTTTCCACAAGTGATATCCGTATATTTGCTGAAATTAGTGTACATAGTTTGGGTTATATCTCAAATTTTAATCGAAATGATAAAAAACGGTGGAATTTGCTGAAGCAAATCCCAGTGCTCAAATTAGTGTACATTCTAGAAGTGCTCTACTATTGACTTTGATCCTTGCTTGCAAGAATAAGGATGCGAGGAGTTAGAAACATAGATATTGTACCTTCAGCCTAAAGAGTCTTTGTGTAATTCTTATATCTTTTAGTTGTTATCATGAAAAATAAATTGGCTCTTTGAGGCAAGGCTTATCTATTTTTTGTATGGTTCACTAAGCCGAAGAATAGTGTATTGTTGACAATGTTTTGAGATCACATGTTAGAATTTCGAATCGCTGGCATCCATTGCTTTTCGGATGTTAGAAAGTTACAGATTCTCCATTGCCGGTGAAAGCCTTTCTTTGTTCGAGGTGGATTTGATGCTCCCTTAGTCTGACTTACAAGGCTGAGTTCAGGTCAGTCTTATATTTTCTTGTGAAGTTTTGACTTTGCTGGTAGAATGCTTGTTAGTGAAAGGCTGTAAGGCTAATATTTTTTCATGTGTCGTTTTGTCTTGCAGTAAAAAAAAAAAAACAAAACATTTGACCAAATTCTTAGTTAAGGTGTCTTTGAGATTGCTATTTGAACAAGTACTTCAAAAATATGCTTCAAAAGTTTGATGCTACTCACAAAACATGATGATTTTGAGTGAAAAGTTTTGAGACTCGCGATTTGAGACTCACTTGTCACATTAATTTGTAGACATTTCTTCAATGTCTTCTGATGTCTGACTTGGAGACGGCCGTGGTTATCCCATATATAGTTTTCTCTAATTTTCGATTTTCTAGTTTCCCAAAAAATATATAAAAAATAATTCTCTCTTATCTCTCGTCTAACAACACAAGTGTACGTTGTGTATCATATAAAATTTTTAAGTGGTCATATTCAGTAGTAAATGAAGGATAGAGTAAATTATAAAGGACTTGTATATCTCAAATATTTGATTTTTAAGCTGAGTTGCAATGTCCTTCATTTCCATTGCGTTCACGTTCTTCTTTTAGTTACCGGCAAATTTTAAGGATGACAATTGATTCATTAAGTTGCTCATCAGTGCTTCTTTGTCTAAAGTTTTCAATTGTTGCTGAATAGTATAAATATAATTCTTACAAGTCAGCACATTTCTAGAATTGATCACAAATACTTTCTCAACATGAGAATTATAATCATCACATGTATGTCAGCAATTGAATCTCTTCTACTAGTCTTGCGGTTCTTTCTCACTAAATCAAGGTTTGAGTCTACTCCACTCAAAGTTTTAGGATCGAGATCCAATAGTGACATTAATGTGCACGACACCTCTCGTATCTCCATTTCTTACATGTCTCTCGGTGTCTAATCTAGAGACGCGCGTGGTCATTTTGGATATAATAGAGTGAAACTTCGATTTCTTGATTTCTTAAAAAAAAAAAGAAAAATGGAAATTTTTTTAATTCAGTATTAGAACAAATGCAATTTCTTTAGAATTTGTCTACATTAATAATTATTTGCATCTTCATTATAATTCTCAATTCAAAATGAGTTTAAAATCTCTCTCTCGGAGATTTCTATCTTAAAAGAAATATGACTAATAATCACCATATTATGAAATCAAGTCACTTACAGTATAAATTTCGTAGACATCTTAATATAATAGAATTAAAATGTATGCCTACGAGAATAGTCAAGATAAACACAAAGTACAAAAAAAAAAAAAAAAAGATAAACTGACTAATAAAGTAATAATTATAAGAGTCCTTTACTCATGAAGATGTTGATTGGTTACATACCTCATTAGTTGTTTGGACTCTTTAAAATGTGTTTAAATGGACCAACTAATTACAAATATTAAATAAGAAAAACAAAATAATATAAGAACGGTGGTATAAATATAAAATGCCTTTGACCATTGAACAATATTGACCTAAATGTACTGTAAAAAGAAAATAAATAAATAAATAAAAACTAATTAATTGTGCTTTTGGTATATATAATGTTGAAAAAGTAAGATAAACTTATCAACAAATTAATCTAGAAAATAGTTATAAACAAGATTAATTATCAAAAAAAAAAAAGTAAATATAATTATTGATATTACTAAGTCTTGTCTTTTTTTTTTATATTTGTATTGTAGGGATTTATAATACAATATATTTTTATTTATCAGTATTTATAATACATTAATAAACGTATAAATGAATGGATGCAAATATTAATTGAACGTCAGTAAATTCAGTACAATTACTCCAAAAGTAAACTGTATTAATTAAGTCTTATGTTATATTTTTTTTAAAATAAAAAAATAACTTTGCTTTGGTGGATTAGTTCAATATTATTTTCTTTAATTTTTTTTGAAAAAAAGGCTGGCTAAGAATATTCTACTTACTCTCCAATGTAGAAACTTCAAAGAGATGCCATTGTGAATAATGGCTTAAAAGACCAATATTATTGGTTTTTGGTTTAGTTTTTTCAACTATAGCAGTTGAGCCTGCCTCTATTTTTTGGTGCCTTCCCTTTCATCTCCAACAATAATTTGCATCTCATTATTGCCTTACAAAGTTACATAAATAATTAAAAAAAAAAAAAAAAAAAAAAACTAATTTTGATCATCCTAATTCTTTTCACCCAACCAAATCCACTTTTTTATAGTAAAATAAAAATTTGTTCTCAATAATAATTTGAAGGGTGGGCTTCTAGTTTTAAGCAATGCTGTGTAAAAGTAGTTTATTAACCCTCTTTAGTTGAAACTTAAGTATTCGTTGAGATCTCATAATGTTCCACATCGACAAGTTGTGAAGTTCTACCAGCGTTGTTAAGATAGGATGGGTTACTCCTCTCATTGTCAATTTATTTTGAGATGAATGTTCACACTTTCTAATAATATTGAACAAGCAAACCCTTTTAAAGTATACTTTTGAAGTTGTTTCCGCTAATTATCTACCATTGTGTTCTAATGAAGTATTGTGAAGGAGTTTTTTTACTAGGTTTGGAGTACTTGGGCAGGGATTGAGTATTTGTCGAAGCACTCCAAAAAAATTCTTAAAATTTCCTATTAAAATTGCTCATTAGATTTTCTACAAAATCCGAATTGAAATTGTAGAGTGATTATTATTGATGAAGAGTTACTTTTTAGTGATTAAAAATTTAAATTTTATTAATTACTCGGTATGATGTTTATAATTTTTAGGGAGCACACCTTCAGAGTTCAAGGCTTTAACCAACTACGCCACTTTTAGACCTTCAAATTAATTTTGATAAGTAGTGATTTGAGACTTTTGTAATAATTATTTTGATTAGGTAATTAAATATCATAATATTGAGGAGAAACCGTCATTTTGGTGTATACCAAACTTATATCAACCTTACCTTAATCACTAATAATGCAATTCAATAATTGAAAAGTTGTTTGAAGTGAAAAAAGCACACCGAAAGGAAGATATAGTTTTAACAAATAAAAAAGAAAATTCAACGGTAGATGCCAATATAACTCATTAGATGTCAGGAGTGTTTGTCGATAGATTTTAAGAATATTTAAAAAATAGTATTTACTAATTATTTTTAAAAAAAAATTGTATTCAAACAAATTATTGTACTATGCAAAATAATTACACATTTCTAACCTCTGGTTTTCCATCACTCAAAATAATTCTTTATTTCAAAACCACTCAAAAATATATATTATTTAAAGTATGAATTTGACTCTCTACTCTCTATTTTGAACTATAAAAACATTATATGAACTTTACCATTAATATTTTATTAAGTTATTACATTAGATAAAAAAGATTTATAATTACCTTCGGCTGACACTAGTGATACATGATTTGTGGTCCTCTCCTTCAATTTGTATTACAAAAAAGTTTAAAATTAATCTTTATGATTAATTTGAAAATAATAGGAATAAAATTAGTTCTAAGACAATCACAAAATGTAAACATATTTCTAAAATTTATATAGAAATATGTTTTTATTTTAATATTTAAACATTTATATTATGATTTTTTTTGGTAAGTTTAGGGACTAAATTTGGACATTTTAAAATTTATTAATCAAAGAAAATAAATTTAAAAGTCTTAAAGACTAAAATTGGATAATTGAGGTCTCATTTGATAACCATTTTTTATTTTTTATTTTTGAAATTTAAGACTACAACTACTACTCCAACACATAATTTGCATGACTTTGATTTCTACATCTTTCTTGTGTTTATAAAAATCAAACCAAAAATTTGAAAGCTAAAAAAAATAGTTTTCAAATACTTTGTTTTGGTTTATAAAATTTGATTAGAATTCACGTACTTACCTGAAGAAGATAAAACATATGTAGAGAATTTAGGTAAATACAAGCTTAAATTTCAAAAACAAAAAATAAAAAACCAAATGGTTATCAGATGAGGCCTAATAATTTAGATTTCAAAATAGAACAAAACTCAAAGTCTAGAAACTAAAATGATATTTTAACTAAATTCTATTATATGCTTTGATTATATATTTTAATAATTAAAGTCTATATTTTCACGTTTGTTTTATAATTCCTACAGTACTTTTATTATAACTTTGAATTGATGATCTTTTTATTTTTTACAATTTTTCATATTATATCATATTTAAATTTTTTATTTTATGTTAAGTTTCTAACTTCAACTTTGCATTCATGAAATTTTTATTTATAACTAATTATAATATAATTCAATTTCCATTAAAGTTAGCTTTAAATTTGTAATAGACAACAATTTACATAGAGTAATCTAATACGAAAGAAAAAAGAATCAAAAGAATATATTTACCAACAACAATCAAACATCTATAAACAATTCGATAGTAGATTATAATTATTTGCAGATTAAAAATTTTTAACATTATTTAAATGATTAAATATTTAAAAAAATCTTTCAAAACAAAATAATTAAAAGAAACAAAGTTACAAATATTATTGAAAAATGTGAGATTATATCTAAGCAAGCTATTATTGTAACTCAAAAGTAGTAAAATTCGGTTAATTTTTTTTTTAACCGACACCGACCGACATATATATGAAAATTGATGACAGCTCTTAATTTAGTCGATTTGGATCGATCCAAATTGATTTTGGAAAAATATTTGAACATCCGTAATTTTTAACTACACTAAAAATAACTCATCATAAATACTCTTTTAAATCTACAAACAAACACCCACTTAAACTCTACCTAAAAAGGGTTTTTGAGTTGCAATAAGGTGAGAAATCAAAGATGAACCATTATTTTTGTTGACAAAAATAATAATTATTATTATTATTTATTATTATTATCCAACCATAAAATCCTTAACTTCATTTTTTGTGGACATATAGAGGTGTCGTCCCATGTAACCTAACAAAAAAAAAATCTCTATAATCTTTCAATTATATATTTGAAACTACTAACAATTTAGTTTAATTATGCATTTGGTCCCCTATGACTTCGATATTATTTTTCTTTAGTTTCTCTAATTTAGTCCAAAATTTTGCAATGTCTCAAACATTATAAAATAAATACAAATTGGTGTGAGAATAAGAACATGTACTACTCTAATAACAAATCAAGACTATCAAGAAATTAAAATAATACAAAATAAATATTAAGTTGATTTTTGTAGATCAATATAAAATATAGTTTAAAGGTCATCAATTGTAATATTTCCCCAAGTCATAGTACAAAATTGAAAAATGTAATCTATGTTCTTTATATTAGAAATATAAATCAAATTAAAACTTTGTTTTTTGAATATAATAAAGAAAGATTGAGGACACTCGAATCATTGATCGTGTCGATGTTAAGACATTACTAGTGTCGGTTGAGTTATGTTCGCTTTGGCAAAACTTAATTTCATGGTTTAAGCATAATTTCAACTTTGTCCTAATGTTTTTTTTTTTTTTTTTATACTTTTAAATTGTGTGTTTTTTAATACATTTTTCAGTTAAAGATGAGATTTTTGAACTTCTTTTATCTTGTGGAAGTATCAATTATTAGAGAGGTAAACTTTCTAAAAATTATTTATTAACATTCGTCTTTTTTTCAATTGGAGGCAAGAAACTGAATGAAATTACTGATTTTTCTCAATTATACTACTTTCTTTAGTACAGAATGGGGAGGGGATAACAAGTCCTACATAGGAGACGTCTACTTCTCTCAAATAATTTGAGAGACTTATGATGCTGATTTTAAACGAGAATAACACCAAATAATCAAACCAATGCGCTATTGATCCATTCGGTTCTCAATTATGCTAATTAGACTAACTTAGACCCACACCAATTACCCTATGTGATGGGCATTAACAATTGAAAAGGGAAAAGATAAACATAGTACATCTACTTGTTTGAATGAGTTTTAGGTGCATTTATATTATTGGTAAATATATATTTGATAATCAAAATACATCCATCTTTTAATGAATTCATTCTCCCATATGAATTATGAATTATCATGTGTTAATTGATATAAATAAATTTCTTTTAATTTATCAATTTAAATTTAAAAAACATGATTATTGATTATGTGCACAAAACATTTATATTCCTTACCAACAAAATCATCCTATTTCAAATGAAAATTATTCATGTCAAATTCATTTAAAAAAATAATAATAAAAACAAAAACACTTCACACAATCAACTTTCATAATTGTTTTCAAACAATAATTATTTTTATAGGAGAGGTTTTTCAATCCAATGGAAACCTAAGAACAAGATACTTTACCTTTAAAATCAATTAAACTTTTTGCATACATAACAAAACCATATAATAAAATAAATGAACAAAAAAAAAAAAACACATGCACAAAATGCGTGCCGGCATATGTTATAAAGTCAAAGGCTGCCACAAGAGTCTTAGCTCAACAATTTGACTCAATGATTTAAGAGGTCACAGGTCCTCTATTATCTTGATCTCAAGAAAAAAATCCACGAGTAGTCGGTGAGATTTTTTATCCTTAAATAATGAATTAATTAACTAAGCACATCAAATTAAAGTGAAGAGTAACATCGTCTAGGGTTGAAATGGACATAGCTCAACTAATATCTTGTACTAACAAATTTCAAAATTAGAGGTTGGATTTTTCAACTGCATAATTTCAAAAAATATATAAGATCTAGGAAATCACGATTATGAAT
>JBBMEG010000022.1:10378795-10397899 GCA_037832605.1 Cyclanthera cordifolia
TTCAAAATTAGAGGTTGGATTTTTCAACTGCATAATTTCAAAAAATATATAAGATCTAGGAAATCACGATTATGAATCTCTCTCTATATACGTATGTCTGTATGTGTATGTGTATGTGTATGTATATGTTTGTGTGTATGTGTGTGTGTGTGTATATATATTTATTTTTTTTTACTAACTCCAAAGTCCCTTAATTATTTCTCTGTTACTAAAGCTTGAGTAGTTAGCTACCAACTCCAAAATTTTTTTGTTCTTCACTGCTTTGATCTTTTCCTTACATTGTTTATTATTCCCAAGAGAAGATTATTGAACAAAGTCTCCCTCTATAAATTAAACACTCCTAATCCTCATTGTAGCAAGTTCTCGAGTAAAACCTTCTTAATTGGAGTGTTTCTAGAAGATTTTCGAAAGTAAAGAGAAAATTATGACTCTATCTCGAAGTCTTCTCTTTGTTGTTGCTCTTCTTGCTTTCGCTTCGGTTTGTTTCTCTCACAAGACGGGCAGTGGTGGTGGCAACAGCATCGGTTATAGCGGTTATAACGGTTATCTGTATCCTCAATTCTACGACCATTCTTGTCCTAGGGCCCAAGAGATAGTAAAGTCTATTGTAGCCAAAGCTTTTGCTAAGGAAGCTCGTATTGCTGCTTCATTGATTAGGCTTCATTTCCATGATTGTTTTGTTAAGGTTATTATATACAAACTCCCTTTTTATTCATGCAAAACTTTGTCATCAAAAAAATTTTAGTGTTTAAAGTAACCTTTTAAAAGTTAGGATAATATGAAACTAAACAAAAGCATTCACTGCAACATAAAATGTATCGGCCGACAGTTAAAACCGTCGTCGTATAACCACTTAAACCGTCGGCCGGGGCCACACATTTGCAAGTTTTGATTAACAAATGAATCCAAGCCTTGTTGCACCATTATGTTAGTCATTATTTAAAGAAGCTAATAATTAGCATAAATTGTTTTCAGGGTTGTGACGCTTCAATATTATTAGATAGCAGTGGGAAAATAGCAAGTGAGAAAAGGTCCAATCCAAACAGGAACTCTGCTAGAGGCTTTGAAGTCATTGATGAGATCAAGTCTGCCTTGGAAAAAGAGTGCCCACAAATTGTTTCTTGTGCGGATATTTTGGCCATTGCTGCACGAGACTCTACCGTCATCGTAAGGCTTCGAGATATCTTTTCATTTAATCATATACTCAATTTCACGACGTTTTAACATGATATCAGAACAAGAATAATCGTTTTAATGATTTGTACTAAAAGACAGGAGGACCCAATTGGGAAGTTCCTTTGGGAAGAAGGGACTCAAGAAGAGCAAGTCTAAAGGGCTCTAACAATGATATCCCAGCTCCAAACAACACATTTCAAACCATTCTCACAAAATTCAAGAGACAAGGCCTTGACATTGTTGATCTTGTTGCTCTTTCAGGTAAAGCTTCAATCTTTTTGCCCTTATGGGAGTGTTTGTTTGAGGGTTTTATGAAGCTATTAAAAATGAGTTAGTTATGAACTTATGATTACTTGGTAAAAATTTTATACAATCCAGTTTTTACAACAATTTATTTCTTATATTCACTTAAAAGAATTCATTTTTTTAATCACTCCACAATTTTGCAAACAAACACCTCCTACGAGTCTTGCCAACAGTTCGATAACTTATGAACTGTATCAATATATATAATCAATTGCAGGAAGCCACACTGTCGGAAACTCTCGGTGCACTAGCTTCAAGCAACGACTCTACAACCAATCTGGCAATGGTGAGGCCGACCCTTCTCTAGATCCCTCGTACGCTGCTGAATTGAGCTTGCATTGCCCAAGATCAGGGGGTGACCAGAACCTCTTTTTCCTGGACTTGGTTAGCCCGACGAGGTTCGACAACTATTACTTCAAGAATATCTTGGCTGGGAAGGGCTTGCTGAACTCGGATCAAGTCCTCTTGACGAAAAACCGACAATCGGCCGAGTTGGTGAAGACATATGCAGAGAATTTAGAGCTGTTTTTTGAGCAATTTGCCATATCTATGGTTAAGATGGGGAATATTTCTCCGCTCACTGGCTCAAGGGGTGAGATTAGAAAGAAATGCAGGAAAGTTAACAAACATTAGAAAGATGAAGATGTTTTCTTTTCTTCTTTTTTAATGTATTGTGTTTGAAATTTCTTCTTTGTTAGTTTCTTTGTGGAATTCTTGTGTTTTATTTTTCAAGTCAAAGTTTCTAAGTTCTATTTGCATCTCCATAGAAAGTTAAGGTATTTGTGTTCCTTGCATATGAGCTCTTGTTTAATAAATTTCATAGTTTTTTGTTCTGTTTTTCTTTTTCTTCTTTCTTTTTCAAATTAGATCAACGATGCTCTGTTTTTGTGGGGCTATGTGTAGGAGCCAAGTTTTTTTTTTATAGTTCGAATCACGAAATATAATAGATTCGAATCTATGACTTCTTGATCATGAACGTATATTGATGTTATTAATTAGCTATTTTCCATGGAAATAGCTTAATTATTTAGTATCATACGATCATAAACAGGGGCGGACCGTCATTAGTAGATTATAACAATTGGAGTAGGAATTCGAATACTTTGACTCCATGTTGTTTGGCATACACCATCTCATTGTTGGGCTTGTTTTAGCTTAGTTGTATATATAAATCAACTCGCAAACCATAAACAATTATAAATGTGTTTGTAATTGGCCCTATTTTTAGGAATCAAATCATGCTGCTCACTTTTTCTTTTTCTGTTTTCCTCTTATTTGAATCAAACGGTTATAAATATTGTGTGGAAAACCCTCATTTATATTAAGAGACTATAAATAGTTAAAAGTAAAAGTAGTATTATAGAGTAAAGATTTAGAGGATTTTTAATGTATAACAAAAAAAAAAAAAAAACCCAAGAAAATTTGATGTATAGCAAAATTCTGAAAATATATATTATATAGTTGAAAATTGAATCGTTTATGTATAATGACTAAAATGTTCTCGTCTCAATCAATGCAATTAATAGCTTCAATCAGCTCAGTTGATAGCTTTAACTTCACCTGATGGCCTTCGATCAGTAATTCAGGTGACAACCTTCAATTAGTAGTTCAATTAATAGACTCAATTAGTTCGCTCATAGATTCAATCAGCTCACTAACAATCTTCAATGAGTTTGCTGAAAAGAAGGATAAAATTGAAATTTCTAAAAAACGAATGAAAATCAGGTATGTAGGAATTATTTTTTAAGAAATACTATAATTAAAATAGATGAATGAAAAGTTGTTGTGTGGAGTAATCTTCCAAAGATGTATGATAATTATAAGGTTTATATGCAATTTTATAGAGATTTTGGGTGTATTTTCCAATGCTTCAATCGTTTATATTAATGTAGAAATGACGAGTTATTATAAATTGTGAGTTATATATATATATATTAGTACAATTGTGAGTTATAGTTGATGAATTTTGAAGTACATGTTATTATAACATGAGTTATGATAAATGATGTTTGGACTGTAAGTTACAATCGAGATTATAAAACAATTCTTACAATTTTTTATACAAATAATTACAAAGTAATTTTGTTAAACTTATAACTAATTTTGCCATAATGAGAATAAATTTTACATTCATTTATATTAAGAGACTATGTTTGACCTATTTTGTAAATTTGATAAAATTATATAACTAAAAATAAATATATATATTGGCAAAGTTTTAGTTTGAGTTTTTTTTTAATAAAGATGAAAACTTGTATTTAAATAATATATTTCATTTTGAAAATGAATATATTAAAAATTGGGTTAATTAAATCATATAAATTGAATTTGATGAGTTATTCTCACCAAATAATTGGAAACGTAGGTAAATAATAAAATATTTACGTTTATAGTCACTAATACATTTTGTATTATAAGAAAGTTTGTGATAATACTCTATAATATCAATTCCTATATAATTTGCTTTTTTTTTCTTTCTTTTTTTTTTTTTGAAGTGACCATACCATAGGTGCAATTTAGGTTGTTTCAAACGATAATGAGTTAATTTTAGAAGAAGAAAAATTGACACTTTATTTAATAGAAATTATATAACTTATAAATAAAATAGTTATTCATAACAAATAGAAAAAAAAAATTATAATAAATATTCATTATAATATTAAAGAAAAGAAAACAGATCTTCAAAAAAATTAGATAAACAAACACATAAATAATTTCATGTAAATTTAGATAAATTGTGATTCAAAAAAAAAAAAAAGACAAAATGTGAACCAAACACCAATTGGGTTATAATAATTCAATTGATGGTTTACAAAAATCAAACTCAAACACACCCTTTATGAGGCAAGTTTGGCTAAATAAAAAGGAAAAAAAAAAATAAATGAAGAAAAATAAGAATAAATTAACGACTGAAGTAATGGAAGCTGGTGGGCAAATAATGGGAAGTTATCCCTTCCCAATCCTTTCCACCACACAAAACATATTTTGATTTTATTTAGTCAAATATGGAGTTTGACCAATTCATGTCCAACCCCTTGATCCAAACATCCTCTAGCTTCCCATAAAAAAAAATAATAATAAAAAATAAATAAATAAATAAAAAATTTGGTGTGACACATTTGTCCATGCCCTAGTCAAGTTAACTTTCGAGTACAAGAAGAAACAAGAAAATTAACCCAGTCGACATAAATTATAATCAATTCAACTTTTTTCAGCACAAGAAGAAACAAGGAAATTACTATATAAAAAATTAATAATAATAATAAACTCCAAAGGATTCTTTATGCCAAAGTTCATCCTAATACAAAACTTGAACAGAAATTTACAAGCTTCTTAAGGCAAATAGCATTTAGTGAGTCAAATAAGTTTAATTTCTATTATTTATGTCAACAAAAATATATCTCAGTAGATATAAATTATAGATTTCTTTAATCTAATTGTAGATCAATGATCAATAGGTTATATATTTATATTTACCAACCACAAATGTTATTAAACTTGAAAAGAAAAATGAAGTTAACCAAATAACCATTGGTAATGGTAATATGCTAAATAAGTCATGCATTTTATAACAGTTAAATAGAGATGCTTCAAATATTTATAAAATAATTGAATAAGGTTTATAAAACACAGTTATCAATAAACAAAATTAATTAAATACAAAACAAAACTACCCCCTATTAAAATATTGAACAAACTAAGTAGGATGCTTGAATTATATCTGAAAGAACTGTATTTTACAATGATTTTTTCACCTCAAATCATAGTTATGAAATGATTAAGAAAGGTCAGTCCAAATTAATGTTTCAATTTAGAAAGAATATTAGTTTCATAATTCAGCCTTAAATATATAGCAAATCATCTTCAAAGAGATGGTTTTAAATACTTTGAAGTTGCCATCAAAACAGATTTTCTTTTTCTTTTTTTTCTTTTTAAATCATAGTATTCACTGAAACTATAAACACCCACTATATGATGTCAAAGGAAGGAGGGCATTATAATTTATGAATTTGTAACAAGAGGTTCTCACCCAGGATGGATAACCCCACCCCCCACAAGAAAGGACAAGAAGTTGTTCTTCAGACATCGATAAGAAACATAAATTTATCTTCCTTTACAAATGCCAGGCCTTACCACTTTACTTGGCTTTCTTTTTCCATCAATCATTTACTATTTCTTTCACCCTGCAAACAAGGGAAGCCACAGGCATAACAATGGAAGATCTTACGCTTACACCTTATCGTCGTGGAACCACCACCTTGTCTCTTTAGGAGATCTTCCATTCCTACAGTTCTTTACATAACGGTCGTTATCATCAGGGCGTTGCTGCAACAGAAAACACAAGACTAATGACTATCACAGAAGGATTCTGCAACAGGTTCTCTAACCAGTTGAATCTTAACAAACTTGTAGAAAGCGAGGATTTATACTATGTCCAGCACCTCCAAGAGAAACATATTAAGTATTTTATCACATCAAAGTGGGATTAAGTATAGCAGACCTTTGCCGTGGAGCTCGACAGCATGGAGAGAATGCTGATACAGATAGAACTTACAGTCATTGCAGGCGACCATGAATCATACAAAATATCTACACAGTTTAAGAGAGAAGGGAAAAAATAATGGTTAGAGTGATTAAAGTTGCTATGGAGGAGATAACTAATAAGCTCCCAGACAAACCCTAATAAACAAAGCCCATATCATATATAAACACGATTAGGATAGAATTCAAAATTCCAACTTGCACTAGCCACAAACGCTAACATATAATTGGATGAGGCGATTCAAACTCTTGATATTTTTTGAGTTCAAAGGCATTTGGGGAGGTTTTTTGACGGCTCATGACCTAACAGTCATAAGCATATTTAATGACAGTTGAGCTATGCTTTTGTTTCGGTCACCCATGTAAAATGCATTTGAGAAACTAGCAAGTTCCATAAGGCATATTCTCAATCACCTCAAACAACATCCATTGCAAACAATAGAAGTTCTTGCAACAAAACCAACCATCCAAAGTAAATTGGTTTGGTTTGAGAATCCTTTCCTTTTGTCTAAACCTTACAAATAAAACCAGCATTTGATAGTTTGGTTCCTTTTGACAAATTTCCATCCAAATAAACGAAACAAATGAATAAAACTTCGATTGCTAAAATTAACAAATATAAACTCCTAAAGAATCTAAATATTACATGATTAACGATATATTATAAAGTCTACAAAAAAGTTTTAAATACTTGCGTTAAAAGCAAAAACAATTACAATCTAACATGCTGGGGAACTTTTCTTTTACATAAATTCTCAGGAAAGAGTTCTTTTCATCCATACAATCTACTATGACCAAAAGGAACGAAATACAACATCAAGCAGTACAATCTCTATATACTAAACAATTTATACTCCTTTGTGTTATGAGAAACAACTTCTATTTTTGTGCAGCTGAAAAGTTGTAAATGAAATAGATTTAAACAACATGTTGTCACATCCAACATAAAGTGGTTTTCTTTCTCTTGAACAATAAGACAGGATATATTTCAAAACCTTTCTGTAACATCAAATCATTCAGGTTCTCCATTACGAGTCACTGATAAAGCAGGTAAGGTACCACTATATGGTAGAAAAATCTATTAAAGTTTCCATTTGAATACGATATCTACTTGGAACGAATACAATTTACCATCATTAACGTACAACCTTTTGAAGTCTGACATTCAAAAGAGAGAATTTGTTTTTGGTAGAAAAAGTTTTAACCTTCAAGACTCCACATCTATCAAACTATACGTATCGAACTCTATACAACCACTATTAACATAGTTAATAATCCCAGCCACAGCAGCTAACACCAATCACCAAACCATTAATTAACCCAACTATCATTTAACCCTTCTTAAACTCAAAACTAGGTAGATGGAAGAGGGAAAAAAAGTCTAAACACAAACAATACAGTGAAAAAAGAAAATAGAATACAAACTAGATATTTTCAAAAGAACTCGGAACTCTTAAATAGAGTGAAATGATGAATCAAACAATCTAACCACAAAGAAACTAATATACACAGAGAATAGAACATAGAACAAGATTATCTATATACGAACCCAGACAAATGTGACCATTGCTATAGATATGAGGATGCAGAGGGGCTGGATGCAGAAATATAACCTGTTGTAAAACAAAAAGGCCAAATCAAACACACAACATAACAGTCAATAAACAAAGCCACTAAATGAATACGAAGCACAAACGATCATAGAAATCGATGATATGCAATAGACCTGTGGAGCTTCCATCGGGTAATGCTCAGGAAAGTCCACCTGAAGCTGGTAGGCTTCGTTTGCATACAGAGTTCCAGGAGCTCCGTTGACTTCAATCACCCACCTTCCAACAACAACAGAAAGTAAAATTCAATACAGAACAAGCTACAGGCAAAGAACAGAAACGAGAAAAAAACCTCGAGAGAGGCACCAATTCGAGACTAGTACATCAAATTGCAATTTGTTGTAATTGTAAATTTTAAGAAGGACGAATCGAAAGAAAAAGAAAACCCTAGGAGAAAAGGGTAAGAAGAAGAAGAAGAAATACCTCTGGAGATTATCGGTGACCTTGTGTTTGAAACCAGAGGGAGGGTTGACCTGCCACTCGACAAGTTCCTTCTGAAGGCGATTGCAAGCAATCTTACTCAGAGCCTGGAAAAAAGCAATCAAACGAGAAAAGAAACGAAGAAGATCAGAATTAGACAACAGTAAATTGATGAATCAACAGATGAAGATGAAGATGAAGATTGGTAGGGAGTTAAAGAAGAAAAGGGAGGGCAAACCTTGCGAGCGGAGTCGGAGGAGCTGGTCATGCTTCTGGGGTTTGGCTCCGCAACGGCAGAAAGAAAGAAAGAAAAAGAAAGCGTTAAAGCAGAAACGTGACGCCCGCCCACGCTTTATAATACGCCACTCTACTATCATTGGGTATCCATAAAATTACAAGTAAAAATGAATCATTAAAAATAAAATTTTACCATCCTTCTTCCCATAAAAATATTCAAACAAGTTATATTAATTATTTAATTTTAATAATTTATTTTTAATTATTCAAAATAATCATTTATTTTTAACTGCTTGTATTATAAATGGTTAGAGAGATATTTGCCTTTCAAGAGGTTTAAGATAAGGGGACTATTTATCTCCATATTTATTCTTATTATGTACTAAAGGGCTATCCCGAATTTTGAACATGATAGAGGATGACCAAACCATTTCAGGTATTAAAGTGGCTCGAAGGGCCTCAACTCTAACATATTTATTTTTTGCTGATGACAATTTATTATGTTTTAAAGCAAAATTTATAGAAACTGACCATATATTGGGAGTGTTGCAATTGTATTCATTCTTAACCAGATTAGGAAATTAACTATGAGAAATCATCAATTTGCTTTAGTTCAAATACGAAAGCTGCTATAATTGATATGATTCTAGCTAAGTTGTAGGTTTCTCGGGTGGATCTACACCAAAAATATTTGGGCATTCCATTTTCTTTCACACACTCTAAAAAACTGTCCTTCAAATTCATAAAAGATAATTTGTGGAAAATGCTTTGAAGCACAAAAATGTTTCGACGGGTGGTAAAGAAGTTTCAATTAAGGTAGTTCTGCAAGCTATTCTAACTAATTCAAAAGTCTCTCATTTTGGAGTGTCATGGCTTAATCGCTATATTCTAGTAGTGGATTCGGAATCAAAAAATTGAATTCATTGGAAGAGTTGAAAAGAATGTGCTTGCCAAAAAAGAGTTGAGGCCTGGGATGTAGGGATCTTGAATCATTTAATCAAGCTTTGTTGGCTAAATGTTGACCGAACCGAATTCGTTGTTATCCAGAGTTCTAAAGTCTAAATATTATCATTCCTCCAACTTCCTGGAGGCTAAGAAGCAGCCACATGGGTCATTTGCTTGGAAGAGTATTTTTGTGGAGAAGGGAACTTCTTGCTAAAGGGATCTGCTAGAGAATTGGTAATGGTCACAATGTTAACATATTACCTAGTAATTGGTTGCCAAGATCCTCCTTGCTTCGTCTTATTACTCAATTGGGTATTGATCCAGATTGGTATGTGAGTAGCCTACTTTCAATTGATGGAAGTTGGAATGAGACGTTGATTCAAAAATTGTTTTGTATTGATGATGTGCAGGAGATTCTAAAATTACCTAGACCGCGGTATATGTTGACTACTAAGTGTTGTGGAACTATGACAAAAATGGCCTATTTATTGTGAAGTTGGCACATCGATTAGCCGTTTCTGGAAGTAATATGCCTTCCAGTTTAGATGATAGATTTTTAGGAAATTGGTGGAAAGCCCTATGGAGTTCAAATGTCCCAAGTAAGGTTCATATTCTAATCTGACATATTTTTTTTATAATTTTCTGCGAACAAATCTTAACATCATGAAAAAGAGAGTAGTTGACAACCCAGTTTGCCCATGTTGTGCCAAAAAAGATAAATCTACTCTTCATGTTATGTTGAGGTGTAATAAGGTTAAGGAGTCTTGGAGAGGTTTGTTGTTTTGGTGCCTTGGATATCCTCAATCAATTAATGAGGCTCCATATTTTTTACATTTTGAAAAGCTAAACTCAAGTCAATTGGAGAAATTTTTTATGATGTGTTAGAAAGTGTGGAATCAACGTAACAATGTAGTGGTTTTGGATAGAGTAGGAAATGGCTTCATTTTGGATTGAGATACAAGTCACGTTTGAATTATTACTCTCGGTATCTTCATGATTTTAGAGCTGCTCGTCTCAACTTGTGGAAGGAAGGAATATTAGAGTGCAGAGAATGATTTACTCGTAAATTGGAATCCCCAAAATTTTACGAATGTTAAACTTAATATTGATTCTACAGTGTTGTTATTGAAAAGGAGATGCAGTGTGGGGGTGTCGTTCGAAACTCAGTTGGTGAGTTTATGTTTTCTTTCTACAAGATGGTTGCAGGTATTATTGATGCTGAAGTAGCAAAATCCTTAGCAGTGCAAGAAGGACTCGAGTTGGCTATTGATCTTGGCCTTACATGTGTGGAGGTGGAAACAGATAATCAACGTCATGCAAGTTTGCTTCAAAACAAATCTACCATTAGATCACAGGTGGGTTCGATTATAGATGATTGTCTTCATTTTCTTGATAGGTTATAATTTGGCTCATTCAGTTGGTGCAGTCGACTCGCAAACAACCTTGCCCATCATTTGGCTCCTCTGGCAGTTGTGGGTGGCGTTAACGTGCTATTTATGGAAGATGTCCCCATTGAAGTTCAATTTTTTTACATTAGCGAGTTAGCCCATAATGTTGTCCCCACTGTGAGTGAGATTATTTCTCCTTCTGTTTAATTTGTTGTTTTGTGTAAGAAAAAAACTTCCTTTTTTAACCCTCCAAAATAATCATTCATTTCTAATCACATTCAACAAGTTATTGTTTACAATTACTCTACAAAAATCATATTCAAACAACAAATGACTACATCCAAACGAGTTATTACGAAACTCAAATTTCTAATCACTCTACAATTCTACATCTAAACACTTTCAAAATGTTATATTTTCAAAATAGGTAGATTTTGAAATTTTATTAAGAAAATGATTTTTTTTTTTTTTTTTTTTTTAGTACAACTTGGGGATGATTTAAATTATTTTAATTTTAAATAAATGTCTAATTTTATTTTTGAAATTAATTAATTTCTAAAAAATATTAGACCTCTAACTACTATAATTACTTTCTATTTCATTTATATAAAATTAGATTCTATCTATAACCCCTACCCAAAATTATATTTAATTAAAATGTAAAAAAATAAGAAGATAATATTTGTTACCAAAATTGTTTAACGTTTTTTTATTGATGATTTTCAAAAAATAGAAAGGAATAAATCGTTATATTATTTCGAAAATTAGTAAATGGACTGGATGTTACCTAGACTGCATTTATATGCTAATTAAACTATACTAACTTTGACAAATACTGAGTTAAAATGAGTTAATCATTTGAAAAAATATATTTTAGTATTTAAATTCTGCCACTTAAAATTTTGACAGATTTAAACAATAGTATAATTACTTTTTCATTATTAATTAATAAAATTAAATTTATTCCTTCTTACAACTATCAATTACTTATCGCACACCACACTAATTAATAGGAATAATATGTACTTCACTCTAAAGTGCAACTATATAAGCTCCCCTATTTGAATTTTAAAATACATTTGCATATATGACCTAGAAATACAGTATTCGTGTACCAACTGGAAACTAGCTAGCAAAACTTTTGTCTATAAAAGCGAATGCCCCAATTCAAAACTGGTAGGGGATTATCTCGCTAACTACACCATACTCTAGGGAAAATCACCCTAACCCTTACCACCTAGAGCAAATCGATATAACACCGCTCACACTTGCCCACTTTATCGGGCCTGTAATCACTCTATAATCGTGGTTATCAGATGTGTACCAAGAGGTACTCTCTCTCAATTGTATGTTCTAATACATTTTTTCACTATTTGAATGACTCATTTTTCATTGATTCTCGTACTAGTCACTCTGTAACACCTCTTTTTCGTCCTACAATCAACTTCAACCTCGTAATCCAAGCTCGACTATCCACTATTCCAACTACCACAAAGAAGTATGAGCTTATATATGACATAATCGTTCAATTTGAAATAGAGTCATAAACCTTAACTTAGCTCAATAAAGATCATTAATATTGATTGTTCTCTACTCACACAACTCATCACGTTCACGCAGAAGACGTTGTATTATCAAAAATATTCATGTAAACCTCAACCGCAAACTCGCAAACTCGCCTTGAATCAAACCATCACAACTTGAAGTAATTGTCCTCCAAATAATCTCACACTTAAACGTACTAATAGTAAATATCACCATACAACTACTAGCTAATCTTTTCACACAAGTCTCGCGTTTGAAAAAAGTGTTTGTAACTTACGTGAATGAGTGTTACTAAGTTATCAATATGGATCCAATCAAATTAGCTTCTATGGTCTTACAATAAATTGGTAAAAACTTAACAAACTTCATATCTATCCACTCTGTCTTTTAGAAAATGAATCACAATTCATCATTCAGTAGGACAAATCGACGATCACGCTTTGACTCATAAGATACCACAAATACATGCACCAACTCACACAATGAACAATCATGTGTACCCAGGTGCACTAAATTATCTTCAATCCACAAGTACGACTACATGCTTAAATGAGTGAAGCACAATAAGAAACTTGCCCCCACAATTACAAATGAGTGAGACCCATCTATCAACTCATCTTCCACTGATAAGAGTGAAACTCAATTGCACTCTTAACGAAGTGAAACATGGTCAACTAGCAACTCATTCTTCGCCCCTCAAAAGAGTGAAGCACGACTAGTAACTCACTCTGCATTCATAATGAAATGAAACACCACTAGCATCTTACATTGCATCCTTAAATGAATGGAAACATCACTGGCAACTCACACTACACCCTTAAACGAGTGAAACACCACTAACAACTCACTTTTCACCCATGTGAAACATGACTGACAACTCACCATATACTTTTAGAGGAGTGAAACACCATTAGTAATACACACTGTACTCTTACGAGGGTGGAACATTACTAACATTTCATACATGTCTCTAAGAGAAGACTAAAACCACTAATAGCTCATATATTTCTCTAAAAGAGTGAAACACAACTAACAAATCATACTAGTTTCCTGAACATTCATACAATAAATAAGAATGTACAAGGAATAAAAACATAGCTACTTACATCCAGATCGAGATTGAAAAATGTATATCACCTCACTCTAAGCTTTGAGGTCTAAAAACCTACAGATGATTTATCACTAAATAGTGAAACGAAAGGAAAATAAAAAAAAAGAATGAACAACAAACATTTGTTTAAAACGAAAAACACATTGTTTAAATATGAATAAGAGATATTTATAAATAAAATTTTAAAACATTTGTAAGGTCAAAAAATATTTTTGAATTTTTTTCAAACTTATAATATTTATGAAATAAAAATTTAACCGCTCCTCTGCAAAGTTAATATTGAAGGGTTTTTTTAAATTTAACAATATTTTGATTTTTTTTGTTTTTAAGTTCAAGATGCTCCATTCAAGAACATTTTTGGTAGTTTAGTCATGTATTGAAAAACTAATTAATAAAAATTAATTCATGTGAATGTATGTTTTTATTTATGTTTCAAATTTTCATCATTTTCATTATTTAACATTCTTTTACTAATTAGGTAGATTTTTATTAATAAAAAATACTATTTAAATAAAATAAAATAAAAAGTCCATATGTATTTAAGATTTTTTTTTTTTTTTTAATTTAAGTATGTATTTAAGAATCTTAAAGTAAAACTATACTATAACATATAAGGCAGGTCAAATAAAATAAGAAAAAAAAAAAAAAATCTGTGTGTTAAAAAACAAAATGTAGATTTTATTTCGATGGTGATCAAAATTAATTATAGGTTTAACAAAAAAAATTGTTCATTGTTTTTTAAAAATAAATCCAAGTTATTAAAAATAGTAAGAATTTTTTATATAACATTCCGATATAATTAAATGTGCCCTAAGCATAAATTGTTTTGATCTCTCTTATAATAATATTAATATGTACCTTAAACACTATTTATTCAATTCTCAATTTAGTATAATATATAACTCAATTTCTAATTATTATAGCTCATTTTATAATAACTTGCTCGTTAAACATTCTTTATAGTAATCTAATCAAAATAATCCAGATTATCCAATTGAAATAGTAAGAATATAAGATGATTTTTTTTTTTTTGTTAGTTCTAACATTTTCTTTAAATTCATTCAATCAGTTCTCCTCAATTTAACCCACATATTCTATAATTTTTATTTTAATTTTTTTTACCAAAAGGGTAGGTGACGCGTTGATTTTATTGTTTGGTAAAAATTCAGTTGAGCACCACGTCAACTTGGACTTGGTAACCTCGTCCACATGAAAGTCATAACCTCCATAACCGGCCCTCTTGGGGTTGACTCATTCGACCGATCTTCTTAGAGGTCGACTTCCTTGCAGGTCCTCAACTCCACAGCTTGTCCATAAAGGGGGCCATGTCCCTCTAGGCGTCACTCCCAACCGTTATCAGCGGATCCAGTCGTCACTTTGGACTCAGTCGACTATTGGAAAAGAATCCTAACCTCCACGGCCAACCCTCATAGGGGTAAAGGCCTTCTCGTTAAAACTCTCGGTCATTGTCACTTTACTCCACAACTGTCTTAGGGGTTACTAGAACTTGGTTAACTAGTCAAAGAAAGAGTCTTAACCTTCATGGGGGTTTTCGCCTACTCGATCGATCTCCTTGAAGGTCAGCTTTGGTGTTGGTTAACCCTTGTGGGTCCTTACGTCCACGGCTCGTCCCTAAAAGAGGGTCATGATCCTCTCGACATAACTTCTGATCGTTATTAGACAATTTAGACGTCACTTTAGACTCGATCGACTCCTAAAGGAGAGTCTTGACCTCCACGGCCAATCCTCTAGGGTCGAAGCCTACTTTGGCAGACTCTTGGGGTTCTAGCCTTCTTTGGTCGACCCCCAGGGGATTAAGGTCTGTATGGCCGACCCCTGAGGGTCCGAGCCTCTTTTGGCCTACGCCCGGAGGGATAAAAGTGGATTTGGCCGATCCTCGAGGGGTCGAAGCCTACTTTGGCCAACCCCTGGGGGATGAAGTTGTCCTAGCCGACCCTCGGGGGGTCGAAGTGGCTTTGACTACCCTCCGGGAGGGTCTGAACCTTGTCCGGGTATTCTGGGAAATATTTTACCTATAACAATAATAAATTTGCTAAATAAGAAAATATTGTTATAGTAATATTTTGTATGAATAGAAAAACTAATACTTACTAATTTTAATAGAACAAGATTATTTCCAATCTTAAGTTATACAATTACAGCACTAAATTTTAATGTTTATTTTAATTTAGTTTGGAACACTATTTGTTCAAAAAATAATATTATATAATAAAATGAGAATTAATTGAAATTATATAAATTGTGTATTGGTTATCAAAAAGTTTAAAATGATTAGATTGTAAGTTAAATGCCAAATTTTGATCTACTTTTTGTATTTTTCTTCATATTTTTTAAGTCAATAAGTTAATATCTTTCCAAGTTTAGTAGTGGAGAAGTCCACCCTTCTCCAGCCACATCCTCCCCTCCATTTTTCTAGTCCCTCATATGCTATTGCTTACATTGATTTCTATTTCATCAAACTTGTTTAATTGAAGAGAAAGTAAAATAGTGTTGGGTCAATTGGAATGGAATACGGCGGTGGTGGACAACGACAACAACTAGTTATCTGTTTTTTCCAGACGAAAAAAAATCTTGAAACTCATATATTTATTTCCAGATCTACGAAGTTAGAGATCTCTGTTTGCAAAATTGAGTTCGGATCTATGCTCACAAAGAGAATAGTTTTCCAAAAGGTAAGACATTCATCATTTTTTATTGCAGGCCGAAAACGCGCCGCCGCTGGTGATGGGATGAGACCGCATGCGCAATGCGAGTATAAATCCGAATGTTGAAGACATTACTAATATCCTAGACAAAACTACATAACACTCATATGACAACGCAAGTGTACGATGTCAATTGTATCAAGTAATAAATATCCAAGTCATTTTCTCCAAGGACCGATTCTTTGAAGTAATTTTATATTATGGTTCAGGAAATGTAACATTCAATAATAAGGTAGGTTGTGGTATTGAGTTAAAGTGTAAATGTGGAATACATGCTCAATGCGTTAGACATTGTCTTTATTCAAACAACATTAAGCCTAATACCTACTGTTTTGACACATGTATTAATAAATGACAAGAATGCTAAGTAAGAGTAAGTACATAAATCATAAAAGTATTGAAATCAGTTAGCTAAGGCAAGCAGCATGGTAGAGATTAAGGTTTATACTGCACATCAATGTCTTCTCTTGAATATACATTCTCTCTTAATTCTATCTGCATTAAGGATGTGATTCATATTGATTAGTGGGTAGGCAATGGTGGACTTTCCCTAAATATACTAGTCAAGTCGAGTAGTGAACCTAATAACAACAGTAATGACATTTCATTTTACCTCATTCGATCCCGATACAGAAGTAAAGCATAAACGATAAGTAGATGATCGACCGACCTCGTTAGTCAACATACTTCCTTTGTAAACATAAATTCTACCTTGTCATCACTAACCTACTTAAAATCTTACTCAAAACATAACTTGCAAATACTTAACGAGAATGCGCGTAGAGTTAATAGTGCGACATGCATTGATTCTACTCCTATTAAATAGAAGATAACCTCCACACAAGACTACATCATCATTTACACAGAAAATAAAAGTATAAAAGTAAATATTAAGCAGTAAATAAAGTAAATTGCATTAAAAATAAAGTATGTTACAGATATAGTCTGAAAGATATGATAGAAAACAAATAGTAGGAGAATTATTTCTTGCAAATGTGTCACTCATATGAATGTTGAGGACAGTAAGACAGCTACCTTGCACTTCAATTTCGTGCCAATGAAATTGGTTACAATGTCATGTGTAATGGCAATATCCTATGCAATGGGCAATTCACTCCCTTATATTCTTTTACTAGAAATCAAACAAACATTGATTTGCACACTGATTCAAAATTCGACGATTGTTTATTGATGATGATGATCCCTTTATATATGCCTTGAAATTCCTTGTCTTTCTCATCAAGCCACCATTTCCTCGAATTTAGGTGATGTTTTTAGTGGTCTTTGACTTGCTGCAAAATTTATTTCTTGGGCAAGCAACAACAAATCATGGTTATGTATCTATTCTTGATCCGCGTGAAATGATAGTTTGTGTTTCTTCAAGCTTTAATTCGGATGCGGGTAGAATGCAGCAACAATGGGGTTGTACTGTGCTTTGTCATTTATGAAAATCTGCACTGTCTTTAGGAATGTGCCCAACATTGATAATGCGACCACCAATGAGAATGCAGCTAGCAATAAGAATGAGGCCAGCATTGGGCTTGTCTTGACTTGGTCAATGCCCTCTGCAATCTGTATTTCTATATTTATATGGATGCTTCTAGTTGTGATGAGATTTTGACAATAAAATGATAAAAACATCCAATTTAACATTGATAAAAGTGCAATTTCCATATTTTCCATATTTAACGTACGTAAAATGACAAAGTAGTGTTTTTAGCCTAATTACTTCATATTCTCATGCTTTTCTTATAATATTAAACCCTTAAAATGCATGAATAAGAAGTAAAAGTAGGCTACAAACTCTCTATTTTGAGAGTTATTAGTTGGCACCACCAAGCTTCGGACACTGATTCTGATTGAAGTCTATCACCAAATTGATTGAAGGTTATCAACTGAGTTAGTGATTGAAGCTATCAATTGAACTACTAATTAGATTGTCAACGCAATAATAGAAATGAGAGTGATAGACTAAAGGCAAAAATGATAAAAATGAGATTGATAGACACGTGAACATTTTAGTATTTTTACCTAGACGAGACCACTTTTATGCTATACATATAGTTACTTTAAATATGTGATATTGATGGTATTTATTTAATTTTTTTGCTATACATGATAAATCCCCTGTATGTATCAATGATTTGACAATATTAATTATGAGACCAGGTAAATACAAGTATATTATATTATAAATATTCATTAATACTAGTATAATAAAAAATATATATTACAACTCTCATTAATACTAATAACTATATTTGCTCAACAAAAATCATCCTAATATAACCATTCAAAATAACATAAGTAATATGAAATAAGTGTCTCTACAACAAAAGTAAATAGCTCAATGGCATTACTCAATGCGTAACATTTTAGACTTTGTTCATTAACCATTTAGGGCACGTTTGGGGGAATGGTTAAGTTAACTCGAATTAACTTAACACCAAAATCTTCTAAAACCGCGTTTGGTAGATATATGAAACTCCAGTTGGAGTCCGTTGGATTAAAAGAAATTGTCCAAATTCCTAAGTTAACCCGAGTTGAAAAAACTTCTTCTTTCCATCTTCCTTCCTATGTCAGTCTATGTACCTTTTTCATTTTTTATTTTAATTTTTTTTTCCTTCAATCCCAACCAATCTTTCTCTTTATCTTGCTTTTTGTTGACAAAAAAAAAAATCCGCAGAAAAATAAAACAAATGGCGGTGCTACACGAACAAACGGCTCGGCGGCGGGCAATCCAGCGAGGTGACTCCGGCGGCTTACTGTTCGCGAACAAGAAATAAAAAGGGCAATTGCGTTCGTGAGAAAAGGAAAGAGAAAAGTGAAGAAGAAAAAGAGAAAGAAGGAGTGTAGGGTAGGCGGCTTGCTGTTCGCAAACAAGAAATAAAAAGGGCGGTTGCGTTCGGTGGGAAAAGGAAAGAGAGAGTGGAGAGGGAAAAGAGAAAGGAGCCTTGTTTTGTTAGATATTCTTTATCATTTATTTTTTGTATTGTATATTTAATATAAAATTATTTAAAAATATGGGTATTTAACATGGATATTCAATTTGAATATAATTATTACATATTCATCCCAAATTGATTTTAATTGCAAAG
>JBBMEG010000022.1:10400574-10412330 GCA_037832605.1 Cyclanthera cordifolia
GGGTGGCGAGGTTTTTTTTTTTTTTTTTTTTTTTTTTTTTTTTTTTTTTTTTTTTTTTTTTTTTTTCGTTTTGAGCTTTTAAAAACACTGAGAATACCTCTTACCAAGTCTTGTTCGCATTGCTTCAACAAGATCGTACATCTTCTCAACTGGCAATGACAAATCATACTTGTAAACAGCCCCTGCTTTCATCAATGCCTCTGGAATGCCCTAAGGTCAGAGAAAAATCAAACCAGAGAAGATAAATATATGAGAAATTGCAAATAGCACACAACCCCTTTCTATTTCAAAACATCGCGTGTTTGTGGCTAAGAGAATAATTATGAAGAGAATGATTAATTTTGTTTGGGGTGAAAAAAATGATAATGAAAAAAATAAAATAATGGGTATGATGTAAGTGAAAAATAGTTATGGGGAGAATAAAAAGTTATTATGAGAAGAATAGAAAGTAATTAGGAAAAGAATAAAAAGATGAATTTGGGAAAACGTGATTATGAGGGGAATGATTCTCGGTGGCCTGAACACCGAGAACCATTCCCCTTCCCATTCTCCCATTTTATTAATGGTGGCCCAAACACCCCCTTAATGCCTCGGAATCTCGAAGACGATCCATGAATGAGAATAGAGATGTTCTAAAATATCTGTGTCTGTTATAGTATTCACTCCTTTAATTGACATCAATATTAATTAAGAGCATTTTATACCAGGGATAAATACCTCACGGATCTGCCAAAAAGAGGATATTTGATTGATGTCTTGGGCAAGAACACCGTCAGAGATCAAACCACCTTCCATCGATCCAAGTAGAAATGCTTCAAGCTTTTCCCTGGTAATCCAAATAAGACAGCAGTAGTAAGATTGCAAAACATGCCACAGCAGCCAACTCTGAAATGTGCGTGATAATATTTTGTTTTGTTGGTTGATATAATTAAGTTTACCCCAATCCATGAACTTAACTGTTTAGGTTGATTGGTGATTTAACATGTTTCAACACGATATCAAAGCAGGTCTTAAGTTCAAGTTTCTGCCAACTGGTTTTCCTCCTCAATTAAAATTGAATTCCGCTTGAAGGACATTCACCAAATTTTCAAGCACACAAGTGTGGAGCGTTGGTGGCTATAATTAAATATATCCTAACGCATGAGTTGGATTGATTGGAGATTTCTAGGAAGAATGGACACTTTGATTTTAACAAAGTATCCGTGTAAATCACATGTTCGACACTGATACTTCCGAACACTCTTCGGACACGTGTCAAACACTTGAAATTCCGTGTTCTCTTTTATTATTATTATTTTTTAATTTCGGTAACTTCATGGATATTCCCTGAACACTTTAAGGATACAACATTTAAGATTTGTTTGTTTCAAGTTGTCGATTGCCCGACAACAGAAAAGTGTTGGTGGAGGCAGTCGATGAGAGAGGGACTTAAATAGAAAAAAAGAGAGAAATTAGGAAGGAAATAAAAACTAAAATATTTTGAAATGGTTAAGGATTAGGCTAAAATATTTTGTTTTGTAGGCATTTAAAGAATGATGAGATTTTGTTCTTTATTGGATTTAAATTGACTCATATGACTTAATGTGTGAGTTAAATTCAAACGCTAATTGATTTTTCATGTTCATCTTTATTTTAATTACTTTTCTTAGGAAAAAAATTAAAATATTTTAGATTTGATCTTTTAATAGTATATCATAAAAATAATAATAAACAACGTGTCTTCGACATATCCGTGTCCTCTATTATTAAATAATGATATGTCTCCATGTCCGTATCGTCTCGGTATCTCGTGACCGTGCTTCTTAGGGTGATTTAACATGTTTAATATGTGATATTATGCTGAAAAAAGGAAACTGTAGTAACTTGTTTTTTACAATGCGTTTCTATTTGAGTTTCAGATTGATTTCACACAAAATTCAGGCCATGGAATCTATAAGTTTAAATCGCTATTTAAGGTTTTTAAGACAATAATTTTTCTTTAAGCCCTTTGACTTTCTATAGATTTTTTTTTTATCAGTACTAAACTTCAAACACCTTTCATAGTATTTAATGACATGATCAAACAGTGAAGTATTAGCAGCCCTAGCAACTAAAAGCTTGTGTACTTCCTTTTTAATCTTAGTGGATTGTATATATCTAGGTCTCACAACTCTATTGATCTTCATAGATCTTCACAACTCCATATTCTTTCTTCTGTGCGCTTTCCTCTCTTTTTGAACTTAACAGGTGATTCCAAATACATTCAAATATGAAGAATCATATTTTAGGATTTGTTTCCTATAATATATATATATATATATATATGACAAATCAACAAGGACATCTTTTATCACACTTAAAATAACTGTCCAAGCAGACAATGAATTACAAGTTAGTAAGAGAGTTACTTGTCATATGATTCATCATTGCCCGTCGTCTCTATCAGAACATAAAAGTCGTGCATTGTCGAAGGCAATGGATTCCGAGTACCCTCTAAATGATTGAGAACCTATACACATAAAGTGAAGTGAGTTTTGCTTTGAAAGTACAAAAATAGAAAATATGAAAATAAGATAATGTCAAAGAAATGGTCTAGCACATTGCCTTGCTCCATGAAGAGACCGAAATTAAAAAATAATAATAATAAAAGAGGACACGAAGTTTCGAGTGTTAGTCATAATTTTTTGCCACAATAACATTACTCAATAGTCCATATAGCTTCCCTCCTCTCTCCTCTCATGGCTCCTAGCCATAGAGAGTTGCTTGAAAGACTTTCAGAAAGTTAACGATAATTTCAGGTATAGCAGAAACAGAGAAGGGTAATTCAACCTCGTATAGAAATTAAGGTATTCTTTTACTCTCTTGGAGGTTGTTGTCAATTCTTACCCAAAAGGAGAAATCCCGAGAGTAACCATAAAGGAGAAGCCCCAAATAAGAAATAGGCCATATTCGCACCCAGGGCCAAGAATTATCTGTTTCGTGAAGAAAGCCTCACGAGTCACGACTAATGCCAACAACCTCCGATTTAGCATAGCTAATAATAAGCGTAGATACCTATTCAAATATCTTGAAAATGTCATAGAGATTGTCAAAAAATTTCGTCAACAAGATAAGAACGGTGTAATAGCAAATTACAAGTGATTGATAGAAAGTTATTTCCACAGGAAAGTATTTCAACAAGTCCAAAGTGTATTCTCCAAAGGAATTAAATTAGACATTTCACAACAATATTAAAGAGAAAATGAGAGAGATGATCCAATTGGCGAATGCCCTGGCAGCTTGGATTTTGCATCTAGGGTTTTCTCTTATAATAAAAGAATAATTTGTTAGGGAGAGGCAGGCCCATATCCAATTTCTACACTAAGTTATTAAAATCTATTCTGTTAAAAGATACCTCAAGATCAAACTAAATAACACCACCTTTATTGTTCATCAATGAGCTAATTTGCAATAAGTCGGATATTAACAATTTATTTGTCTATCAGGAACAATAGCAGCCTGAAACTTGGTTAGAGTAGAAGAGAGGACCGTATGGAGAGAACTTGTACCATGATTTTTGCCTACAAGAATTAAGGCTGATAGATCTCAAATTGTGGACGATTTCACATCTTATTTCTTTGGGATAAGACAAACCTAAGTCGTTGAGACTGGCATTATTTGTTAAAATGAAATGTTAAAGTATTCTGAGAACAAATAAAACAACTTCCTACTATTTTTCAAAATCCTTCAACAATCTGTAACCGTTTGTGGGAATAATTAACCTAAAAATAGATATACTTTTGTCAAATGAATATCATTTGAGTTTAATGCTTTTTATCGTCTCTAAGAATTCGAAATAAATTGTTCGATCTGATTATTCATTGTCGGGTCCTTAGCTTTCCTCTAGTACCACCGTATCTATAAATATTAAAAAAAAAAAGCTATCACCCTGTAAGATCTCCCTAATTATTAACTTATCCACGATTAAAGGAGAAAATAAGGAAGAAGATCTCACCAAATCCATCGACGTGTTATCTAGAAATTCAAATGCCGATAGAATCTCCCCAAGTTTCCTCTTTGCATCCACTAGAAGTTTCTATATAAGTACAAAGAGGTCAGTAGAAAAAATACATGAATTGGCAAAGGGAGAGGCAGAAGGGTTTTTTTTTCTAAGAAAGAAATGAGAAGCAAAAAGGATTCATAAAAGCCTAAGGATAAGTTTATGATAAAAATTAGGCATGATAATTGGAAGATCTTTGAACATCTCTACCTTTTCCGGTAGTGTAATCGTGCAGACGAACTACAATTTTCAATAACTTCCTCTACCGTACATATCATAGTTTTAGAAAGTTCGGCTAACATTGGTTCATAACTCGATTGGATCAACTAGAATTATAAAAAAAAAGGTGGAGTTATGGCGAACAGAAAAAGCAGAGGTGGATACCTGGCAGCTCGAATAATCTTTACATCCAAGAAATGCTACATTAGTAGCAGGTAGTTTAGGTGGGGTAAGAATTGAAATCTTAGTTATAATTCCCAAGGTACCTTCACTACCTACAAAACAAATCTATGCTGATACAACTTCATATGACAAATATAGATTTGTGGATTAAATGTGAAATAGATAACATTATAAGCACACACCTATAAACAAATGCTTTAAATCATATCCAGTATTATCTTTTCGTAAAGTTCCCAGCATGTCGAGCACACTACCATCTGCTAAAACAACTTCAAGTCCTGAAAGATTACAAAGAAAAAATTGTTGAGGAAATTTACGTTTGAATAAATGGTTTTTTTGTAAGCGCAATAATTAAATATTTTCTATAAAACAGATTTGAGTGCTATATTTTGATGTTCCAATTATACCCTTTCCTATGCCTACGTCCTTTTCATCCCTCTCTTCGTAAACCTCCGGGTGAATTCCTAATTTCCAAATTCTCAAACCCCAAATTCTGCAACTCTTTCACAGTTTCTTCTTCCTCTATTTCGATTTTGCCCTCTCGAAATCTTACAGATCTAATTGTTTCTTCAATGGCGCTATGAGGAGATGGTCGATTTTATGGAGAATGTCTCCACAGGCTCCTCTCCTCGACGACGAGCTCACCGTCAAGGAGCGAAATCTCCTATCCGTCGCTTACAAGAATGTCTGAAGAGGACGATTGAAAGTTATTTTCTCTGCTGCTTTTGGAGATTCTAAGGTGTTCTATCTCAAAATGAAGGGTGATAATCATCGATCGATACCTTACTAAGTTTAAGATTGAAGCTGAATGGAAGAAAGATAGGGAAGAAGAGGAAGAAGAAAGTTAAGAAATTGGGATCTGAAGAGCGCGATTGAAAGTTATCAGTTCAACTGATTGAAGGCGATCAAAACTAAAACAATCAGCTGAAATGATTAAAAATTATCAACCAAACTGATTGAAGATTATCATTTGAACTGTTAATTGAAGACAGTGCAATCCGCTAAACTGATAGAAACGGGAGAGATTTTGGTCATTTTACATAGACCAACTCAATTTTCTTCTAATAAGAAAAATTTTCATAGTTTAGCTATATATAAAATTTCTTTGGATTTTATTTTTGCTATACATGAAAATCCCCTAAATTCAAATTCCCATATTTGCAAATGTCAAAATAACTTAACAGAATGGTCATCAAAGCTTAAGCTCCTGTATGATTCTCTTCTTTAATAAAATGGATAAGAGCATCTAAAATTTTCCATGTGGTTTGCACGTATCAATTAAAACTAGCGATACAAAATTATGTATGCAATTCATGAATCAGAATGAACGTCTTCTGACCTTACCAAGTACACTGCCATGAAGAGATCCATAACGAACAAGGCGCAAACCACCTGCATTAGTAGAAACATTTCCACCAATCTGGCAGCTTCCTTTAGCACCTAAGTCCAGTGGCATTATAAATCTGAATAGAGGCATAAAATGTCATGAAACCAATTTGATCTGAACAGGAAAAATAATACTTAGACTGGGAAAAGATGCAAAAATGAAATAACTACTAAAGGATGGCGAAAGAATTTGGTGTATTTAAAATGAAACATAATCACAAATAAATATTGAAGTAGGAAAACTTCCTGCATTCTGCAACCTTCCATTTTACTTTGCTTTCCAATTCAAATAATGAATTATTTATCTACTATTGAAGACTTCAAGAGCCTCATGGAGGAAAAGTGAAGCAGATAACTCATCTATCATAGTACTTCAATTATGTCATGCGTAGAGCTTAATAGCCTGAATAAGTTAAGTTAGTGATCAAACTATATAAAGAAAATTATGGTAGTAATTAGCATACTCCAAAACAAGCTCAGGAAAAATCTTTTAGACCTCCAATCCAGAAGCTCTACTCAAGGAAGGCCATGGAAATAGTGACTATTTCTAATGTTTAAAATTACAGCTAGTTTCCTTTGGTATTCTGAATTAGGGTGTTCTAACTCCATTAGCCAGTTATGCTGTTTTTATGTTGTGTTTTGGTAAGTATTGGACATCTGGTATTCTGTATGGTTTTTGGACGTTTATGGTCACTAGATCTGTGTGTGTGTGTGTTTTTTTTTTTTTTTTTTGCGAATTCAGTGAGTTGATAAGGAATCATACCAAAAGCACAAAGCTACATGTACGCATTAAAGACAACATATAATTCCCAGAAATTACTAACGTGATATAACGCAAAACAATTTTTACAGAACAGAATAGCAGTCGAGTCTTCATGTTGTCGAACTTGAAAATGAAATTTTCTGAAAAATGTATGTTGGCACACCAAGCACAGTCTACTGAAAATTACCCATGGTTATCCAAGAAGGAGGACAAGTTTTCTAAGACGCCACCAGCTTCACAAACAAGTATTCCACTAACCTGAACAATGCAATTGAATAGTTGAACTAAAAAAGAATAGCTATTATTATTAACAAAAATAAGAACTCCATCTAAAAGAATAACAAAGATAATCATGCCAAAGGAGGAAATAGGAGCTTTGAACGGTTTCTTTGGGAGACTTCAAGTGGTGTTGGATTCTGTTATGTTTCAAAGGACCAGAATAGAAAGATGGAACTTTGTCCCTTGAATTTTGACCATTAATGAAAAGCACTTAAACACCAAGGAATACCCAATCCTATTAAGAATAGGGTAAGGAATACACAATCCTTAAAGAAGTAGAATAAGGAATGCCTAATAGAAATAGTATATACACACATATTAGACTACAAATAAGAGAGGGTGGAGAAGGGGTAAGCATAAAATCACAAGTATTGAGATAGTAAGTACCTAAAGCATGAGAGTGATCTTTGTTGGAGATACTCACCTTGTGGCAATTCTCTCACATTAGAAAGGTGAGGATTTTTCAACATATATAAAGGATAAGATGAGCTACCCCTCTCAAAGCCAATTGGTTTTGAGATGGATGCCCACACTTTCTAATATGGTATCAGAGCTCCAGGTTACTAACCCTGAAAAATTCCGAGTACCCCACCCAAGTGGGCAAAACTTATGCAGGCATTTGATGATCCAAAAAATTCGGATCCAACCCAAGCGAGTGAGCCAAAGCAATATTTTTTCGCATAACTTATCCGTTGTCTCATACGAACCAAGCATATATTAAAATAGAAAGATAATAGAGATACAAAATAGTTCAAGTGTTCAAGGTACTTGGGCTCTCCCGATTTTGAGATTATTGGAGATACTCACCTTGTGGCAATTCTCCCACATTGGAAAGGTGAGGATTCTTCGACACATTTATAAGATAAGGTGGGCTACTTCTCTTATAGCCAATTGGTTTTGGGATGGATGCCCATACTTTCTAATATTGGACCGAAATACCCGTTTGGGCTTAATGGGCTCTGATACCATATTAGAAAGTGTGAGCATACATCTCAAAACCAATTGGCAATCAGAGGAGTAACCCACCTTATCTTATAAATGTGTTGAAGAATCCCCACCTTTCCAATGAGGGAGAATTGCCACAAGGTGAGTATCTCCAATAATCTCAAAATCGGGAGAGTCCAAGTACCTTGAACACTTGAACTATTTTGTATCTCTATTATCTTTCTATTTTAATATATGCTTGGTTCGTATGAGACAATGGATAAGTTTTGCGAAAAAATCTTGCCTAAAAGGGTTAAAAAAATAATACTTCCAACTTGTGGTTAAAACTTTAAGTAATTAGAGAGATAAGATAGAGATGGAAACTAGGAAATAAATGAAAAGTGTTGGTTACCTTATCAAAAGATATGACATCATTCATTAATCCAAGATTTATTATTACCTGCAAAAGATTCAAAAAGGAAGCTATTCAAAGATGATATTTTTCAAAGTATGGATTTTCTGCATTTAATGATAATACTTTCACATAAAATAAAAAATGTGCACAAAGTCCAAAACACTTTCACATGTAAACAACATTTTCCCATTTAAATAATAAGCAATCTAGATAGGCAGATGTTAATAGACAGGCTACAATTAAACAATAAGCTCAGACATTTACCCATGGGATATCCATAAGAACCATACTCTATAATCAAAATAATTATCTTGATGATAAACATGTAATAGAAGATATGTGCTTCGCTAACTAGCTGATGAATAGGAAAGAACCAAATAAAAAACGAAACAACTATATTACTTCATCAAAAACTGGAACACTTCCGCCAACAAGACCAGTATTTCCACCTTGGGGTACAACAGGCAAGTATCTCGAGTTACAGTATTTAAGTATCTGAGAGACCTGAGAAAAGAATGAAAAAAAAATATCAATCCTTAGTTAACTAAAGATATACTCGAAAGGCGTCGCACTAAAGAATTTAAAATGTAGTCAAAATTCTTTTGCAATTTGATTCTTTTTTCTAGCTTTGTCCCCTTTAAGATGATTTTTTTTAATAACACGGGAACTTGGGGCTTTGCCTCTCTAAATTTAAATAGACTAACTTGTAGCTTTTCTAGAGCTTTCTTAACACATCCCCACTGCCCTGAAGCAACAGAGTTCCGATTTAAACCAAATATATGGCTAAACAGGATAAAGCTCCACAAGATGAGGAAAAAAACTCTGATATTCTTCCATTTCAATCGCGTTAAAAAAGTTGTGTAATACAATTCAATATTTGATCTTTGCAGCCTCTCAGGAAAATGGAAAGAAAAAAAATTACTTAATTCTTAAACACTAATTAACAGTTTATTGATCTAAGTAATACAATAAAAACAACTAGACTAAACTACGTAATAAATACAACAAACTAACTTTTTCTACATCATCACCCTGATTTTTATAAGAACTCGTCCTCGAAGTCAAGTATAGAACAATGTCCTCTTTATAGCTGGGTGAATATGGTAAGCTCTCATTAAAAAAATCTCTCCATTTCTTCCCAAACTCAAATCGATGCAGTTTTCATATATAATTCAACAAATTTTAATTCTTATCACCATTTTTTCCTTCATTCAACAACCCGATCAACAAAAGTTAATTCTAGTCATGAGTGTGATGAGGCCCCGAGACCATTACTTGTATACTCTTGGAGAAATAATAAGAAGAGGGTTTGAATGTGGGTTGAACACGTGTGAGTTACATGTGAATGTAGTAATACTTTGTAAAGTAGGAGGAAACTATAAATAGGAGAAGAAAAGATGGGAGAAGGTTTCATTCATTCATTCATTGTAAAGGTTGTCTTGGAAACTAGGGAGATTCTCTCTAGAGATTTGAAAATACTGCAGCTAGTTTCTACCAATTTGGTATCAGAGCCGGTTCTGATCGGGAATGGTGGGTAAGATGGACTCACGATTGTTAGTTTTGAAGGAGAACACAGCTGGTTGGAAGGAGAAGCACGTAGAACTTGAGGAGAAATTGGCACACCAGAGGATCGTTAAGGATTGAAGTTCAAATCTGAGTTTGATACATTCAAGAACAAGATTAGGACCTTGTTGGTCGAGAAATCGGTTGGAAACATTGGGGAAGGTGGCGGAATCGATAAGGGAAAAAAGTAGTGGATGATCTTGATGGTGATTCGGTTCTCGACAAAGAATGGGAGGTTCTTGATGTGGACCGCAATCGCTTTGGCGCGCGGGAGATGGTGTTCGGGCACAACGCAGAATCGCGCAAAGAAGGGGTGAGACGCGGGGAGGTTGTCACGCGAAGAGAAGGGAGCCTGAAGAAGTGGGGTGACGAGTCCCGAATGGGCGATCAAGGCACGCGGTGGAGATGTCGGGCGCGCGATGGCGAGCAGGAGGAACCGCGAAGTGAGTCTTGAAGCGGCGAGGCATGGAAGGAGGGGCGCGAAGAGGTGCGCGGAGATTTGAGGCGGCCGAACACGCGAAAGGGGTGGCGTGAATGGATGCGGGGTGGTGACCGGGGTGGCTAGTTCCGAGGCGCTGGGGAGTAGCGTGAGCGTGGGGAGGCGCGGTATGAGACCGAACATCGTGAGCGTGGGGAGGCGCGGTCTGAGGTCGGGCATCGCGAGCGCGGGGACGCACGGTTCGAGCGTGGAAGGTTCCGAGGGGAAGATTGGCGCGGGGAAGTCTGGTGCGACGGTCGAGTTCAGGGTTGGGAGGAAGGTTTCGAAGAGCGAGGAGGGCCCACGATTGCGGACTGCTATGCTGGGGAGGCCCTAAGACAGAGAGAAATTCCGGCGTTGACGCTAAGCAAAGAAATTTCGTTGTTTGACATGCGTCTCCGGAAACTCGAAGTGCCCATATTCAAGGGGCTGGATGAGGAGGACCCTATGGGGTGGTTGCATCATGTTGAGCGATATTTCTGGGTGAACAGGCTAAAGGAAAATGATAAATTGGATGTCGCGGTTATGTGTTAGGAAGGGGAAGCCTTGAAGTGGCATCAGTATGAGGAGGATCGGGCCCCTATACAATCATGGCCGAGTTTAGATGGTTGTTGCTGGCTTGTTTCCAACCGGCGGCGCAAGCCAATCGGTATATAAGGCTCGTGAGTCTTAAACAGATGGGAACTGTGAAGGAGTATCTACGTCTGTTCAAAAAGTGTGCCAAAGGGTTGAGAGATGTGAATGATGAGGTGTTGAAAGGGAAGTTCGAGAGTGGACTGAAGGAAGAAATTCAAAGTGAAATGCGGAAGTTGAGACCTGAGGGAATTAAGGCGAAGATGCATATGGCACAACTGATAGAAGATGACGTCGTAGTGCAGTCTAAGAAAAAGGAGTTGGAACATTGACCGGGTTGGGAAAGACTAGTGTTGGGAGCAAGTGGCTCTAGAAGCTCGAATTTGTGATCTTTCACATTCACTCCTATAGGATCGTTCCGAACCCATCCACCGTAGTGAATGCATCAACTAAGGGTGAAAAGGTGCCATTTAAGTAGTTGACAGCAGCAAGATACGGGAGAGGAAGAATAAGGGATTATGTTTTCATTGCGACAAAAGGTTTGTTCCAGGGCATCGATGTAAGAGGAAAGAGTTGCAAGCCTCAAGTGCTGGTGGTACGGGACGAGACCTTGGCAGAGGAGATAGAGGATTGGACTAATCCTCCAGATGATTTGACGGTGAAAGAGGAGTTTGATGGCCTGGGGGAAATCAAGAGATGGCAGTCCTATCTCTTAACTCTTTTGCGGGATTAAGTTCTCCAAAAGCATTGAAAGTCACTGGCACAATTAAAGGCAGGGAGGTGGTGGTTCTTGTTAGAAAGTGTGGGCATCCATCTCAAAACCAATTGGCCATGAGAGGAGTAGCCCACTCCATATTATATATATGTTGAAGAACCTTCACCTTACCAATGTGGGACATTTGCCACAAGGTGAGTATTCCAACAATCTCTAACATGCCCCCTCAAGATGGCACCA
>JBBMEG010000022.1:10417965-10438624 GCA_037832605.1 Cyclanthera cordifolia
ATTGAATTGGTTTGGTTCGATTTTGATTTTATCTATTTTCTGTTTTTTCTTTCGTCCTACAAAAAACTCACTAGTTAAACAAAAAAAAAAAGAGCAAGGAGATTCTAATTTCTATAGGTACGTACTAGAAACATAAAACGTGTTATTTATACTAATCCTGAAAAGGAAAAGGAAAAGGAAAAGGAGTGGGTAGAATTGACTAAGGAAAAAAAAGGCAACGAGTCGGTAGGTGGTTTAATTAATGAGGAATTGGACCAATGCCGCCTTTTTGGTTCCGTGCATCGCGCCGCTGAAGGGTGCCCCAATTTACTAATTAAACACCCATCAACACCGCAGCACACCATTCATAATTCTCTATATGCGCATATCACGTGCCACGCCAATCCCATTCTTTTTATCGTCTCTTTTACCACAATATGTATTGAGTGAAGAGGTTGTTTAGTAAAGGATTATTTACCTACTAGAAATTCGACATTTCATCACGGGTTAATTTCGACACTAATGGGCATTCACGTCGTGCAGGCACCCAACATCGAAAAATGTGACATGAAAGATCATGAATGATGGTCGATTTTTATGACGAGTAACACGACATTAAAGACGGTAGTTGCCAAATATGTCTGATATTTAAAGTGTCGATCTTGTGTGACTTTTTGTTATTTTGTTGAAGTGATTATTCCGTCATCAAATGAGTCATTTTTTCCCGCAAAGAAGACCTTCAATGACGGGTAACCGATCATAAAAGGCCTTCATTATGAAAAATGCAGTTGATTTTTTTTATAACGAATTGGCTGCCATAAAAGGCACCCGACATAAAAAAGTATATGTTTTTTAAAATGTTGCAGGTATCATTTTATCCATCGTTTTATTTTAACTTTTTTTTTTTCCTTTGTAACTTATAAATGGAATCACTCACCTAATCAAATTGAGTTATTTTATCCATCGTTTTATTTTAACTTTTTTTTTTCCTTTGTAACTTATAAATGAAATCACTCACATAACTAAATTGAGTTACTTTATCCATCGTTTTATTTTAACTTTTTTTTTTCTTTGTAACTTATAAATGAAATCACTCACATAACCAAATTGAGTTATAAATCGAACAACCCTTATTGAATGAGCCGTAAAATACATTATCTATAACCAAACACATAACAAAATTGAGTTTTATTCATTTAGCATAACAACGAACTAATGTATATATTATATACACCTGCTAAAATCTCCTATATATACTTAATAATGTATGTTACCCTTCTAGAAACTATATATATATATATATATATAGTTTTTATACTGAAAGAATGGTCCTCTGATATTAACAGTAAATGCGTGTATTACCGAGAACGAGATGCATGCAAAACGACAAATAATAAGACACTGGTGTGGTGTGAGCCACAAGTCCTCTAATACTTAAGTTAGTCGATTACTTGGATAGTATTTAAAGAGAGTCTTTTATCTTATGAATTGCTTACCGTGAAGTAGCTAAACTTAACTTTGAGTGCTTGGAACAACTTGGGTTTAAATGAGGATTGTCTGACCTTTTTATGGCAGTCAGAGTTGTAACAGCTGCAACTCGCTTAGTGGTGACTTAATGGCTAACCGTTTTTATAACGTCGATCATTAAGCCTAGAGTAAGTGTCGGTGTAATTCCTTATCGTTACAACTCAGAGGTGTAATGATCTTGGACGTTACTTAGACTTAATTGATCCTAGGGGTCCTTACTTTCATGGCCAACCCTTTGGCAGCTATGACCTTCTTGTTGTAACGATCCTGGGCATTACTTGGACTCGGTCGATCTTAACGGGGTCCTGACCTCTATAGCCGACCCTTTGGAGGTTATGACCTTCTCGATGTAACTCTTGGACGTTACACCTTGTAGGTAAAACGATCTTAGACATTACTTGGATTCGATCGACACTAATAGATTCTGACCTCTACGGCCTACGTTGTAACTTTTGGCCATTCATAAATTACAAAACTCACACGCTCACATTCATAAATTACAAAACTTTGGTACAATTCTTTTACAAAATATTAAATCAAAACAATAATTATTACAACCCATCTACAACTATTTAAAAAAAAAAATCCAAACAAATTACTATAATTAATAATTTTCTGGCTCCTTCACAACTTTTCTACCAGAAATGTTTGGTTCTTCGGTTGATGGGAGGAGAGGAAGAGGAGAGAAAGAAGAGAGAAAAAAAAGAAATAGAGTGATATGAGAATATGAAATATTTGTTTAAAAATTGATATTTAAAAGAGAAGTTGAAAAACTTTTCTTGAATTTGTGTTTTAAAGAGAAGATATTTATTTAAAATAAAATTAAATAGAAAGTTTGATTTGATACTTGAATAGCGTTAAAAATAGTTGTGATCTATATAAACAAATAAGGAATTTATCTCTTCTTCTTTCTCCCCTCCAAATCCAAACAACCATAAAATGGAGAAAGGGGCGATGTATTTAGCGCGTGAGTTTGTGTTGAGTTTTTAGAATTAAGCAGGTTTTCACTTTGTGTAGCCACGCCCCACTCTTCATCCATCTCTTTTGACACTTGTTTTCTTTCTTCTTCTACTTCAACAAGTAAACCAACACACACACAAACACAAATTTCTCTCTAACAATGGCCAATTCTATTTCAATCTTTATCATTTTATCAATTACTCTGTTATCATCTCACTTCATCCACTCCACCGTCACGTACGATCGAAAGTCCATTCTCATCAATGGCCGTAGAAGAATCCTCTTCTCCGGCTCCATTCATTACCCTCGAAGCACCCCTCAAGTATTAACTGACTATTCATTTCTCTTCTTCATTCATCCACACTATTAACTACTAACCTCCTCTGTTTTTTTATTCTTAATCAGATGTGGGAAGATCTTATTCTCAAGGCCAAACATGGCGGATTGGACATCGTGGAAACCTATGTTTTTTGGAACCTTCATGAGCCTTATCCCGGAATTGTAACTCTCTCCGTTCTTCTATTTCCTTCTTTTTCATTTTCATTGCCTTTCTTCTTCTTTCCTCTGTTTTTCTTTTTCCTTTTCGAAAAATGGGGTTTTGTTTTTTCTTGTTACATAGTATGAAGTTGAGAGAGAACTCAGTATATTGAATTATAATTTTATTTCACTGGGCTGAATACACTGTTTAGAATAGGGTTTTGGTTTTTGTTCCTCTGTTTTTTTAAAATGGCTTTTCTTGTTTGGTTCCTCTGTTTTTTTTTTCATGGGTTTGTTATATTCCTCTGTTCTTAATGGCGTTTTCATTTTTTATCAGTACAATTTTGAAGGGAGATATGATTTGGTGAGGTTTATGAAGACGATACAGAGAGCAGGGCTATATGCTCATCTTCGAATTGGGCCTTATGTTTGTGCAGAGTGGAATTTTGGGTCAATATTTTTTCTCTCTCTCTCTCTTGATTTTGAGTGGACATTGTATGGTTTGATTTGATATTTGTAATTTTGGTGTTTCTGAAACAGAGGATTTCCGGTTTGGTTGAAGTATGTTCCCGGCATTAGCTTCAGAACAGACAATGAACCGTTTAAGGTTATTCAGTTTAATTTCCTTAACAAACATATGTTTGCTTATTGCTTTTATGTTTAATAATTATATTTAATGGGTGTGTTTGGATACGGTGATATAGAACGCCATGCAAGGATTTACGGAGAAGATAGTGGCGCTAATGAAGAGCGAAGGCTTGTTCCAGTCTCAGGGTGGCCCCATCATCCTTGCTCAAGTATGAATTACTTTAAATATTACAAAATATAATTCTACTCCTTGCTTTGTGAAAGAAAAAAAATCGAAAATCGAACAAATTTTTTTTTTTTTTTGAACAGTTCGATTACGATTCTTGATGGAAGAAAAAAAAATATATGTTAGTATTTAAATCAAATCGAACCCAATATATAAATAATAAGAAAAGAAAATGTTGGTATTTAAATTTTAGGAAAGAATCAATTTAAATGGGAAATATGAAATAATAACGTGATGTTTATGAAAATATTATTTTTTATTAGTAAAATTAAAATTTTTAGAATAAATTTTAAATCAATTGCGACAAATTTTTTTAAAAAATAAATCAATTTTTTTACTGAAAATCGAACAAAAATAGAACCAACAAATAAAAACTGAACTAATGGTTTTGTCTTTCACATCTGTCCAATTAATAAAAAATTAAGAATATTAATTCAGTTATGTGTTTGGCACAAAATCAATAAAAATCGAAATTACCTCTATTCTTAATTTAAAGTTAATTTTATTTTAATCCAATATCCAATGGAACAAATCCAAGACACATTTTGTCATTTCTTTATCAATATCATTTTTATTAAAATCAATTTCAAGCTTACTTTAAATACTTATTAAAGTATATACAATTATATTGGATATTTAGAAGTTAAGAAATAAAAATGGAACAAACTCTCCACAAATTACCAATAATTTAACCTTTAAATTTATTAACAATGCTCTTTTTTTTTCTTTTTTTTTTTTTTTTTTTTTTTCTTGTTTGAATGGAATCTGCTTTTATGGAAAGGTGTCTACAATTTTAGTCATATGAGTAGTTATAAAGAAGGAAAAAAGAGAAAATGAATAAAAAAGTATTTTTATATACTAGAGTGCTCTTAGCTTAATAAATCAAGTGATTGTAGAGACTGATTAACAAAATTAACAAGAATGGTTGCTCACTTACAACAGAATACTAGCTAATAATTTTTAGGCATCATTCCATAATAACATATGTTATATATATGATACACACACTTACATATTTCACGATAAGAAAAGTAAGTGTTGGTAGCGCATTTGTTTCATTGTATGATAGTAATTCAGTTCAACACTACGATCACGACCTTGTAATATTTCACTTAAACTTAAATTAATGAATTCCAGAGATTTTTTTCACTAGACTTAGTTAAAATTAGTGAACAAATTAGCAAAATTGAGTGAAGGTGTAAATCATTTCTTTTTTTTTTAGATAAAATTTGTAACGGGTTAAATCTAGAATCCAACTTAGTGAAATAAAAAGTTTAGGATGGAATTAATGTGGCCCAATACCAAACATACCATAATTGAAAGATTAATTATGGTTATATGATTTAGTTTGGTTAAAAACATGTTTAGAAGTCAAAACGAGCATAGCTAAACTAACCGTTGTGATGTATTAACATCATCGACCAGTGATTCGAGTCTCTATAATACTATCCATGTAAGGTTTGTTGTTTCCTTTCCAACTTGTACTAAAAAAAAAAAAAAAAAACAACTTTAGAAAAGTAAGAGTAAAAGAAAATGATTGTTGCAGATTGAGAATGAGTATGGAACAGAAAGCAAGTTATTTGGGGCAGCAGGTCATAACTACATGACTTGGGCAGCAAACATGGCAGTTGGGCTGCAGGCAGGAGTCCCATGGGTTATGTGCAAGGAAGAAGATGCCCCTGACCCAGTGGTAACCCCTTCCTATGACTTTTACTTTTTCTTCTTTTTGACTAAAAAGAAAATACTAAAATATAAATCTGACATGTCGGTTATATTACTATGTTTATGTCTTACCATGTTTTCAAACTTTGTTTATGTCTTTTATCAGTTCAATTCCCATTAAGTATAAACTAATAATCACATTAAGTATAACTTAATTAATGGGGATTTTTCCTGTATAGCTAAAAAAAAAAGAAAAAAAAAAAGACATAAATAGTACACTTTTTAAAGTAATTACATATATAGTATAAAATAGATATGGTTCAGGTAAAAAGACTAAAAAGTCCTTATGTCTATCAATCTCATTTTTGTTTCCCGTCTATTGCTCTCATTTCTAATTTCTATTAGTTTGTTGATACCATCAATCAATTTAAAGGATATCTTAATCAATTCATTGACAACTTTCGGTCAATTTATGGATAGCCTTCAATCAATAAATTAATTGATAGTTCAATCACTAGCCCAACTAATAGTCTTCCATCAGCTCGCTAATAGTCTTCAATTAGTTCGTTGATAGCCTTCAATAAGAATAATGTACATAAAGTCTTCAATAAGTGCCTAGAGCACAGTGTTGCCGATGGCTCTTCGATTTCAAAGTTAAAATATTAAAAAATCAGAGTAAAAAAATTTAAGAATCATTTAATAAATAATTTTAATTTTAATTTTTGAAAATGAAGTCTATGAATGCAACTGGTTTTTCTTATTTTGTTATCCATCTTATACATATGAGATTTTTTTTTTTTTTTTTTTTTTCATATTTTGGAAAAAAAAAAAAAAATTCAAAACTTGTTTTTGTTTTTAAAAATTTAGGTAAGATTTCGTATATTTCAGGTAGAGAGACCAAAAAAAAAAAAAAAAAAAAAACAACTGAAGAACTAAATTTGTAATTTAAGCTACTACATTTAAGGTTTGAGTTGAATCATTGGCTTCTGTTGTTCTGACAGATAAACACATGCAATGGGTTTTATTGTGATACATTTTCTCCCAACAAACCATACAAACCTACAATGTGGACAGAAGCTTGGACTGGTTGGTATGTAAATCTCTACAAATATATACTACATCCTATATTAATAGCATTTTTGAATGACTTCTTACACCATTATGATCACTCTAAAACCCAACAATTTTGATTATTATTTGTTTTTGCTCGTCTCAAGGTTTTCCGAGTTTGGTGGCCCTCTGCATCAACGACCGGTTCAAGACTTGGCATTTGCAGTTGCTAAATTTATACAGAGAGGAGGATCCATGGTGAACTATTATATGGTTAGTTATCTTCAACATGAATCTAAGAGTTCGGGATATTTCAAATTCTAATCCTTCGGGGTTCGACAGTACCATGGTGGGACAAACTTTGGGCGCACGGCTGGGGGACCTTTCATTACTACCAGCTACGACTACGACGCTCCAATCGACGAGTATGGTGAGAATCCGAAATCATACACCTGTTTCCACATGAAACATATAATTCCTAACTAGAGCTTATTATATAGAGTTAGAAAGGTTTTCTCACCCAAGTGGTTTATAGGACTTTTAAGACAACCAAAATATGGTCATCTGAAGGAGCTTCACAAGGCTATTAAGATGTGCGAGCCAGCTTTGGTTTCTGCGGATCCTATCGTTACTTCTTTAGGAAACTTTCAACAGGTTTTCGAAGCATATATTTTCAAAGTTAACTTTTTTGTTTTCTCTTTCTATATTTTTAAGCGGAAAGTTAAAAGTTAGCGGTTTCTTCCCCGCATCAGGCTCATGTATACTCCTCGGAATCTGGTGGATGTGCAGCTTTTCTGTCAAACTACGATACAAAATCATTTGCAAGAGTTTTGTTCAACAACATGCATTACAATTTACCTCCATGGTCGATCAGCATCCTTCCAGATTGCAGAAGTGCAGTTTTCAATACGGCAAAGGTTCGGCCGATACCACCGTCGGTAGTACATCTTAATAGGTTATGTAATCGAGATTTAACTTACGACAGACTATTTTTTGACATACCTCTAGGTTGGAGTTCAAACATCACAGATGGGAATGTTGCCTGCGGATTCTACTACACTTTCCTGGGAAAGTTATTTCGAAGATATGTCTGCACTACACGATAGCTCAACGATGACCTACCCTGGTTTATTAGAGCAGATAAATGTTACTCGGGACACTAGCGACTACTTGTGGTACATTACCAGGTGACACATGCTTTCTTTTTTATCCTTGTAAATGTGCAGTACACATAATCTAAGTTAGCAATTATATCTCAGAAGTTTGATTCAATTAACCAAACCTCTGAATATCTTAACAGTATAGATATCAGTTCATCTGAACCCTTTCTGCATGGAGGAGAGTTGCCTACTCTGCTTGTTCAATCGACAGGCCATGCGGTGCATGTGTTTATTAACGGGCAGCTTTCAGGTATTTCGACCTCCAAAATGACTGCTTATTAGCGCTATTGTTGATTAAACTTAACAGCTGCTCTTATTAGGTTCTGTCTCTGGGTCAAGAAAGAGCAGGAGGTTCACATATTCTGGAGAGGTTAATTTGCATGCTGGAACTAACAAAATTGGTCTGCTTAGTGTTGCTGTTGGATTGCCAGTAAATTTCTTTTCTTTGAACATACTTCAAGTTTCCCTCTTAACATTGTTAGAGTTAGCATTCGGATCTTTAGGCATTGGTCTATCAAGATGAACAAGACAAACATGAACATAGAGCATGTGTTAAGACACCAAGCGCGTTAAAAATCACAAGAGAACGCCAAAAGAGCAGTAGCTCAGCAGCATCAGTGTATACTTAAGGATTATGAGGTCAGGAGTTCGAATCCCCCGCTCCCAATTGTTGTAATCTCAAAAAACATTCAGAAGAGAACAATAACTTATACAAGAGAACTATGAAAATGATAAGATATACTAGAACACACTATATTGATATATAAAAATTACAATAACGAACCTTTAGCCTTTTGAGACTGCTAAGTCTCTCCCAATAGCCTTTCGAGAGGGCTATTCTCTCCCACCAAAGTTTTCTTGACGAGAGTGCTATCAATATTTTCCTCCATTTACAATAATCTTAACACCTCTATTCATAACCAAGACCCTTAAACCTAATTACTATTATGCCCTTACACATAATATATCAATATCCCAAAATTATCACTTTCTAAGGGTCTAACAACATGTTTAGTCTTGTGGGAAGGGATGAGTTGAGATGTGATGGGATGGGAAGGGAAGGAAATCTCTTCCCATCGTTTGGTTCACCGAGTTACATCCCATCAATCACTAATTTATTCTTCATTTCTTTCATTTATCCCTTCTCTTCCCTTGCCTTCCTGTCGCAGCCAAACAAGCCTATAGAGTAAAAAGAGTTTATCTTTTGTCGGCTAATCTTTGTTGTTTTCTTTGAAGAATGTGGGGGGACATTTCGAGACATGGAACACAGGAATCCTTGGTCCAGTTGTTCTCTACGGGCTTCGCCATGGAAAATGGGATCTATCCTCACAGAAATGGACTTACCAGGTATCTAAACTAAACTTTGATACTTTGGTTTACATTGATTCAAAAGAAGTGTTTCTTAATATTGTTTACAACAGGTTGGGCTGAAAGGAGAATCCATGGATCTCATATCCCCCAGTGGATTTTCTCCTGTTGAATGGACGCAAGCATCATTGGCTATCCAAACACCTCAGCCACTAACTTGGCACAAGGTAATGATATAAGAAAATGTAGGATTCAAGCTCTTACAGGACACAGATACAGACACGACTGAACACGGCGATACGCCATATTCTAAAAGATCAGGACACAGATACGAAGTTACGTAAATTTTTTTTAGCAAATATGTAAATTTAGCATAACATACTAAATGTACTCTACTAAAAAGCATATAATATCAAAGTTAATTACAATGGATGCCAATTAGGCATGCCACATGGAGGTGGCGGAAAACAAGTACTTTAGAAGGTGAAGACGGATTTTTTCATGAAGAAGAGGGAAAGGTGGTTGGTTTTTGGTGATAAATGAGAGAGATGACTTTTTTTCGTTTTTCTTTACCTTTATATAATTTAGTTGACTATAACATTAATATTTGGGGCTTGAGCTCTTAACATTTGGGCTCAAAGATCACACATGTTTAAAAGATGTGTCCAAGGTGTGTCCGAGGTGAGTCAGATTATTAAAAAAAAAAAGAAAAAAAAAAGGACACGTAAAATGGTGTGTCGGGTACATGTCCAAGAAGTTTCGAGAAGAATGTGTGTCCGAACGTGTCCGACACGGATTCTTTCCCTATTTTGAAGTGTCCGTGCTTTATAGGATGAAAGCAAACTCTCGGACGACGATATCGACGTTACTTCTCTTAACTTTGCAGGCTTATTTCGATGCACCTCAAGGAGATGAGCCATTAGCCTTAGACATGGAGGGAATGGGAAAAGGACAGATATGGATTAATGGGCAGAGTATTGGAAGATACTGGACAGCATATGCTCGTGGTAATTGCAGTAGCTGCAACTATGCTACAACATTTAGGCCAAATAAATGTCAGCTAGGCTGTGGCCAACCAACTCAAAGATGGTAATTGTCCATGATACTTATAAAACTATCAAAACAACAAAAACATATGATTATTCCCCAATAATCCTAATTTAGGCTTTAACTCATTAAGTGACCAAAATTTTGTTTTAGGTATCACGTACCTCGGTCTTGGCTAAAGCCAGAACAGAACATGTTGGTGGTTTTCGAGGAAGTCGGAGGAAATCCGTCAAGGATCTCTATTGTAAAGAGATCGGTGACGAGTGTTTGTGGTGATGTTTCAGAATTCCACCCAACCTTCAAGACAAGATTTCACACACCAAAAGTTCACCTCAGCTGTGATCCAGGGCAGTACATTGCTTCCATAAAGTTCGCAAGCTTTGGAACACCATTCGGAACTTGCGGGAGCTACCAGCAAGGAACTTGCCACGCCGCTACCTCACGTGCCATTGTAGAGAAGGTTCTAAGAACAAACTCCTGAACCAGTCTTTGAATAAATACAGTTACTTATACTTGGCTTAATTTTCTGCAGAAATGCGTAGGAAAGCAGAGTTGCGTTGTTACGGTATCAAACAGCAACTTTGTAGACCCATGTCCGAATACGATGAAGCGACTATCGATTGAAGCTGTATGTAATCCCACAACTTCTACAATTCAATCCAACTGGGGGGGTTAGCTTGATGTGAAAAAAAAAAGAAAAACGATATTAATCTAAGACATTAGTATACATACAACACTAGAAAGAGAAAGCAAGCAAATGAAGGGTAAAGGAACAGTACAGAGCAAGAGTAGCAGTGTTCAGTCTTTATCCTGGCTACAATACAGCAAAAAGTAAATTAGTTTCAAATGGTTTAGCAGTTTCTATACAATAGTGTTCGTTAGGTAAAGGGATACCTGTTTTTGGGTGGGGGTGATTTTTTCATTCTAGGACCCTAAGTTGAATCTCATTCTATCTTTCCTTCCTTTTAAGAGGGATGTAGAAGCTTAAAAGTGTGGTAACATAGACCTTTATGTATTTGTCTTCATGCTAGGGAGGATCCTGGTGTGAGTTGTGACAATGTCATTTCATCAAATGACCAAAAAACAGTTTTTATAATCACTAATCCAAACGAACTATTACAACATTTTCTCTTTCAAAACTATTTAAAATATTTTTTTATTTCTAATCACTTCAAATAACCTCTCATATAATTATTTATCCAAACACCATCCGAAGTAAATAACTTGTTCGATAGATATTAGAATTAGAATAACAAGCATTTAAATTTGAAGTCAAATTATGGTTGAATGGCTAAATCTACTTGCAGTCGATTTCATTATAAATTATATGGAACTGAAATTATTGATTTAAACATTATTCATCAAAATTTAATAAAATTACAATTTTTTTCTAAAATGCTTTACAAACACTCTAAAAGTTTATCTACCAAAGTTTCACATAATAACAATAGAACTCGAAATTTTTAGATATTTTTAAATACCATCATCACTTATCTGATAAACAATTTATTATCACTATGCGAATGAACTTTTACGACTCCTCTTCAAACAACATCATTGAAACGAGTCATTATAATCACTCATTCATTTGTAATGACTGATTTTTAACGACTCAAAATAATCACTAATTTCTAATCACTTATTTTTAACCACCCATTTCTAATAATTGATTTCTTTAAATCTATCAAAATAATCATTTATTTCTAATCACTTTCAAACGAGCTATTGTTAGCAATCACTCTACAAAAATATCATCCAAACGATCTATTATGTGCAACTCTTCTACAAATAACCACATCCATACAAACTAATACTAAAACTCAAATTTATAACAAATCAAAATAACTCATCACTCTATAATTCTACGTCCAAACACCTATATTTTAATCAAGTTGGCAGTAGCAAGGGTTTGCGAGAGTCATGTGAATGAAACGCTGTATAGAGGACACAATATAATAACAAAGATTCGAACAGTTACAACAAGGAAAATCAACCTTCATTAATTCCACAATATCCAATTTATAAAAGATGTAGAAAATTACAACTGAACCAAATTTTTGAAGACGTAAGTACCAAGAATGAACCAACCAACCAGGAAGAAAGTGAAGAATGCCAAGAAGGTTAGGAATGTAGCAGCCCCTACTGCAAGTCCTATACCAAGTACCACGACGAATGGTAAGAACGTCCGGATCACCGCTCCTTTACTGACCCATCGACCCTTAATAAAGATCAGAGCTGCAAGGTTTACCACATTCCATCCACCCGTGCGAAAGCCAAGTCGGTTCAGATTGTTAGCAACAAAGGAATGGCAATTGCAAGTTAAGAGATTGTAGGCTCGGTGCTGGAACTCTTGAGTGCTCCTCCGCAATGCATCATCCCATGTTGAAATTTCTCTACCATGATCAACTTCCCTGAACTCATCTTCAGTTCTATGATTGGAAATGCAACACTGCATGTCGATTACAATCAAATAAGTTGTGTAAGGAATGGGCCAAAAACTTCAAAAAACAAAGAGGTTCCTATCATTTTTTTTAAGAAATGAAAATATTTTAATTGATAAACTGATGTGTTACAAATCCATCGAAACTGTGATAGATGTCAATCAAAGAGCGAAATACATAAAATAGTTCGGACGCGAAATACATAAAATAGTTCGGACTTTGGTAGAAATAAAAGCCTGAGTATTGTGGGATACAAAAAGTGGTTGAGGGAATAGCTTGTATGTCCAGTGTTTTAAAAGGCACAGGGTGCAAAAAGGCGCCAAGACTCTCTAGAGCCTGAGGCGCAAGGCGCAAAAAAAGCGTGGGCTTTATTTTCGAGGCACACCATGCATAAAAAAAAATATTTACCACAAAAATATATATTAATCTATATATAATAGCAAAACAAAAGAAAACTTTACAATAAATAAATAAATAAATAGATATGATGACCGATGACCGATGACTGATCGGAGAAGAAGACTCTCCAGGCACCTACGATGAGTCTTCAACAACAACGTCAATGAGGAGGGGTTTGGATTTGTCCAAGCAGCATCGACAATTTCGTATGAGATGGAGAAAAACAAGGGCAATGTTTTCGTTTCAAAGAGGCGAGGAAGAGTCGAAAAAACGAGTGGTAACTTTTGGGCTTCGAAGCTTTTATGATAAGAAGCTTGCAAGGTACGTTTCTGGCTTTTCGTTTAAAAAAAAAAGAAAATCAAAACGATATCATTTTGATTATAATTGTTAAAAAAAATAAATCGCAAAAACCGCAAGCTTTTTGCACTCGAGGGTCTCGCGAGAAGGCGCCTGAGGCGCGGGCTTTGTGTTACGGCCTTTGCCTAATCAAAGCGAAGCCCACAAACTGCGTCTTGAGCTTTTTTGGAGTTTTATTGGGTTTTTAAAAACACTATGTATGTCTACGTTGACAGGGCCGAGGGATATCTTATCATTCTGCTTGCAGATCAGAAAATAGTACTCGTGTGCTGATGTTGGAGATATTCACCTTGTGGCTATTTGTCCCACATTGGAAAAGTGAGGATTTTTCAACATATATATAAGATAAGGTGAGCTACTCCTCTCCTAGCCAATTGGTTTGAGATGAATGTCCACACTTTATAATAGAATTCCTATCATCAAATATGGAAAAGGGGAAGAGAAAAATGGTGTCGCGTATGGTAGATGAAAAGGAAAATCTAGAGAAAGATGGAGAAGATCTTGTTCAACTCCAGAGAAGGAGGTTATGCATGATGGTATCGCACATGGAGAGAAAAAAAGAGTCACCCGACTAAGAAGAGAAGGAGATGTGCAATAATTGTCTGTGGGATAAGAAAGATACGCATATATAGTTTGCCGGATAAGCCAAACTTTAACTATCTGAGACAATGGGTTCAAACTCGGCCGAAATGTGAAACCAATGAAGACTTTGTGAGGATGAATAGACCAACTATAGTGACCTTTGCGCAGTGACATGGAAGATAGAAAGAAACAGAAAAATCTAGCAAGTAAGGCTGCGAGAAAGCTTGCATAGATGGAGAGCACAAGCGGATGTGGGAGACAACCAACTGACCCTACAACATTTGATAGTAAAGAAGATTTGTAAGAAACTAGTTCTTAAATGGTTAACATGAATTGAAATCATAACTTCATAATACCCATGACTCTCTTGACCATCAGGCTAGTTTGTGATGATTAGGTTCCTATCAATATCATGTCCTGAAACTTGGTAGCACAACAAAATTGAGGGAAAGATGATTGTAAAAGATTGATCTATAGTTCACAAATGGCAATTGGGATGATACCTTCTCACTGTTGATTTGAAGATACCGCGTGACTGCTCCAAATGTGAAGTTGTCAACACACACAAAATTGGGGCCTGCAAAGTCCAGGATTACTCCATCCTCTCTGCCAATACCAATATGACCAATGAAAGGAATGAGCCACGAAATAACGGGAAGAGGTGTCCACACAATACAACATGGAAACCGAGCTCTCTCGGGATCAATCTTCATATTATGAGCAATATTTCCTTCATTCATCATCTGGTTCTCAGGGTCGTTACTTGATTCCATTTCCAATGTCATAAGAAGCTGCCTCATATCAAATAAAAACCCTCAATTTAACAGAGCTTCGAGGAAAACTTAAAATAAATATAAACTAATAAAATTCCAATTTCGTTCCCACAATTTCAGTCAGCTAATCGTTTCTTTTTTTGTGCCATCATCGCTGAAGAAAGAAAGAGTTACACTATATGAAAGTAACCTAGTGACCAAAGACCTTAAAATAAACCAAAATGTGATGGGTTTAATCCATGAAATTACTTTTCCATAGATTTCCTTAACAAAAAATGGCAGGGTCCATAGTATACTGCAAGCGGAAATTCTATATAAAAAAAAACAAATAACGTATGAAGCATCAGACTTTTAGTTAGTTTCATCAACTCATTTCTAGACTAACTTGAGTTGTAACTTTCCAGTAATTAACAGGGAATCAGCCATAGGCCAGAAGTGTAAGCACCAATTGACCAGTAATTCTTGCCCATGAAAGAAGAAAACAATTGAAAAAGCAAACTCAAAGGAAATCTATCAACCATTCGAAACTCGATTGTGTTAATCAATCAGAAATTAGAACAGGGATGTAATTCCCAAATATCCTAAACTTCAGGGATTGCAAAACCCCAACTGCACAGATTGAAGAATTAAACTGGCAACACAAGAAAACTACACTAAGAAATTGAAGTACAAAACAGGATTTCAGAGGAGAGCGTGAACGGAAGTTACCAGTCGGGAGATTTTGGTGCAGAAAGATCGTCTGAACGAGCTCAAGATCGTCGATCAAATTGAGGGTGTTAAAATTGCTTGGTTTATGTTATTTCTAAACGACGTCGTTTTGGGTGTGCACTTTTTCTTAAGTAAAAAGCTTTCGAGTTCAGAATTTCAGCAAATTGTTTCCGATCGACTCTTGCTCGGGCACAAAACTCCGGCGAAGTTACGATGCCGCCGACGACGGAAAGTAAACCTTCTGCTATGGTGGATTTAACCAGTAGCGACGATGAGGAGGTTGCAGCAAACACAATGTCAAACAGGATATCGCCGAGTTCTCTCACCAGACTCCATGAACGACAAGGCAGTTCGACGACGGTTGCATCATCATTGGATGACAAATCCCTTGATTATCGCAGTTTCTGGAAAGCTGGAAATTTCGATTTCGTCCATGCCGCAAGGCCTACTACATATGTTGATGGTAACCCTTTGTTCTGCATTTTATGTTTGTATTGGTTTATTTGATTCAGAGAGGCTGGTTGTGAAAATGGAACAGGAGAGCTGGAGCATGCCCGAGTTCATCCGAAGTTTCTTCATTCCAATGCCACTTCTCACAAATGGGCTTTCGGCGGTAAGGCTTTAATTCGCTCGAAATTGTTGAATCTTCAATGGTTGAGTAATTTCTTGAATGTGCTGAGTTGAGAATTTTTCTACAAATTTTTCTCCTCTTCTTCTTATCACCATAATTATCGCCTGTATGAGTTTTAAGAATGAGATATCCACTTAATTACATGTGGTTCCTGGGAGTGTTTTCCTTCATATTTCTCCTTTGTTTGCTTTAATCTACTTTTTTTCTTTAATACAGCAATTGCTGAGCTTCTGGATAATGCTGTGGACGAGGTATATTATTTTAGTTTATATTGCTTCTATTGTTTCTTGAACTTTTATCCAACTAAATTATTTACTACGGTATAAGCAAGCTAGTATTTGTAGCTGAAAAAACCTCAAAACTTTCTAACGTTGAGAAGAAAGCTCGATTTCGGTTTGCATCTCGCAGGGTATTGTTGTTTCAGATCCCAGATACTTGAATTTATGTTTCAATCAGGATGAATAATAGAAGTTTCAATGACTCCCCCTAACAAAAAAGATGAAGTCATCAATTCCCTCTGACCTTTTCTTTATCTAACAAAAAAGAGATGACTGTGAAAGATGCTTGGGAGGATAACAACAGTTTTTGGAATCTCCAACTGAAGAGGAACATGAAAGAGGAAGAAATCATTGAATACGGTCAACTTATAGGGCTGTTGAATGAGGTACAACTTGCTACTAGGAATGACCTCAGTTTTTGAACACCAGAACCAACAGGAACATTCAGTGTACAATCTCTTATTAAGGAGCTTTATGGTGTCAATGAAACACCCCTATCAAGCATATTCTCGGCAACATGGGAAGGAAATTGCCCGAAGAAAGTTAAAATTTTCCTCTGGAAGCTTCTAAAAAAGGCTATCAATACTTGTGACATGCTCCAAAGAAGACTTCCACAAATGACCCTACTGCCTAAATGGTGTATTCTTTGTAAAAACTCACCTGAAACCCAAAGCCAGATTTTCATTAATTGCCCCTTTGTTGGATTCTTCTAGAATTTTATTAGAAGCTCATTCTCATGATGTCTTACTATGCCTAAAGACACTCCCTTCTATGTTACAAGCTACTCTTACGGGACACCCCTTCAAGAAAGAGAAGAAATGCCTACGGGAAAATTTTGTTAAAGCTTTCTGTTGGAGCATTTGGTTAAAAAGGAATCGTCGCACCTTCCAAGGCAAAGCTACAATGTTCAACTGCTTCATTGAGAACTTATCCATTATTGTTATATTGCGGTGCAAACAGTCCCCCCTTTTCCATGACTATAGTTATGACATCTTGCTTAATAATTGGAGATCCCTTTTGTAACTGGCCATAGGCCCCCATGTAATTTCATATAATGAAATTGCTTCTTATTCAAAAAGAATATTAGAATATTAGTTGAATGTTAAAAGGGAGGGATAGAGTTCTTAAATGTTATTCATGGAGAAAAGATGAAGTCGTGATTTAAAGGAAAAAGGAGGTAGTAATACATGATTTTTAACTACTTTGACTATGCACTCCGATAAAGAGGTTTGAGATTTGAATGACACTTGAAAAGGATCTGTTTTATAGATCGTACAATTGTGTCCTTGAGTTCTAAGGAGACTAGAGGTTAGAGATTTGAATTTCTCGAACTTGTTGAACTAAAAAGTATTTGGCTATGGTGCAGCCTCCTGTAAGAAGAACCCAGTGAATAATTCCATTTTTTCCGATCTCCTTATAGCATCCGTTTATCAATTTCAGATACAAAACGGTGCAACATTTATCAAGGTTGATAAAGTTGATATAACTAAGGATAACTCTCCAGCCTTACTTTTCCATGGTATTCTGTTATTCTTGTCAGTTTTATGTTCTGCAGTTCCATTGTTTTGATGGGGTTCTGATTACATGAACAAATTATATTTTATGCAGATGATGGTGGGGGAATGGATCCTGCTGGCATCCGGAAATGTATGAGTTTGGGATATTCTTCAAAGAAGTCAAACTCAACAATAGGACAATGTAATTTCTCGTTGCTTCTAATTTGTAGATGTACTTTAAATATATATTTTTTTGATAAGAAACAATTTCCTTGATTGTTTAAATTACAAAAGGATGTCCCTAAGGACTGTTCACAAAAGACTTCTCCGATTAAAGAGGAGAATCGAGTAGCTATAATCTCTAAAGAGATGCAATCTTTTCAACTATGTTACAGCCATATAAACGATGGATTTAAAGATGTTGGGGATGTTGTATGCAGTATCATCGAGCAATCTTCCATTTTATTCCCTCCATGTGTTACAGAAGAGGCCAAAAACAAGATACTCCCACATAAGATTTTTCCTATCTTTAAATGGATGACCTCTCAATGCATATTCAGTGAGAGCTGGAGGGTCCATTGGAAGGGCTGTATACCATCTGAAGTCTTTCAGCATTTGGGACAAAAAATGTGAGGCAAATGTACAATTGTAGAACAAATGAGACTCATAATGTTTTGGCAAATCCAATACCATGGGGAAGATGGCCATGTACGACATTCTTTTCTGGAGTTTAAGAGCACTAGACTAGATTCTTTGTTCTACAAGTACAATTTAAGAGCACTAGACTAAATTCTTTGGTCTACAAGCAGACTTCTGGTCTTGGCCATCATTTCCTGGGGATTCGTTGAATAGGATCTGGCATGAGAAGTAATAAGAACGTGATATGTTACAATCAAGAAAACAATAACATTCCTTCAGGAGAGGGATTGCCAAAATCCTACTAGGAAGTTGTTTGCCTCTTCTCTCTTTTGTGAGAAGGGGGAGTTTTTATGGAAAGTGAAATTGTGTGCTATTTTGTGGGATACTTAGGGAGAGAAGTAATAGAATTTTTAGAGGGGTATACTGATTTGGCCAATGTGTGGACCTTCATTAGATTTGACGTTTCTCTTTTTGGCTTACTGTGCAAAAAAAAAAACCACACAACATCTCGTGAAAACCGAATATGAAACATAAGGAAGCATACAACCACAACCTAACTAACACTAATAAGGAACCACCAAAAGACAAGAAGCTTGACAGCCATGAAGGCCGAAGTCTGAACCCACTAAGAAATACGTAGAACGAGGCATCCTTCAAGGAGAACATCTTCCATTCTATTTCTAACTAAATGGACAAAAAAGTAATCTTTGTTTTGATATGAAGAAGCAAAACACCATCAATTTCCGACATGTGGTCATTTTATTTAGGATTTATTTGATCTAAATGTTTATGTTCTGCAAATTAAGAAAATATGCTATAACTCCATGATTAGTTTAGTGTACTAACGTACTTCAGAATCTAGGTTAGTTCTGTGGTTTGTTGTTTGTTGTGACATCCAATTCACGTTTGTTGTAGATGGGAATGGATTTAAAACAAGCACCATGCGACTAGGAGCTGATGCAATTGTTTTCACTCGTGCGATTCGTGGAGGGTACCTCTTGTTCTAGTAGATCTAGTAGAATATTAATTATGCTTTGTCTTTACACTGTTTCCTGTTGAATTAAAATTAAATTTGTTAACGTTATTTATTCTGTTACATAACTTATTTTCTTAAAGAATCTGTATGTACGATTTGAATTTAATATTTGTAGTGATGATAGATTATGAGTGAGCAATAAAAAGGTTTTCGGATCATTTTTCATCACAAGGAAGATGGTGATATGGTTCATTAGTTACGGATTAGTTAGACTAGTTAGTTAGTTAGTGCCTTTAGAGGACTATGTAAATGTAACCTACCCATTATCAAATAGAACACACATTTTGATATTCCGGTGACTCAATTGATTGAGGGGGCTTTGTGACTCACGGCCTCTTCTTGGTGTTCTTTGGCTAAGTCCTTTGATGGATATCACACTCAAGATATATATTCCAATTGGCGTGCTTTCTTTTAGCCCTCATTTGGTTTGTGTTTTCTATCCTATTGCAATGTTGTCGTATTTTTCTTTTCTATGTTTAATGCTTTCTGTCTCGTTTCAGTTATCCTTTTTTCCTTTTGTTTCCCTTCGGGGGGCACCTATATAGTTCTCTTTTCATATCTTCAATGAAAATCTTGTCTCCTTTTCGAAAAAAAAAAAATGATTGAGGGGGCTTTTTGATAGAGTTGGACTCTATCAGATGGGAGAGGCTTTCCCAAGTTGACTATTGGATGTATTAACCCCTTGATTTTCCTAAACTACTATTCTTCCTATTAAATAAGAAGAATGAAAAATTATCAACCTTGTTCCAGGGTTGAAATTGATAATATGATACCGAGATTGTTGCAAACTTTCAAGTCTATTCAGTAGGACGCATCTGATTGACTACATCCAAAAAAATAATATTCAGCTTAGGTCATAAAAAGCATGCTTCATATTTCTTTCTCATACGGTTGATAACAGGCAGAGCTATGCATAAGCCATTGCATGCCTCATGACTTGAGTTCAGAACTTAATCTTAGTTATCTTCTCAACATGCCCTTTTGCCTGAAATTGCTGGTGTGAACATGTGCAGACGTCATCTTAGAGTCTCGTGCTAGTGTTTTGATGTCGGTCTGTACAGGCTAATGGTAACAAATGATTACATATATTGGCTGAATATTTAATCTCATATTTCCATCACCAATATAATTCATTTTCTATTCCTTTTGTAATTGAGTTTACTAAGGTTTGAAGTCCTGTTTCCAATGCTGACTTTTAATTCTCATGTTTTCAATTGTATTCTTATATCATTTAGCGTTGCTACTCAAAGTGTTGGCCTTTTATCCTACACCTTTCTACGGATGACTGGGCAGGATGATGTTATTGTTCCAATGGTAATATATTCTTTCTGTCCT
>JBBMEG010000022.1:10438724-10473609 GCA_037832605.1 Cyclanthera cordifolia
AAAAAAAAAAAAAGAAAAAATCTTTCTGTTCTTAAAATTTAAGTTACCCCAACTAGCTTCTGTTTTTTCTATCAGCCCCCTCATAACAGCCAAAACTTCTTACTTTATGGAATATCTTTGGAGTCATAGGCTCCCACCCTTTTGTAAGTATGACCTCACTTTTTTATTTGCCCATTGGCAGCACCTTTATAACTGTTTCGATAGAACCTTCTTTACCGTTTCCTATAAAAAAAAGACTTCTTACTTTCTGGTTTGGTTTTATTGCAGATAGATTTTGATATTTCGGGACATTGGGCAGAGCCAAAAATTTACGCCTCTCAAGATGATTGGTCGTCCAATTTGAAAACTATCCTGGAATGGTCTCCTTTTGCATCGAAGGAGGAACTCCTGATTCAGGTTCATGTGGATCCGAAATTTATTAAACTTCTACTACTTATAAAATGACCAAGTAATGCAATTATCATAGTTTCCTCCTTGAAACACTAGTCCATTATCATGTGTAGTGCATGTAGTGTTATTTTAAACTTTAAATACAATATTTTCTAAATGTAATTGATCAAATAAGCTCCAATTTTCTGGTTATAAAAAACGATAAATATTTGTGATTTTTAAAATAATAATATGCTTTTAATTAATACAAACCTTTAAATGCATATGTGGTGCACCATAGCATCTAAGAGTTGAAGATTAATCAATTTAACTTCGTTTTATTTTTTCAATATCAGAAGTGCCGAGAAAGACTTAAAAAAAAGAAAGAAAAGAAGAGAAGATTAAGCATTGTATTCTTTCTCTTTCCTTTTCAAAATTAACAAAAAAAAAGTCTTCAGGAAGACTTTCTCCCCCTTCCCAAAGGCAAACAAGCCGTTTATTTAAAAATTGGAGCTGGAAAATCAACCGGTGAAGGGACTCATTCTCTAGAATTTTTCTCTGATGATTGCCTATCAAGTCCTTGCCCTAAAGACTACTCTCCTGCCGTTATCTAATCTTCTCCCCGTCTGCTCTTTCTACCCCTACACAACACAGAAAGAACCCTTTTTCGTTTTTGCTCCATTCAATTATTAATGCCTCTAAAATAAAAGGCATTCTTATAAAAGAATTGTATCTGTGCGTTGTTTTGTTTTCTTATTTGATTGAAAAAAAATACATTTTTTATAAAAAGGTAAAGGAAAAGGCTATTTATAATTTTTCATAAAAAGAATTTTCGATTCAGTATAAAAATTCTTTCTCATGAAAGATAATCCCGTGTTTCTAAATTTATTTACCTATCTATATAAAAATGATTCATCTATCTATATAAAAAATGATGGAATCGATTATTCTTATTAAAAATACTATTGTTGGAAACTGAGAATTATAAAAATTTCTTTTATGATCTTCAAGAATTGAAAAGCTCATAGATGGTAGATTTTGTCGATATTGGTGAAGTGGATTAACCTTCTAAACGTTAGTGAAAAGAAACATAATATTTGGAATTGCCTTTACCCCGTACAAATCTCTTTTTTTTTTTTTAACTCAACAATATTTAGGGTGAAGTATTTTGAACTGATGACCTTTTAAAAGTTATTTCTAATGAAAAACTAGACATAAGTTAATAAGATAAATAGCGCTCATTTCTATTGTTATAGACATAAGATGAAGCTTCAAATGAGGGCACTTTACGCTTTTTGCCTTTTCTTTTCTTTAATTTTTCCTTTTTTTGTGGCGTCGTCAGCAGTTTGATGATATTGGACGTCATGGAACAAAAGTTATCGTATTTAATCTCTGGTTGAATGATGAAGGCATTTATGAGTTGAATTTTGACGATGACGATGAGGTATTTCACATTTCATTGATCAGCTTTCATTTCACTTTGTTGATTGGTGGCAATTCAAGATCTTTGGTTTCTTATTCTCAAAGGAGATAGCTTGATTTCAGATAAGCAGTTTCAATGTTAGTAAATTTTAGTTTAATAACAAAAATGAACTCGTTGCATCTAAACTAGTGATGTTTGTCCAGTGCTTACATTTTTGCTGTCCTCTACTACCATTTGCAAATTTTTTTTAAAGAACTCCTACAATGACTGTGAGTGTGACTAATCATAAATTTTCATTTTCTTAATTATGATAATTTAACCTCTTGGCCCTCTTTGTTCTTTTTTTGAGTTCAACCGTATGGGAGCTATGAGTTCGATCAAACCTCTGATTTACCTAGCCTTACTTCTAATATCTCAGAAACTCTATAAGCATATTTGATGAGATTTAGTAGATTTTTTTTTCCGACTGTAATTATGTATTCTTCAAAATGGCACTTGTGTTCTGTTGCAATCTTGCAGGAATAATTTTTCAATTTCTTTGCTCTCATTTTTGAACAGTAAGTTCGATTCTTCTTCAAACATGTCCTTCGAGAAGGAAGGCTCTATATTATTTTATTCTTTTTCAAAACAAATGTATGTTTTTTAATAAACAATTAAAAAAAAGAAGAAGAAATGTATGTATTATATCTGAACAATTGCGCAAATCTTTCTAAATAGTTGGTTGGTGATTTTTACCTCATACCATGTTTGATTTCTTGGTTATGACATAGTTGTTTTAAATTGACTTGAACGGAAAGTATCTGTAAATGTCTTGATCTTTGTGATAGGGTTGGGCCTTAGAAGGGTTCATGAATATTAGAGGGGCATATAAAAAAATAGTTAGAGAGTTTGTTAGGAATTTTAGTTATAAATAGAGAGGTTGTGTGAGAGGAAGGATATCCATATTTTGAAGAATTTCATTAGGGCTCTTAGAGATGATTCTCTAGAGATGGGAGGTTCCAAGACTTATTAAAACTTGTATTATCTTGTAGTTCTTTGTTATTTCATTATCAATATAGTCGGTTCTTATCAGTTTGATAACAGGACATACGGTTGAGGGATGAAGCTAATCAAGGAGATTCAACAAAACTGCGTAAAAACGTGGCTGAGTTGCAATCACATGTTTCTTATCGCCTCCGCTTTTCATTAAGGGTAACTTTTAATTTTAATTCTCCAACTTTGATCTATATTTCGTAATCATTTCTACAGCTAAGAACTTCCAAATTTTTGCACTGTTTAATAGGCATATATTTCAATATTATATCTGAGAAGACTTGAAAACTTCAACATCATCCTGAGGGGAAAACCAGTTGAGCAGCACAGTATTGCAGATGACTTGAAGGCCTCAAAAGTAGTTACGTATAAGCCTCAACTACACGTAGCAAAAGAGGTTAGCTATGGATATTCTGCTGTCTAAAAATTGGTTGTTATAGTCTCTCTTTGGTCTGTCTTGTTGCATCAAGTAAGTTTCCGCTAATTCTAATTTATCAAACATTGCACATTAATATTTTAGTTGAATTATATTAAACCATCAATCAACCAAAAAGTTTATATTAACTAACACTCCCCTCACTTGTGGGATTTGAAATTTAAGAAATATCCTACAAGTGAAATTCATGGGGAGGAAATGATTTGGCAAGAACTCGAATTCAGGACTTCATGAATTGATACTATGTTGAATTATGTTAAATCGCCAATCAACACATAAGCTTAATCTAATGGGTTGGGGTAAATTTAATATAACTAACAATTTTCATACGTAAAACTAGAGATAGTGTGCCAGTACGATTTTTTTTTTTGAAATCGAGAAATCGAAGCTTTCCTCTACTATACCCGGGGTAACCACGCCTGTCCCTAGGCCAGGCACTGGGAGACATCGAAGGAATGGAGACATAGGAGGTGTCTACAAATTAATGTCACAGGTGGGTCTCGGACCTGTGACCTTGAGAGAGCACACCTTCAAAGTCCAAACCTTCAACCAATGTGCCAGCCCTTGGAGACAGCGTGCTAGTGTGATTTTATTATCATTGCGCCCTGGTTTTTGTAAATCTAGGTGCACCTCAGTTATATTCTCTCAATACACCTAAAATTAGATGAAAATCCTTTACCATCACATTTCTCCTCTCTTTTTTGTATTTTGATAATAATTCTATAATGTTATAAGGAATTCCACCCTGAATCCGTTTGGTCCAGGAGATTTATTTCTCTCTAATTTCTTGACTTCCTTTGGAATTGTAGTTCGTTTTTCAATAGTAATTGACCTCCATTCAACTCTCAGTGATTAATCTTTGCTTCCTTTTTTTTGTATACCTTGCTGCAAATTCAACGATCTCTATCTCAATATTGCTTCACTAACGTGACTTTTACATTTTTGGATAACAAGTCTGGAAAATATACTTGCAAAAAACCTATAAAAATTTGGGTTTGTATATTTTCATTCAGTCACGCAGTCTACATTTTTGATGTTCCTTCAAACTATAAAGTCTGAGAAAGTCCCTTTTGAATTTTCTTCATCTAGTATGTCCTCTCTTTGACAGCTTATCTTTTCTGTCGATGGCTTAATAGAATATACCAAATCTTTATTTCTGTTTTTCTTACACATAAGACTCGGATTGGTTATACTTCTCTAATGTTTTGAATCACGAGCTTTGTAACATTAAATAATCTAATGGCAGGTGTCAAGTTTTCTTTGGCGTTGGTTATACATTGTCTATTGATTTATTGTGTTTCTTTAGGTCATAGTGGATATTACCATTGGGTTTATAAAAGAAGGACCAGCTCTTGGAGTTAGTGGGTACAATTTGTATCACAAAAACCGACTTATTATGGTGAGTGTGAAAAGAGGTTACAAATGAAACTTTTAGTTATTCCATACTTCTATATCGATTTACTGGGAAAATAATTTGCTGCTTGCTTTTCTTTCATTGATTTCCAAGTGGATAAGTAGGCTTTGTACTCATAATGGAGAAAACTCAGTCTATCATATTGAACGTGCCAATTTTCTGAAGCTGTTTTGTAGTATTTGAATATCCCTTGTATCATAATGTAGAAATAATCATTTTACTAACTGGAACATTTACGTAAATACATTTACAGCCCTTCTGGAGAGTTATTGGTTTCGGCGGCACTGCAAAAGGGAATGGTGTTGTGGGTATTGCAAATTTGTTCTTTCTACTTATTCTTCTCCGATCATTCATCAAACTTTTCTCCAATGTCTTGTTATATTTTTTGATGCGGCATGACATTTATAGGAGTTCTTGAAGCAAACTTCTTAGAGCCAGTGCATGACAAACAGGGATTTGAGAGATCATCTGCGTTTATCCGGCTTGAAACTAGACTCAAGTTAATGGTTATGGAATATTGGTACGATAAATAACAACTCTCAGCCTTCTTTTCAAATCCATATGGATAAGTAATGGGATTACCTACCAAATTGTTTCAACTTTTTACTTGCAACTTTGACTAGGGAAGAACTTTCTTCTCAACTTATTGCATAAATGCAAATATATATATATGTGTAATATATACATGTGGTTGTTTCTCTTGTATCATTGCTTATACTGGCAAAATTGTTCTCTTTTCTAATAAACGAACAGTTTTTGTTGTGAACATTCGTCTTGATGGAAATGGAACATAATGTTCATCGGCAATCTTCATCTCACATTTTTATTCTAACTAGTGTCTGAGATTCTGAGCAAGATATAATTTTGACTGGTAGACTTTTGATTATTTGTGGCAGGAATTCCAACTGTCACTTGGTGGGACATCAACCTCCAGGTATTCGTAATCCGCAGAAGGATCGGGCTAAGAAAGCTTCTATTGGACCTACACCTAACATTCAGCATAAATTGGCTAAGGAACAAAAGGATGGTCACCCCGAAGTTTTAAGCAATGATGGCCACCTCAAAGTTAATACTCTAGATTAAATGCATTACAGTAATTCATTCTTTATTTTTTTTTTATCTTTAGAAGGGAAATAAATTCCGCTGATCAATGAAATAAAACAAAGTGTAACCTACAAAACCTAAAGGTATATTTCACAAAGGAAAACCTAAAGGCATATGAGAATCAACGTTCTTGCTATGTTTTAAGAAATTAGATGTCGGATAATAATACTAAAAAAATTTACATGTAGTCTGTTACATTTTCTATGTTTATTAGCTTTGACAACTAGTCTTTCAGCTTCTGCTTTTAGTGAACAAATGTTGTTGATATGGCAGAATTATGCATTTAACTTGCTTTCATATACCATTCCAGGGTCCCAACAAAGAAGGGGACGCTGCCCAGGAATCTGATGTCTCTGGAAAGTCATCTGTTGACCGTATATGTGAAGAGAATATTGAACTATTTATGAGGTACTTTATATCTGAAATCTTTCATACAAATTATTGCACTCTTTAAATATTATCCAAAAACATGGGACCGCATCCATTTATATATTGGTCTGAGTCTTGGGTAATATCTTGTTTGGTGTTTATTTTTTCACAAAAAAATAACAATCATGATCCTAGTGGTCAAAGGGATTATGAGTTCGATTCATGGTGATTACCTACCTAAAAATTAAATTTCTACTGGTTTTATTGACATTCAAACGTTGTAGGGTCATGTGGTATGTTCAATGTAAATAGGCGAGATGCGATAGCTGGTCCGAACACTCACAGATATAAAAAATAAGCCTCATATACAAACAATAATAGAACCCTCTATTTAAAGAGGGGCTATAGAACAAGAAAGGAAACGAAATTAATGCTAACAGAAAAAACGATGGAAATTGGGGGAATATGGTAAAGCATATGGTTAAAAGAAAGCGACTGTCTCCCTCTCTACACCCCTGCACATTGCCTAAGAGGTTATTTCTTGCAATTAGCCAATTATATGTTCACTTGTTTCTTGTATCTATTTTGCCATCCGATTAATTTCTGGAGACTGTTCCACAGGTGCGAAGAACATGCAAAAAAAGAAACTGAATTGCAGGAGCTGGTGGGTGTACATATATATATATATAGTTACTTTCTGAAGAATTCCCTTGTTTCATAGCTTGAAAGATGATTAAGTTTGAGAGGCTGTGTTTATTCTGTTAATTTTTATCAAGTGACTGCAATATTATTGTTAAGCTTCAATGTATTTGCTTGTGATAAATCAGGTTGACAGCTTAGAGAAGGAGCTGAAGGAAGCCAAAATGAAGCATGCTAAGCTATTAGTACTTGTGGAGTCCAAGAGGAAGCAAAATAATATGAAATAGCTGACTGATGTTCAACCAAAACTGGCAATGCACTCTGTTAATACACATAACTTCTTACTTTCCCACCTTCCACATTCCAGTATGCTTACCTAATAATGAAAACTTCAGTTTACAGACCGTTTCTTCATGACGGGTGGAGATAACCCTCTTTCTTATATTCTCCATTTACGAGTGAAGTCATGCATAGTTTGAGGTAAATGATCAGATTTTGTATGCATAAAGATGAGCATAGTGTCACGGTCATGCTCGTCCAGTGCGTGTTGCACGTGGCTGCATGCACCCTTAGACTTCTTGTTATCGTGTTTTTTCGTGTAGGATTTACTTTTCATGTTGTTATTTTCTTTGAGTTTTCGAGCTGTATGACTCATCGCCATTTTGATGTGGTAGGCTTTGACGTGCAAGTCTGTCACATCAAATATGGCCCAAAATGTACTATAGCAGGTATGACTTCTTGAAACTTCATTTTTACCGAGTTATATGTTGAATACAATATAGTTGAAGTGGTAATTGTATTTTCATATAACATTTCAAAAATAAAATGTATTTCCAAACCTTCTTTCTCTCTTTTTTGAAAACTTTTTCACGAGGCTCGTGATAGAAGTTGCACCAGTTGTGCCCCTACTTTGCATTTTCGTTTGGCTCACTTGCTCGTCAGGTTAAAGCACGTGCCTCACGATCTTTGCAAAGACAACGAAGTTGGATCGTGACAGTTGATATCTGAGCTTTATAGCTCCATTTGAAAGTTTTTGCAAGAATGTTCGAGAAGAAAATGATGGGAAAGGCGCATGCTGACCGGTTGGTTGAGTTAGAAGATGAGATGCTCTATCTACAAGACCTCCTTGACACTGTTCGATTTTTAGAATCTTGGCTGAATGAGATTAGTTCTAAAGGTGCATGATTGATGCGGTAGCTGGCCGCGTAGACGATGTGCCTATCTAAGAGTTGATGATGAGTGTCGAGACCCTTGAAGACAAAACCACACGACTCGCAATGTTCGAGCGCGATGACAGTTCATCGGGCTCTGTTGCCCATATGGAAGAGCGTGTTAAGTGTAATCGTTATTTGGGACGAGAAATAGTCGTCTTAATTCTTATTCATGAGCCAAAGTCTATATATATATATATACAAGATGAAACCTTAATGCTAATAGACCTAATGTGTTATATACATAATTAACTCTAACACTTCCCCTCAAGCTGGAGAGCGAATATGTCTATCATGCCCAGCTTGTTATAAAGATAATTTATTCTTGGTGTATTCAAAGCCTTTGTAAGTATATCACCTAATTGTTCTTCGGTTTTCATATAGCTTGTCAAAATCAGGCATTGTTGTATTTTCTCACGAATAAAGTGACAAACCATTTCAATGTGCTTGGTTCTTTCATGAAATACTGGATTAGATATTATGTGGATTACGGCTTGATTATCACACTATAGTTTCGCAGGAATGGTAGTTTCTACTCCGATTTCAGTTAACCACTATACTAACCATACAATTTCGGATGTTTCTTGTGCCATAGCTCGGTATTCTGACACTCTGCGCTTGAACGAGACCACATTCTGTTTCTTGCTCTTCCACGATACTAGGTTCCCTCCCATAAACACACAATATCCAAATGTAGACCTTCTATCTTCTTTTGATTCTGCCTAGTCATAGCATGTGTGTAACATTCAATATTCATATGATCATGACTTTCAGATAATATTCTTGACTTGGTGCAGCTTTTAAATAACTCAAGATCTATTCCACGACCATCCAATGATCTGAAATGACATACACTGCTCACCACACTGACTGCATATGCTATATCAGGTCTCGTAACCATCAAGTAATTTAGTTTCCTAGCCATTGTTATGTAGCTCTTAGGATCTTTGAAAATTTCTCCATCTTTGACAAGATGTAGATTAGGTACTATCGGTGTACCATATGGTTTCACTCCCAACTTTCCTAATTCTGATAACAAGTCTAGAACATACTTTCGTAGAGATACGAAGATACCTTTCTTGTTTCTCATCACTTCGATGCCTAAGAAATATTTGATAGTTCCCAGATCTTTAATATGGAACTGACTATGAAAAATTCTTTCAACAATGTTATGTCAATCGTGTCATCTCCACTTATTATGATATCATCAACATATACTACCAGCAGGATAATATCATTCTTCATTCGCTTATAAAACGGAGAATGTCGAACAAATTTTTCTTCATTCCAAACTGCTCAAGAGCCTGACTGAATTTTCCAAACCAGGCTCTTGGGCTCTATTTCAACCCATACAATGATTTACGAAGTCGACAAACTTTGTCATTCTCCCCTTGAGCAACAAACCCCAGTGGTTGCTCCATATAAGCTTCTTCCTGAAGATTGCCATAAAGGAATGCATTTTTAATATCCAGTTGATATAATGACCAATCTTGAGATGCTGCTATCGATATAAACAACCTGATTGATGCCATCTTCGCAACTAGAGAAAATGTATCACAATAATCAATCTTTTACATCTGGGTATATCCCTTAGTAACAAGACAGACTTTTAACTGAGCTACTAAAGCACCAGAGTTAACTTTTATAGCAAACACCCATTTACATCCAATCTCATTCTTCTCAGACGGACGAGCTACTAAATCCCTAGTGTCATTGTCATCTTAAGCTGTCACTTCCTCAACCATGGTCTGACGCCATCCAGAGTGAGACAACGCTGCATGAGTATTCTTAGGGATAGACACAAAATCAAGTGAGGTAAGAAATGAGTATCTGGCAGGCGATAACTGAAGCACAAGAAGAAATAGGAAAAGTACATGAACGTTTACCTTTTCGAAGAACAATGAGAAGTTCGAGATCACTACTTGGTTCGGGATCAGATGACGTAGGAGCTGCTGGTAAAGGACGTGAATCTGCATTCATGTGCTGCACTTGTCTAGAGTAAACCTAAGTAATAGGAGGACACAAAGAAGAAAAGATAGGAGGAGACAAAGTCGAAGTGGAAGACGAAACAACCTCGTAGATAAATAAGCCATTTTCCTGATGAGTAGACTTTGCTAAACCTTGACTGAAAGGAACACTCTAAAAAAAATTGAACATCATAGGAAACAAGATATCTATTCGAACTTGGATAATAACAGTGGTACCCTTTATGAACATGTGAATAATCAACGAATATACACTTTAGAGATTTGGGGTCTAACTTTGTGCGATGAGAATTAACATCATGGACAAAGCACGTGCACCCAAAAATTTTAGGTGCAATACGAAATAATTCTTTCTTGGGGAATAGAACTTGAAAGGGAATTTTAGGGCATTCTATTTATTAGAAAGCAAGCTGTAGAGACGACATCTACCCAAAAATGTTTTGGGACATTCATTTGGAAAAACAATGCCCTAGCAATTTCAAGCAGATGTCGATTTGTTCGTTCAACAGCTGTATTTTGAGATGGAGTATCAGCACAAGATGAATGATGAATGATACCCTTTTTACATAAGTAGGACCCTAGAAAGCTAGAAAAATATTCTCCCACATTGTCAGTACGTAAGGTTTTAATCGAAGTGTTAAATTGATTTCGAATTTCAGCGATAAAGGTACATAAATGGGAAAATAACTCAAAACGATTTTTCATTAAATAAATCCAAGTAAGATGAGAATAATCATCAACGTAGGTTACAAAATAGCGAAATCCTGTTTTAGACACTAGAGGACTTGGACCCCAAACATCTGAATGGACTAAATCAAAAGAAGCCTCAAGTCACTTATTAAGTCGAGGACTAGAACTAAGACGATGAAATTTAGCAATTTGACACGACCCACAATTCAAAGAAGATAAATTACTAAATGTTGGATACATCTTTTTCATAACTGACAAGGATGGATGACCCAAACGACAATGAACTTCAAACAATGACTCAGTGCCCGAACTAGCAACAACTTTTACTAGTTGTTGATCCAGTACATAAAAAGGCCTCCAGACTTATATCCTTTACCAATAATCTTCGTCGTCCAATGATCATGAAACAAACAGTAGCCAGGAAAGAAAGAAACAAAACAATTTAGGTCACGGGTAAGTTGACTAATCGAAATAAGGTTGAAAGCAAGATTATGTAAGCTTAAGACTAATGATAAATGCATTGTAGGTGTTACATTTATTAAGCCAGATCTCTGAACGGGGGAAGATGACCCGTTTACCAAAGTGACAGCAGGAAATGATACTGGAGATAATGAATTTAAAAACATCTATTACGGGTAGTGATTTGTAATACACGTCTCTACAAAAGTGGCAATAGGAAGATTCGACAGGAAATGATACTGGAGATAATGAATTTAAAAACAGATTACGGGTAGTGATTTGTAATACACGTCTCTACAAAAGTGGCAATAGGAAGATTCGAATCTTCTTTCTCCTTTTTCGAAAATCTAGACAAAAAAGTAGTCCCGGCGGGGCTCGAACCCGCGACCTTCGGCTCATAAGACCAACGCTCTAACCAACTGAGCTACGGGACTTTGGTTTGAAAATAAATTGAATGCATTTAATTCGTGTCTTTGTGGATGAATGTCATTTTCTTTCCTATTTAAATCAGAATTCTAACATATAAGAATTTCTTTTTTCTTTAGTGGTAAATCATTTAAATTTAGTAAAATATGCAGAATTAAAATATAATTTTTCTTATACATAATTTAAAATTTTCTTTTAGATAAGAAGTCCTGACACCTACCAGTGTTAGGACTCGCAGAGAGCGCGAGTGTCAAGCTAGGAGATTGGATGGACAAAGTCAAATTCGTGATAGTTAAGATGGATGACTTCGATGTCATATTGGGGATGAAGTTTCTCCTTAAACATAAAGTCATTATCATGTCACTCACCGAATCCAACCTTACCACCGCGAAGACTAAGATGAAGCACCCAAGTGGTGTGTACTTATTATCAACCCTCTAATTGAGGCTCAAGTGAACAACTGTTCTCGAGTAAAGGTAAGTCCCTCGAACAATCTCTAAGAGAGGGTGAGGGAGAATGACACGACTTCCTTCCTACAATATAGTTGAAGTGGTGTTTGATGTATTTTCATAGGTAAAATATATTTACAAATTTTCTTTCTTGGGCTTTTTTGTTGACCAAAATGTAGTCCCGGCGGGGCTCGAACCCGCGACCTTCGGCTCATAAGACCAACGCTCTAACCAACTGAGCTACGAGACTTTGTTTTGAAAATAAATTGAGTGCACTTGATTCTAGTCTTTATGGAGAAATGTCATCTTTCTTTCCCGTTTAAATTAGAATTCCAACGATATAAGAATTCCTTTTTTCTTTAGCAGTATATAATTTAAATTTAGTAAAACGTGCAGAATTAAAATATAATTTTTCTTTTAGATAAAAACTATTTGAACCCAAAAATCTCCTTTCAAGATTAGTAGTATTGTTGATATTTTTATTATACTTCATTGATTTGTCTATTATATGAAATGTGTATTTTTATTCGGCCATGTTTGGAGTGGTGAGAAGAGATGAAAAGGGAAGAAAATGAATTCCTTCGCAATCGTTTGGCCTGCAAGGTTTTACGTCTCATCAAATTATTAATTTATTTTTACATTCCTTTTTTACGTCTCATCAAATTATTAATTTATTTTTACATTCCTTTCTTTTCCTTTCTGCCTTAGTCAAACATATCATTATACTTTTTGCACTGGCGTACTGGTCAATAAAGTTTTGAAGAGGCAATGAATTTAATTTATGATACCAGTATTTTTTTTAATGGATTTAATTAACCATCAAATGTCATGAATACCAAAAGAAAAAAAAAAAAATAGTATTTTGACATGGACCTTAAAAATGTGTGCAAGAGACTGTACAACTATGTGTTAAAGTGAGAGGTGTGAATGAAATTTGTTGAATGGCATTGCCAGATGGCACAATGGGAGAGCTGAAAAGAATTGGCCCCCAAACAACAGAGATTCTTCATCCTTTAGCAATACAACATCTCATTTCTTTTCCTTTATCTGCAGGCTAAGTGAAGTGGAAGTGCTTGTCAACTCAATTGTCTTTCTTGAAGTTTTCAACTTTGTTCTAAATTATTGGTTTATTGGAAGAAACTCTTTAAGAGTAAATTATTTTATATTGTGTGTCAAATTATTTGTTCCAAAGAATTTTCTAAAGAAAACTCCACTAAGCATCCTCTAAATTTGAGTTGTTTATTAATTAATTTATTTTAATTTTTCGTGGATATGAAATTTGTGTTGTAAGTTGTTTGATAATTAACCATTTAGTTTTTTATTTTAGTTTTTGAATTTTAGACCTGTATTTACTTAAATTTTCTATTCTATAAATGTTTCATCTTTCACTTAAGTATAAATTTTAACTAAATATTTATGAAGATATTTTCGAACTCAGTTTTATTATCGCTGATATTAAGGGCATGATTCCTTTGTTTAGAGAGATTTCTTTTGCTTTCTCAGGAAGATCTTGCAATAGCATAGTGGATATGCTTGCAAAGCTTAATCCTGTTCATGATTTATTTGGTTGTTCTATTTTTTTGGATCTTTTTACGTGGGATTCAATTTTTCCGAGATGGAGAAACCTGCCTCCTCATGTTGCTTCGGTGGTGAACTTGAAGCGTGAATGCTCGGATTTGAATTTTGGTTATTAATGCATTATTTTTTTCTTCAAAAATAAAAAAATTTTTAACAAACGGAGCTTTAACTATTTGGTTTCTCTCTAATATCTAATGGTATAAAATTCAGTCAGGCTGTATTGATCTTCTAGAATGACTTCTTGTATTGTTGTTACTACACATAATACATGTAAAACAAATCAAACCTTAAGTTTTGTAATTGTGAAAATTATACTCGACTGTTAATTGAGTAAATAATTTATTTAGGGAAAGATGAAATCGAATAGAAAAACATAGAGTTAACTTTCTGTAATGTCACGTCTAAAGTTAGAAAGTAGAGCAAGAACTGGGAGGGTTTGTGACTCCAATAATGATGACATCATAATGATGTTTTGTGTTAATAGTGATTGAGAATTCGATAATGATTATCCAGTTAGTGAAAATGATTATTGTGAAAAATGGTCAATGGATATTCACAATACAATTTGTATTATCGAGGACGAGAAGCCTGCAAAAAATAACAATTTTAGGACACAACGATGTGGTGTGAGCCACATGGCCTCCGATTCCTAAGTCAGTAAGAGTTTAGGAGAGTAATTTAGAGGACTTTCAGAACTTAGAACGGCTTAAGAATACTTAGCGTAGTTTTGCTTATGATTCGCTTCCTTGAAGTGGAGAATGATCTGACTTCTTATAGCAGTTGGTTTTGTAACCGCTGCAGCTCACTTATAGGCGGCTTAATGGCCGGCCGTTGGAAACGTCCGTCATTAAGCCGAAAATGAATACTGGTGTAACTCCTGAGCGGTGCCCCTTTGGAGGTGTAACGACTTTGACTCAGGAGTTACTTGGACTCAGTCAACCTTTAGAGGTCCTCACCTCCACGACCGACCCCTTAGGGTGCAGCCCTCTCGTTGTAACGTTGGGATGCTACGGGTGTGCAATGTCTCCAATCACTACTTGGACTTGGTCGAGTTATCCACATAAAAGTTCTAACCTCCACGAGCAACCCACTCGAGCTAACCTACTCGACCACCCTCCTCAGAGGTCGGCTTTGGACTCGGTCAACCCTTACGGGTCCTCACCTCCAAGACTAACCCACTTGGGTTGACCTACTCGTTGTAACTGGGGACTCCACGAGGTGCAGCGTCTCCGTGTGTTACTTGGACTCGGTCGACTCCTAGGGGAGAGTCCTAACCTCCACGACCAACCCACTCGGGCTTGGCCTACTCGTTGTAACCTTAAAACGCCACGGGGTGGAACGACCCTAAACGTTACTTGGACTTGGCCGACTCATCCACCGGACAGTCCTAACCTCCACGACCAACCCACTCGGGCTGGCCTACTCGGCATAACTCCTGGCCGTTGTCAGCAGATCCAGTCGTTACTTGGACTCGGTCGATTTTAGGGGAGTCCTGACCTCCACGGCTTTACCCCTAGGGGATGTTCGCCTTATTTTGCTGGACCGGGAGCGTCGAGGCTGCAAAGGCCAACCCCTAGAGGCCGGACTTACTTGGCCGACCACGTAGGGTTCGTGGCCTCCATTTGGCCGACCGTCGAGAGGTCGGAATTGGCTTGGCCGACCCCTAAGGGCCGCCATGGACTTGGTCGATCCCTTAGGGGTGAAGGCCTCAATTTGGCTGACTCTCGGGGGGTCGGCGTTGGTTTGGCTGACTCTCGGGGGGTCGACGTTGGTTTGGCCGACCCCTTAGGGGTCGAGGCCTCCATTTGGCCAACCCTGGAGGTCGAAATGGAGTTGGCTGACCCCTAGGGGTTGACATGGAGTTGGCTGACCCCTAGGGGTCGGCATGGAGTTGGCTGACCCCCTGGAGGTCAAGACCTATATTTTGCGAACCCCCGAGGGGTCGACGTTGGCTTGGCCATGTGGGATCGACATAGACTTGTCCGTCCCCTAGGGGTCGAGGCCTATATTTGGCTGACCTCTAGGGGATCGACGCTGGCTTGGCCGACCCCCTTGGGGTCGAGGCCTCCATTTGGTCGACCCCTAGGAGGTCGGCATGGACTTGGCAAACCCTCTGGTGGTTGAGGCCTGCTTTTGGCCGTTCATAGGGGGATCGCATTGGCTGACCCCCTGTGGGTCAAGGCCTCCATTCGGCCGACCCCTAGCTAAGGGGTGGGCATGGACTTGGCCGTCCACCTTGGGATCGTGGCCTTTATTTGGCCGACCCCGAGGGGTCGGGTTTGGCTCGGCTGGTCATCGAGTGGGGTCCTAGCCTTGTCCGAGTATTTTTAGGATATTTTAGTCTACAACAATTATTTATATATTTACTATTCATCTCAATATCTTTAAAGTTGTATCATCTAATAATCATTATTTTACGATAGATTAAAACCTCGTTTGATAATCATTTGAATTTTTGTGTACGATTTTTTAATTTAAATTGTATTTACTCGAATTCTTTATATAAGGTTCTATCATATCTTTTAAATAAATATGTGAATTCTAATGCATCTCTCTCAAATACATATGTGAATTATAATCAAAATAAGTATTTAAAAAGTTATTTTTTTTAGCTTTTAAATTTTGATTTGGTTTTTAAAAATATGAATAAGGAGTAGATATCAAAATAATGAAAACTATAGATAGGGATAAAAGTCAATAGGTTTGAATTTTAAAAACAAAATAGGGTATAATTCTTTCTCATTTAAACAAATTGAGAGCTAATTATCGATTTATATGATTGAACCCGTGACACTGGTATTAAACTTGATTAACACCAAATAATGGAACCACTCCACCACCTTAATTCTTTCTCAGACGTTGGTGTTGAACTGGATTAACACCAAAATAATGAAACCACACCACCTATCCTGGTGGGGCTCACAGGATGAGAAGACAAGATATTTAAATAATTTCTCCTTTTAGAGAGATTTAATGATGAGGAGGATAAGTTATGGCCACCGAGGGAATTGAGGAAGAAAATTTTCCAATTAAATGTAAATGTAATAAGAAATTTGTTATAGTCAGCAATTTTTTATTTATCTTTTTATATAGGGACTTTCAATAATATTTCATACATGGTATAATATTTCAATTTTCTTTTGTTTTTCATAGTTTAATTTCATTGATATAATGCTTCACATGTTCGTATACTCTCTAAGGCAGAGTAGTCGTGTGTTCTGGCTTGTATGGTTTTGTTTGTGTAGTATGGTGGAGTTGCTTGATGTGGACCAAAGGGTAAAATGGTCATTTTAACCCTAGAGCATTTTTTATAAATAAAAACTATTCGAGTGTTTGGTTTGGTAATGTGGGATTGTGTTTGCCTTATGTTATGGGTTGATGTTGGATCTTAGGGTGTTCATGAATAGTTGAGGGGTAAAATTGATATTTTTGAATAGTGGGTTAACGGGAATAAATATAAATATAGTAGCTCGAGGTCAAAAAGAGATAATTTGTAAATTATAATTCCATAGTAATGATTGTATAAAAAATGTCAACGTTTTGGTATAAAATAGTTTTTTTGTGATTTTTTGAACAGGAGGGTACTTTTGTAATTAAGTATTAGTTTAGGGGCTAAATAAAAAATATTAGAAATTGTAGGGACCAAACTACAATTAGGAAAAGTTAAGACCGTAAAAAAACATCACGTTGAATCTTAGCCTCCTTTTTTGGTATTTTGAAAATATGAAAACCCCTCATTTAAAGGCTAGTTTTGTTGGGAATTGTGGGATAGAAGCATGCATTCAAACGTGGCGGAAGCGTGTGAATAATAAAACTTTCCCACTAATTAATCTAATTAATTTACCCACACTCACTTTGGTTGATGCCTTTGACCAATTCTAGCGGTCTCTTTACTGGAGAGGATCACGATCAATTCCCTAAACATGCTGAGTAGGATCACGATCAATCCCGTAGGATCATCATCAATCTTTGGACCTTCTTGATTAGTCTTGGTGGGAAGCTTTTTAGAAAAGGAAACTTGGAAGTATTTTTTTCAGGAGGAAAAAAGAGAACTCAATTGCAGAGAGGTTTATCTATTTGAGAATTATGTTAATCTCAATTGGGTAGGATGAGATCGAAGACCTCACATGCCTGAGTAGAAAATTGAATCTTTAAATTAGGAAAATATAATATCTTTTAATATCGAATAATAAAAGACATTTAGGAAAAATCAAAGATTTTCTTATCATAATTTAAAATTAGTTTTATTTATTTTTAATTGATATTTTTCCAATAAATCTCAACTGCATAATATATCCAATATATTATAATAAATAAATCTCTACAACTAATATATCCAATATATTAATTTTTCTACAATAATAATTATCTAATAATTATTAATTCAATTAATATGTCCAACATATTTAATTAATATTCTATATTTAATAGTTATCCAATAATTATTAAAAAAAAATATGTCTAACATATTTATTAATTATAATTCTCCTTTAAATAATTATCCAATCATTATTTAAACTTTAATATGTCCAACACATTATTAGCTGAGTTCTCTCAATAATTATCCAATAATTATTTATAATTAATCTATCAAATAAATTAATTCCTCTTTATTAATATTTATCCAAAATATTTAATTAATATATCCAATATATTAATTAGTTAAGTTTATCCATTAAATTTAATACTCTTATTAATTATGTCCAACATAATTAATTTGTAAATTTGAACTCTTCAAATTCATTTTTTAATGAAACAGTGTACCAGCAATTGAGCTAGCCCAGAGATCGGTGGAACTATAGATTGGAAGTTACAGCGACTTCGAATCTAATCTCGCTCGTTAACATTAGGTTTATTCCAGTAAAGGCCTATGATGAACTCTCTCGCACTATAGGACAAGTTAACGTCAAAGGATATAATCGATCATCTGCCATATGATCATTTACGAGCTTGTTCGTAATTCACAACTGGGCAAGAAATCCGTTCTACCTCTGTGATTACATCTTTCTCCTTAAGCGCCACTGATTCCTCTAATGAACAAGCTGTTTATAGTCACACTATAAACCTGTGTCCTCTCAGGCCAATGAGAGGCGTGTACCCTTTGTTCAAGTTCTAGAATCAGTTCTTAAAGGAACAACTGTACATCTTCCACAATATTAAGGAATGCGTGAATTTCTTCTTGTGGCGTTGCGTTCCCAGCTACTCACTACGACAATCCCCAACGTGTGAGGCTTATTGACCTAGTGTTGTTTGACTGGTCTCACCCATGTACATCAAAAAACGCTTTCATAAAGCAGGAGTACACAACCCAATCAAGATTAAGATCACATAGAAATACGATCATCCTTAGCATAGTAGTTGGTACGAGTTTATAATGGAATTACTAGCTCGATCATAAAACTTCTGGTCTAGTCATATGAAAAAACTGCTTTTCGTATAGGCGCCTTCACTCTCGTGTCTCCATATGAACAACTAGGATCAGGTTGTTTACAACTATTGCAAAGTGGGTCGCACCCACAGTGTTACCAGGACTTAGACACCCTAACATTAGTTCATATATTGTAGACAACTTAGGGTATAACTTGGAACTAGATCTACTTATATGTCCCACATACTTGTCCAAGGTTCATATTAAGAACCAAGGGTTTATCGACATTAATCCAATTAATGTGATAAGGTTGAATGACGTTTGAATATTAAATACGCAAATTTATGAAAAAAATAATAACTTTTATTAATAATTGAAAACAACATTAAATATCTAACACATTAAATGCTTGTTCTAAAATATATATACAAACTACTAGGCCTTTAGGATGCTCCCAACACTTTTGATGCTTACCCAGTTGCCTCAGAGGTTCAAAATCGTGTCACCGTGCTCCATTGCTAGCAAAGCAGGCCAGCTAGTGCATGCCCCAAATGCACCGACGTCTAGAGATTTTTCAACTCGAGCCTATTTTGCTCGTTTTGCATGTCTAGTCTGTTTTTTTTTTTTTTTTTTTTTGCAGTTTTAGGTGATTCAAAGACCCAAACTCATAGTTTAGTTTGATTTACTCTTTGTAGTTCTTATTTTGATGTTTTCAATGTTAGGATCGTTTAAATAATCTGTTTGAGGCTAGCTACACTCATTTTTTGAGGAGTTATATATCTATGAAAGGTAATGGCTTTCCCCTAGAATTTGTGTGGTCCTTATACCATAACAACATGAATTGTTTTGGTAACTAAATATGTATGCTTAAAATGTATGATTAGCTGTTTGACTGTTGAGCATGTTAGACTTAGTTATGGTGTTTTGTTATCCGAGTTGGCATGTTGCTATGATTGCATGTATTGCCTCATAAGCATGAATTCTTATGTTAAGTAATTTGAGCATGATTGACTTAGTTGTGATTATCTGAATTGTAGGATGATGCCTTATTTTGCGGATGGTTCGATTATGTTCTATGCAATGTTATGTTGTTTGTCCTTTTGAATCGGATATCATGTTTACAATGTACATTATGTATTTTATGGGTTGTCGTGATGGCAAACTGCATATTGTTTAGGCCTTTCTTTATGTTATGCCAATAGACATATATTATTAGTTCATGTTAGGGTGTTATATGAAGTCTCCTTAATTATATGTTTTGCCTATGACGATAGGTTGAGCATGTAATGGGGCTGAGTTTATTGTTAGTATCATGTTTAGACTTGTCATCATCTAAAGGCTTGGAGGGCCAAAGTCACCCCCATGATAGCCTAGTTTCAAAGACACTGCAAACCGAGGCCATGATTATGATGAAAGACTATCACAAACTTAAGCCTATCAGATTGCTATACATGTGGTCTGGACCATGAAATAATGTGAGGGCCACCATTGGAAAAGTACCAAATGGTGTATCTATCTTATTGTAGACATGTCTAGACTTGAGCTGATGGTAAAAAAGTAGGCCTACTAACACAGCAAGTAGCTGCATGCGTGTCCACAAAACCAATACTTGAGCTTAGTACAAGAGCTTTCTTCCACCCCGTATGGCAGTAGCTATTCTTGAATAGAGTTTGATAGGGTTAAGCCCCTAAGATCATTGATTTAGCTCCTTAAGTTCAGCTAAGGATCTAGCATGAAACTGATTTTATCGTTCTAGGATTGAGCATTAGAAGACTAGGTTTCTAGTGATGGATGGATGTTTGTGACCCTTTAGGGTTTGCCTTTTGATGATGTGATTAGAAGTTGAGCTCCATGACGTGATGATCTGGTGATACTTTAGTATTGGTTGTACCCTATTGTGGGATGTCATGTTGTTATTGATTGTTATTGTCATGTGGATCTGACGGTACTCTATTATTGGTAGTACCCTATTGTGGGTTGTTATTTTTATTGTATTAATGGTTGTGGTATTGCATGTTTACCTGCTCATTATGTTATGTTGTTATGCATGTTATACTTCTCTAAGGGAGTTCTTAATGAGTATTTACAATACTTATACATTTTCTAAAACTATGTTTCAAGTGTTGGGATGTACCAAGATGGAGGAGCTGAGGTAACTAAGGAGATATCATGGTCTTGGCTCAGTTTTGAGTCGTTGTTACTCCGCATTGTTTCATATTCTAGACTTTAAATTATGTTGTGTTTATTTACATTTAAAGTATTTAAAAGGGATCCTGAAATATTTAACTACTTTACTATGTGATGCTTTGGTTTATGACTAAGCATGCCTTTTTCTTTTATTGCTAAGTGTTTTACAAATAAATATGCATGATGTGGTTTTGGATTAACAATGTTAAAAACTTTACAATTTTTCTATGATCATGCATGAGTAAAGACATAGGTCAGGTTTATTTTTAGTCAGATCTTTATAGTTAGTAGTGGAGTCCAAAGTCATAGATTATGTAGGTCAATAAGTTCATGATTTTCAACACTCAGATCACCATCAAGTAGGAGTATGATTTTTGCTCTAAGCATACTTTTAGAATTTGAGCATGATAGCTAACATGTATTCTCTGCATGTTTGTATGGGTCCTATGTAATGAAAAAGATTTGTTGGTTCAAGGTATAACCTTTCAACTGTGCCCAAGAATTGGATCGATTAGAGGCAAGCTAGTTTGTCTACAAGCAGAGTTATTTAGGCTTTATTTTCAGTCTCTATAGTTGGGTACTCGCCATACAATACATTATATTATAAGATGTGGTTTTCAAGGTCGAGACTCAGGCTATTGAGGGCTTCAGGGTGCTAACTTGAAGAGTTGCATTGAGAAGACTCGTTAATCTACTAATGAGTTATTGGTTCTCTAGGAGCCCTTGTTCATCTAGATTGCTGGTTGGAAGTTATATCAAGATGAATCTAGCGTGTTTATGCATATCTCAAAATAGTTGTGCTTTCAGTGCTCAGGAGATTATTGTAATGTGTTGAAGGTAGTTTATTGAGGCATTTATATCTAGCTATCCGAGACTTGAGGTTTACAGGTAGCTGTAGTTGCACTTTTTCTCAGTCGTGATGGGCTATTTTTGTGTTTTCTAGATGGAGAGGTGACATCCTAGTTTTTCTTTAACTTTCAATCGTGATGGGTTGTAGTTGATACAATATCAAATCTCAAAAAATACCTCAAAAAATCCTATTATATTCTAATATCTACTAATAATTAAATGTCAAATCCTAAAAAATTCTAAATAATAACTCAAATAAAGCTTTGAAAGCTTATTGGATAATATGAGGTTCCACCTAAAAAACAATTGGCAGTGAGGGGAGTATCCCACATATCATATAAATGTATTAAAGACTCCTTATCTTTCCAATGTAGGACAAACGCCACAAATGAGTATCTTCAACATGTCCCTCATGATGGTGCTATATAGGGAAGACCATCTTGAATTATATCCAAACTTGTGAACTCAAATACTTGATTTGGCTTACTCGCGCGTCGAATCTAAAGTTTTGGGACTATTAAATACCTGCTTAAGTTTTTCCCACTTGGGTGAGTTATCGAAATTTTTTGGGACCAATGACACACATGAAGCTCTAATACCATACTAGATAATATGAGGTTCCACCTCAAAGCCAATTGGCGATGAGGGAAATAGCCTACATATCATATAAATGTGTAGAAGAATCCTCACATTTTTAATAAGAGATAAGTCTCACAAAGGAAAATAGCCTACATATCATATAAATGTGGCTTACTCGCTTGCAAACGAAAATCTCTAACTTTGTAGATCTAGAAACAAAAAGGGGTAGATTATGAGTTTTTAAAAAATGAAATCAAATTGTGCTATAAATGGTTTTTTTTTTTTAATTGTGCTATAATTATAATAGACAACTCAAAACTAGCTACACATGATAAATTCTCGTGAACTCAAAACTAGCTACACATGGTAATTATAATTATAATTAAAAAAAAAAAGTTACCCTTTAGTTGTTTTTTCCAATTTTTATTTTTTTTTAATTCGACATTCATAAATATAGTTGATATGTGATAAACAAGGTGAAAAATTAATCATGAACTGATTGTTTTTTCTTTTGAATAAAAGTCTTTCATTTTCTAATATTTTCAAGAATATCACATTAGTATATGAAAGATGTGCATCTTGTGTAACAACATTAAAAAGAAGGCATAATTATTTAAATTATATTAATGAGAAAGATAACATTATATTAGAACAAAATAAAAGCATTATTGAAGCTTAGCCAAATATTGAGAGAAATCTTTACCATGGCCGCTGCTTCTTTCTTAAAAAATATAAAATAAATTTGAAGGGTCAGTGACAGGTTGGTTTCATTGGTGAGTGGTAATCTAGTTCAACATCATGTTTTATTTAAGAGCAGTTGTGCCCTCTAGGTAAGATTTTTTATTCTATATAATGTTAATTGCAAAGTTCATAATGATTTATTTTTGTTCAATAACGAGGTGAATGATTGAATCAAATACTTTTTTGATTCATGGATACACATTAATGTCATAAATTTTAGAAGTTTATGTATTTATAAATGATAAAAAATAATATATCTTAAAACTTTATTTTATCTAATAAATTTATTAATCAAATATCAACTACATTTTATTAATAATGCACATAGGTGAACACAAACAATTATGAATGATTTTGAAATGAGAAGTTATTTTGAGAGGATTAAAAATGAGTACTTATTTGAGTGATTAGAAATGAATAGTTATTTGAGTGATTACAAATGAATAGTTATTTTTAGCTCATTTGGATGTAGGAGTTAAAAGAGGATTTGTAAATCCTCATTTTCTAAATATCTATAAATCCACCATCCAAACACTCGTATACTCTTTAAATGTTTGAATAAAAAATTATAAAAAATTGTTTCAACAACTTAAATAGAGTAGAACTTTCCTATCGTTGATGAGCAAACAACTCCTGATCTAAAACCACGTGCCAATACTTTTCATGGCAGTGAATTTTTAAATTTAGATGCGATCTGTTATAAAAGTATTCAAGAATAAAGATTAGAAATAGATGAAATAGAGAGAATGATATAGGGAGAAAATGAATTAACTCTATTGAGTTTTCGGTGTGTCTATACAAGACTTGGAATGCACCAATTTATATTATTACATGGAGTCTAATACTTAGTAAATGCTACACTTAGCCAACTGAACTAATCACGAGAAAGTCTTATGGCTAATTCAAAGATAAAAAATTCCACCCATGAATAAGTGTGAGATATCTATTCATAACACTCATTCCTTAGATATTCATAACTGTCTCATTATAAACCTTGTAGGAAAACTTAATGTAAAAAACCTTAGTCTAGGGAAAAAGAGTGCATCGATATTTTACTCCCCCTTATAAAAACATTACTTTAGATTTCTAAGTCGTTCCAATGTCATACACCAACTTATCAAATGTTGAGTAGGTAATACATTTGTAAATAAGTCAACCAAATTTTCTTTTGAAGAGATTTGTTGAACTTTGATGTCACCATTTTCTTCAAGATCATGTGTCTAGAGAAACTTTGGTGAGATATGTTTAGTTCTATCTCCTTTGATGTATCATCCATTGATTTGTGCAATACATGTTGTATTGTTTTCATATACTGTTGTTAGAATTTCTTTGGTACATTGTAAGTCACAAGTTCCCCGAATGTGTTGAGACATTGACCTTAACCATACACATTCTCGGCTAGCCTTATGAATTGTAATAACTTCTGCATGATTTGAAGAATTGGCTGTAATGGTTTGCTTTACGAACCTCCATGATATAGTTATTCATCTACATGTGAATAGGCAACTGTTTTAAGATTTAACTTTGTGAGGATCATAATATTCATCATCTACATAACAACTATATTAAAATTTGATTTGTTCTAAAACAAACTCATATCAATTGTAAGGACCCAACCCGACATGGAGTCAATCCCGGGCCTTAACCTCTTATGCATGAATAAACTATCTTATTCAGAGACATGTTAAATTTGAAATCCAGATTTTATTCAAAGAATATAAACAATAGTTCAACATATGCAAAATTTAAAAGAAATATTGGGTACCCTTTTTAAATCAAATAAACGAAAAGACATCAAATAACCCTAACATGCCTCTACAATAAATAGCTCATGAATTCAAAATAAAACTCAAGTAATATTCGAAAATAAAGATAAAAGACTCGAAACAGTGCCTATGGTCACGTTAGCTCCAAAATAAAAATCAAGTAATATTCGAAACAATTGAAAGAGGTGAGTTCGGGAAAACTCAGTAAGAGAACCTAGTACGGGATCCACAAGAGAATATTATCTTACGCAAAACCCAAATCTCAAGGTTACTGATGCAATGTGAGGACAACTCGGCGAGACGAAGCAATCTTGTTGCCGCTAGACCTCGACCACTCGTGCAGAAAGGTAGTACAAGCACCCTCTGCAATGGGATATCGCCCACCCCCACACCTAACATGGTTCCTGGGAAAGGTCAAACGAAGATGGGTAGGTAAAGCTAACCAGGTTGCCACCCGATCCTGACACTATCGAAATCAAAAATATGGTCCCCTCACCCGACACTTGACAATTCCCCTAATCAGGACTAACAACTAAGACACGTCTGTCCTTAGCCGCAGCTCGTGCTCTATAAAAATAACATCGCCTTTGGGACTCAAGATTAACTCGTTTGGTTTCCTTCGGAACACCTTATCCAAACACATGTTCGGTTCCCTTTTAGAACTCAACTTTTAAACATATCAATTCCAAATAAAAGTTCACAGGATGTCACATGCTAATGTAACTCTCGAAATTCACATACCAAGGTTACACAACAAAACATGCTTTAGAACATCAAATATCACAAAACATACTTTAAGTACAATTAAATCAAGACAGCTGGAATAACACTACGGTGAACCTATACTGGGAAAACATTCCCTTACCTTGGCCTGAAATAGCACGAAACAGTACTTGAACTTGAAACTCGGGTCCTTAGAAGAATCCTCAGCTAAAAGTGCCTACCAGGTCAAATAGTTGAGAATTTGGACCTGAAACCTTGAAAAATGGACTCGAGGCACGGGATTTACTTTCTGGATGAAAGTCAAATTTTTCCGGTCACTGGAGACAGCGGCGTGGTTTCAGACGCCGACGAGTGTACAATGGACGACAACGCAGGCTCGGGCGCGTCACGCTAGGCTCGGAGTGCGCACACTGGTTGGAATTGACCGTCGGCTCGGTTCGGGAGGCTTGTCGCATGCTGCAGGCTCGAACATATTTTTATTTTGAACTTATTTTGAATAATGTAGAGTTATAACCACTCATTGATTTAAAATCTTGCAACCTTAAGTCCATCCAATCATAACAAGCTTTTGAAAGAGTAACTATTTTTTTATGATGGTATCTCTCTTTTAAATTTTTCCTTGAAATGCTCATATCTTTACTGTTAGGTACTCAAACTTTAATTCCTCGTGAAAATAATAACGAAGAAATATTATGGCTTTTGCCTCATTTGATGCCTTATTTCCATCTTTTATTGTTTGATCAAGCACCCATGATAAATAATGATTTCCATCGATACGAATGGCAGTGAAATCTTTAGTTTTGTAAGATTTGTCATTGTAAAACTATAATAAGAAAATTTATTTATATTAGAAAATTAATAAACACATCTATATTATAGATTCTAAAAAAAATTAACATGCAATTAAATATGAAAAAAATTATGGAATAACACACACAATCTAATTACTATAAAAAAACCATAACATATAAATGGTAACTAATTGTATATTAAAGTCATCATATAATTTACTTAAATTAATAATCTTAATTTTTTTTTTCTAAAACAAATTTAGAATTTAAATATTTTAACCTGCATTTCACATTATATTCATTTTTCTTAAAATAGATAAGTAAAAAATTACAATATTGAATACAATACATACACTATATAACTCCCAATAATATGATATAATATCATGAATAATTAACAAGTATATATAAAACAAAAAATATTAAATTTTCAAGTCATCAAATAATCAAACAAATTTCATAACTTTTGCACACAATATAATAATTAGAGAAAATTATGTTTCCTATGATGATATTATAGAGAGAATAAATAAATTGTATATGATATCTATTCATAACACGGTTATTTTTTTTTAATTTTTCCTTTTTTTTTCTTTTTCTTTGCATTGTTTTCAGAATTGCATATAAATGAAAATATTATTTACCATTATTTAACAAAAAAAAAATTTATATAATTGATCGTTAGGAATAATAAATATAATTTCTAAAATTTTCAGATTTTATCTAATTCTTAAATCTATTAAATTTGATTATTTAAATACCCTAATTAGTTGTTTTGATGAACTATATAATTTGAAATAAATATAACGAAAGACAAAAAACTTTTTGGTCAATTGTTTCTTTAATTATAATTACACGGTATCAGAGCAAATGTTATGAGTTCGAGACTCTGCCCAAGTTGTTTCTTCATCATTTAAGATTAAATTCTATATGTAAGACATTTATCAAATTTCTAACCTCACACAAAACCTATAAGCTTAAACTTTTGAATTGATTGATGATTTAATATAATTTAACATGTTTTGTCTCTCTAATTTTATCATTTTCATAGAAAAATTAATTGGATAATTTTCTATTAAATTAGATCATTCAATTGAATCTAAATATTTTTAATTCGGTGGAAGTCTTTCTCTTGAATATAATTTTTACTCATAGTTGCATAAGAGCAGACACGACTTCAGTGTACACCAAGGACCATATGGTTACATGTTCTAATCTTCCTACCCCAATTGTTGTAATCTCCAATAATAAAAAAAAAAATTTTACTACGACCCCTAGGGAGTCGGTCAAATAGAGGTCACAACCCCAGGGTGTCAGCCAAGTTCATGCCTACCCCACGGGGTCAGCCAAGCCAATGTCGACCCCCCATGAGTCGGCCAAATGGAGGCTACGAACCCCCAAGGGGACGGTCAAGTTCATGTCGACCCCCTTAGAGTTGGCCAAATGGAGGCCTTTACACTAGGGGGTCGCCCAAGTCCATGTCAACCTTTCGTGGGTCCGCCAAGCTAGTTCCCACCACCCCGGGGGTCACCCAATAAAGGCCATGACCCCCTGGCGGTCGTCCACAACATTTCTGATCCACTCGGGGGTCGGCCAAGGCCAATCCGGCCCTTTCGGGGCCGGTCAAAGTAGGTCTAGATCCCCCAAGGATGAGCCGTGGAGGTTAGGACTCTACCTCAGGACCCTTCTTAAGGGCGAGTCGTGGAGGTGAGGACCCGTAAGGGTTAACTGAGACCAAAGATGACCTCTAAAGAGATCAGTCGAGTGGACCAACTAGAGTGGGTTGGTCGTGGGGTTAGGACTCTCCTGTGGACAGTCGACCAAGTCCAAGTAACCTTGGAGACGCTGCACCTTGTAACGTCCTGGGTTACATCGAGAAGGTCGCACCGCTAAGAGGTCGGTAGTGAAGGTGAGAACCTACAAAGGTTGACCGAGTCCAAGCAACTCTCGAGTCAAAGTCATTACACCTCAAAAAGGTAACGGTCAGGAGTTATGCCGATATTCATTTCCAGCTTAATTAATGATAGACGTTTCTAAAGGCAGGCCGTTAAGATGCCCATAAGTGAGCCGCAGTGGTTACGAGACTGGCTGCTATAAGAAATAAGATCATTCTCCATTTCAAACGAAGCAAATCTAATCTGAACTAGGTTAAGTACTCTTGTAAGCTGTTCTAAGTTCTAAAAGCTACCTTTAAATTACTCTCCTAAACTTTTTTACTGACTTAGGCATCGGAGGCCCTGTGGCTCACACCACACCGGTGTGGCCTAAAATTGTTTTTTTGTAGGCTTCTCGTCCTCGGTAAACAAATTGTACAGTGGATATCCGTTGACTATTTTTTGGCATCAACATTATTTAAGCTTTTCTACATATTACTATTTTTTATGAATATCATCTTCATAAAGTGAGAAAAACTACTATATATATTATTGAATAAATTATGATATGTTAATTATTCAAGGATATTTTAGTTAATATTCAAATTTGTAACCCCTTACCATCTTTTGGATAGTATCGATTAAATTGTGACAACCCAGTCTTAAACCTTAAGGTTAACCTGAGGTGTCAAGACAATGCTTGAAAACTCCTTAAAATTTTTGGGAGAGTTTTCCCGAAAAATGGAGAAACCACACATGTAAAACACAACCTGGGCATTTGAAAAGCTTAAACAGACACCCTGAAAAGGATTTCCAAACCATCCTACCATTTCAAAAGCCACATATAGAATTGAGCGCTCGTTTTAACCAAATACACATGTCTATAGAAAGAGGTACAAAATAGTGTAGGTATAATCAATACAAAAAAAAAAAAGACTCGACACGTGTCAACTAGTCTTTTTCTCCATCTGGTCGTCTAGCTACCTCGTTCATCCGTCCTGGTATAAACCTGCACCTGTGGATGGAAGCCACAACCAACATAAAATTAAGGGTGAGTCGTGAAACCCAGTAAGAGAAACCCGCACGGTATGCAAGCATATAATGACAAAGGCTAACATGCATTGACAATTAAGTCTATGAAAATCACAACAAACAAAGGGAAGCATCCCAACTCTCGAGAACTCGAGTCACCTGGCCCGATGGTCCTAAGACAATTCTCAAGGAGGGGTCTTACTGGCCAATGCTGTAAGACCTGAAAAGCCAATACCCGAACTCTCTCGTATAAGACAGAGTGCCTAGGTGCAAGGGTTAACCAATGGAGTCGCCGAGGCTGCCCTGGGTCCCTCCGGCACGATTGGGTCAATCCCGAACACATTAGGTACCACGAACGATGCCGAGCCAAGAGCGATCCAGCCTACTAGCGCGACGCTCACTTATGCCTAAAGAAAATTTGGCTGCTCACTACCTAGCAAGTTCTAGCTTCAACTCTAGCAATGAAGGATAATCGACTGATGTTTGATTCCCATATCACACCCTGTCCACCTTCGACCACTCAACTAGATTACACGTATGGATGACTAGGTTCCCGATTGATGCCAAGTTCTTGAGAGCAGACATCAACCCTATAGTCAGTCCCACCACACACTTCTGGTCGATATAGCGATGATCTCACTAATAACGTGCGAATCCTCTTACAACAATAACCTCTATCTGTCAGGGAACGTTGGTTAAGTCCTACACCCCTATGGGTCGCACTCTGACGTGTCACACAAACAATAAACCCTATAATCTACTGCAACCACCCTATGACGGGGAGGAGACATGCCTAGATCGTATGTCCGACACGCTCACTCTATCAAGGAAACTGGCTCGAGCAAGTAACAATCAATTTCTAAACAAGACAATTACGAAGAAGTCATGCATCACTTTCCTAAAGTCTTTCAACACATTATTCAATGAAGTAACATCGAACAACAAACAGCATAAAATCCATATTCTAGCCTACCAGATCACATACCGCATGCTTTCAAATTCAATAAAGAAATAGTGAGCAACAAACAACATATAATCCACATTCTAGCCTACTAGATCACAGACCACATGCTTTCAAATTAATAAAGAAATAACGAGCAACAAAGTTGTAACAAAACGATAAACAAACAAACCAAGTAAGAAATACACTAGCTTATGTACCCGTCAGGGTCCTTTACAAAACGAATAATTAGCGGAACGAAAACAACTTGAGTGAGTCCAAAACGTCCTAACATGTTAGGTCTCCTTTCCTACAAGAAACTCAGGCCATCCAATTAGTGTCGTCACCCAATCAGCAACAATTACAAATAGACAACAACCTTTCCAAAACTCATAACCCAAAGGAAAAGCTGGCACAACAACCATACACACGAAACAACTCTGACGCACTTAGAACCAAGCTAAAACGGCAAGCAATAATCAATTTTAGCCCTAACGACAACCTTAAGTGACCAATTAACCCGAACAACAACGAGGTCCACAACTATGAAAACCTCAACAACGAATCAAGAACCTTACTCCGCCGACACTCTTGCTCCAAACCTTCTCTAAATGAGTAAAAAAACTACACGATTAGAAGGGCAAGACTAAATTATAGTGAAAGAATAATGGAACCAACACAAAACTAACCAAGACAACGAGCTTACTTGCTGCTGCAAGCCGAGTCCACGCCCGAAATGCACACCCACGACTCCGAGGTGCTAATTCGCGGCGCAAAGAGAAGCAACGGGCTCTGGACTTCGTGATTGCTGGCCGGAAACGCAAGGAGAGAATGGTCGAGAGAGAGAGAGAGAGAGAGAGAGAAAATCGACGGGAGAGAGGGGGACCGGTGAGAGAGAGAGCGGCGGGAGTGGGAGTCGGGTGAGAGGGAGAGAGCGGCGGGAGAGGGAGTCGAATGAGAGGGAGAGACGCGAGAGTTTGAGAGGGGGTAGCTTTAGGGTTTTTTTTTTTCATACCAAACTAATTTTACAACTTTTAACCAATAATAAAAACTAATTACCCCGGAACTGGTTTGTCACATAAATTATGTTAAGTTTGATAATGATAATTATTATGATTAATTAATTAAAAAAAGATAAAGGAAAGTGCATAATTTGTATTAAAAAAAAGTGGTATAAAAATTGAGTGCTGAAAATGCTATATCCCTATTTTGTTATGGCATAAGATAACATGCATTATTAATTATTAAAGTTAACTGGTGCTGCCACCCTAATGCCCTAAATCCGAAACCCTATTTCCCTTTCCTTTCTTCTTTTTCTCTTTTTTCTATTTCCATTCACGTGATCCCTAGCTCTACTCTTTTATTACTCCCATACTATCTTTTCCAATCTCTTTTCTTACCTTTTTTTTTTTTTTTTTTTTTTGATGAGTGGGTGAAAAAATAACATCACTTTTGAATTTGCTTTGTTCTAATTTCACTTTGCATTACATTTTTGTATGTTTTGGTAAAAACATTTTACAAATTCATGTATAATTAACGATGTAATTCCAAATCCCACATACCCGAATGTAACTAAAAAAAAAAAAAAAAAAAAGCGGTAATTTGATTTCTACATTTAAAAAATGAACATTTTTATGCTCAATAATGTTTGCTTTTGGTCTTACGTTTCAAAATTAAACACTTTTATCTTTTACATTTTACTAATATTCACTTTTAGTCCCTAAATTTGGAGTATAGTTTTAATTAGATCCATATATTTTAAAATTGAACATTTTTATCTTTAACGTTTCAATAATGTTCACTTTTCTACTAAAAAAAGAAAAAACAAATTATTCATATTTGATTAAATATATATATAATAGCCCAAAGCTAAAAAGTTCTTTTCTATTACAATATGATTTATTTTTAGTTATAATTCGCATGATAAGCGGATATTAACAAATTTCATGACCATCAACTCTTGGTATTTTCCCTTACCATTTTATTTATTATTATTATTTTAATTTTGAAATAGGTATGTATTTAGGATTTTTTTTTCAATCTTTAAATTTTAATTTATATTTATATTTATCTGGTTATCAAATCCATTAATTTTATGCATGATATTTTAACAATGTTCAATTTTAATCGTAACAAAATTAATGGTGACTATAATTTGAATTTAAATATATTGATAAATTGATTATTATACTTTTTATGTTAATTTAATTCAAGGATAAAAACATTTAATTTTAAAACATTTGACAAAATTAAAACACTTCAACCTTAAAAACTAAAAGTAAAATATTGTTGAAATGTTAAAATTAAAAGTGTTCAATTTTAAAACATCACAACAAACCTGAAACTAAATTTGAGACTAAAAAATAAAAGTAATTAAAAAAGAAAAAAAAACCTCGAAATATTAACAAAGTAAGTTGTGTGTTTTGACTTCCACTGTGCTATGAAGATTTCTTAATTTCGAATGACCTAAGCTTCTTTCTATATACCTTTCAATTGAGCAGTCGAAATCAATGAGCGAGTAGAATCTAATGAAAATGTTCAACAATCCAAAAACTTTATCATTTAAAGTTCTCTTTTTAAAAGGTGATTTTTTTTTTTTTTAAATATCTTTGTGAAATGTACTGCTTACCTCCAGTTTAAAATATTATTTTGATTTTATTACCCTTACTATGTTTAGGTTTGGTAAAAAATAAATAAGTAGAGTTGGAATAGAAGAGTTGAAAGGTAGTTGATATAACTAATAATCGATTTAAAATTGATGAAATAATTAACTACTCAATTAGATATTAATATTAATTTTAGTTGGGTAATAAAATTGATGCGAAGTTTTGATAAAAAGTTTGATCAACGTTAAGGGCGTGTTCTAAGTGAGGGAATGAAAATTGAGAGAAGAATGAGAAAAAGAATGATTATGGGAAGAATGATTAATTGTGTATGTGATTGAAATGATTATGGAAAGAATTATTAATTTTATTTGGCTAAAAGTAAAATAATAGATATGATGTCAGCGAAGAATAGTTATGAGATAATAAAAAGTTGTAATAGGAAGAATAAAAAGTAATTAGAAAAAGAATAAAAAGTAATTTTGAAAAAACATGACTTGAGCAATCAAAATTCTAAGGAAGTCCCAGCTCAGATTTTCTTTTTCTCTTTTACTAATTACTGATTAATTCAAAATTGTAAAAAAAAAATCTTATAATTCTTTAAAAATAAAAATATATCAATTTTCTTGGCTTGTTACTCTATTTTAAAACATAATTTCAAAATGTCAAACAATAACAAAAAAAAAAAAAAAACTTTAACAAATTCATTTTCTTACTTGTGAAATTTTATCAGTGCTTTAATACTAATTTAAATTTAAAAAAAAAATAAAACAAAACAAAAATCCAACAATTTTTTTTTTTTTTTTTTTTTTTTTTTTTTTTTGTAGAGGAGATCAAAACTTAAAGATAATAGAAAATATCAGTTGAACTAATTCATTTTCAAGATAAGAAAGTTATCAAATAAACAAGTAATTACTCTTATTTTTCTTTTTTTTTTTTTCTTATCTGAAAAAAATAAAAAGAAAACCTCAGCAATTTAAGAGGAAGGAAAGTAAAAGGTAGGTTAAAATAAATAATCGGTATGCAAAAATTCTGAATTAAAAGATCAAACCCTTACAAACTCTTTACCGTCGTCATTCAACCTCACTATTTTCTGTTTCTCTTCATTTCACAATCCACCGGCACCGTCTAAAGAAATTCCATTCTACCGTCAATCGCCGGTTCGTATTTATTCACTTTTCTCTCTATCATTCTTTTTTTCTCTATGGAAGATTTTATCTTTGTTTAATAACTTAAATTTTGGGGTTTTCTTTTGTTTCCGAGGTTTTAAATTTTTGTTTTAGATTAATCCATTTTAATTAATTCAAAAAAAAATATATATATATATATATATATATATATATGTAAGTTTTTACCAAAGGTAATTAGAATTCATCTTGAAACTTGTCTTTATTTAAAAACATATATTAATAACTTTATTTTTGTCGTCGGTAGCACAGTTAGTTGAACATTTGGGTTCTGAAAGTATGTTTCCTCAAGATCCTTGTAGTCTCCACCTTTGATATCTTCCCCGAGTGTTGGGTAAATTTTTATCTCAAAAGAACTTTATTTTTAAGAAAAACTTATTGTAATAACTTGCCTCGTGTTTATGTTAAATAATTTTATTTAAAAAGCGTTTATCACGACTAAATACTTATAATTGTATGAGTTTTATTTGAATAAATAGTTATAAATGAAAGTATGATTTACCGCTTGAATTTATTGGGAAATTGAGATGGAAATTGTATGAGTTTTATTGCATAGCTCAGCTGACAAATATTAAAATGCATAATAAATTAATCCAAACATTTGAAACCCACTTTAGACTGCTACCAACTACTCATTAAAAATGACTTGTTTATTCTTAAC
>JBBMEG010000022.1:10481437-10500512 GCA_037832605.1 Cyclanthera cordifolia
CTGAGAATAAAATTCAATTTTCTTCCTCAATTTCCATATATTAATTTCTTTGCAGAAATTAAAGGAGTGTTGAGTGCTTCATGCAACTAACGAACCCTGTTTTTGTCGATATAAAAGGAGCTGCAAAACGTAGTTTCTTTTTAGATTTTTTTTTTAAGGTCGTGTTTTGTTTTATTTATTTTTTATATTTTTGAAAGATAACTTATATTAAACTAACCCAAATTTTTTATTTTCTTGAAAGATAACTTAATTTTGGGAGCAATAACAAATAGACAAACAAACAACAACACCAACAACCTAACAATAATAACCTAACCATCGGAAACAAATAGGAACCAAAATATACACTGCAGTAGCTAACATTCAGACAGAAGAGAGAGGTGATGAAGAAATGTGGTTTCCATTCGTCCAGCCAATCGACTTGACCCTTCTTTCCAAGGCTGAACCCCGGTGACTGTCATATCCTCCTCGATCCGAGGCTAGCAAGCTTGAGCACACAACTCATCCCACCTCAATAACCCCATATATAGTCAACAATTTTCTTTAGTTTAACATCTTGCTTCAATAATAGGTATTTTAGGTCCATGTGTTTTTAACCCTTTGTTATCCTATCATGCTTCCAGAAAAAAGTTTAGCTTCATTGTCGCAGTAGACAAGTTAATGGCTTAGAGATAAAATTTAAAACGCCAAACTGTGAGACAAAATTACACGATTATGTTCCCTGAATTGAAGCCTCATACCTTCCATAAAACTCACCTCATCTATCTAACCTAATAGTTTTTAGTTTTCTTTCAAGTTGCCTTTCGACTTCAGTAATGAATACTTCCATAACAACCAGAGACTAAGATTTTTCATGCAATAGATAAAGATAGCAATAACGTAAATAATCATTAATAAAGTGATGAAATATTTCTCTCCTTCAAAAGTTGGAACATCAAAAGGTCCACAAATGTCTGTATGTATTATCTCAAGAAGTTGGGTACTTCTTGTGGCTATCTTCTTTTTGTGTTTTGTCGTTTTTTCTTTAATACAATCAACATAAGTTGCAGCATTAATAATCGACCTACTCCAAGTAACGCATGGAGGCGCTCTACCCCATGGCGTCCCCAGTTACAACGAGTAGGCCAACCCGAGTTGGCAGGTCGTGAGGTTATGACTCTCCGATGGACGAGTCGACCAAGTTCAAGTAACGTTTAGGGACGCTGCACCCTATGGCGTCCTAGAGTTACAATGAATAGGCCAGCTCGATTGGAATGTTCGTGGAGGTTAGGACTCTCCCTTTTGAGTCGACCGAGTCCAAGCAACGTATGGAGCCGCTGCACCCTGTGGCGACCCCAGTTACAACGAGTAGGCCAACATGAGTGGGTTGGTTGTGGAGGTGAGGACCCGTAAGGGTTGACCGAGTCCAAAGCCAACCTCTGTGATATTTTTATTATTATATTTTTAGTCGATAATTAGAAATTGCAATTGTGTTATTCAAATCCTTGAATTAAATTTTTTTTTGTATAATTGTTTGCTTTATTAAATTTTACTGTTCTTTTAGAATTTTGTTCAAACACAAAAATATCATTTTTATTTGTTTTTAACATTGAGAAATTAATTCATAGTTCATTTGGGATTCGACCTGGTTTCACAAGTTAGATTTAGAAATCATTAATTTATTTTGGCGGGGCTTAGACAACCCGACCAAATTTGGCGCCGTTGTGGGGGAATTTCACTTAGTTTCTCATTGTTATTTTTTTTTTTATAAAAAAAATTTGTGAGTTTGAAAAACAAAATGGTAGAGTATTTCCAACAATCTTGGGCAAGAGCTAGTGGAGATGTTTTTCAGGCTAATGATTTAAATGATCTTTTTTATTTAACTTTTGCAGTCAGTGAATTCTTTTCAGGGCATATGCATTGCCACAACCATAAATAGATTTCTTTACCAATATCAAATGAATTATGATACTTATAAATGGGTTGATCAATCTAGTTTTTGTGGTATAGAAACCAAGGAGAACATAAAAACCAATACTTACAAGACTTCGACGAACCATCTCAAATTACTGTTCAAACTCGGACCTCAAATTCAGGTATGTCTTTAGAAGATATTGTTAAAATTATCGCTGACAATAATTTTCAATTTCAACAGGAAAATTATCTACAGTTTCAATATGAAACTAGAGCTAACTTGGAAATATTTTTGGGAACCAAATTACTCAATTGACTTGTATTGTTAGAAACTTGGAGAGATAAACAATATCTTAATATCACTGAGGTTAGAAGTTTCGATGTAACATTTATTGATAGTGAAGATGAGTTGGAGAATTTTGAGCATCAAAATGAGGTTTGTGAAATAGAAGAAAATGAGCCTATAAATAAAGAAGAAATCCATATGGTGAAAAACATAATCTTACTTTATTTTCACAAGGTCTTGGACTCTTTTCTTTATTCTTACCAATCTTTAGAGTTTGATTTTCTGTCATTTGATTTAAATAACTTATATTATGAAAATAACAAAAATATTTATTTGTTTGGTGCCTTTGAGAAACAAGAAAGTCTACTAGACTTAGTAGGCTACATCAATTCAAGCAAGAAGGGACCGAAGAAAATAGAAGAATTTTATGTACCACAATACCCATTTCAAGTCGCCGAGCAAAACGACGTTAAATGATTGCGCTATTGGGAGGCAACCCAAATTTCCATTTCTTGTTTTTTTTTTTTTTCTTTCTTTCTTTATTTTTCATCTACTTTTCCTTTTAGTTTTTGTTATTTTCTATATATTTTTTCTTGTGGGACAATAAATTGTAAATAAGCATGACCACTGACTCTCTCAACACCAAGATCTATCAAGTCCAAATCGTTCACACATCTAGGGAGTCACTTTCCTTATTTTTTTATTGTTTCTGTGAACACTTTACTTAAGTTGTTATACATTGAGGACAATGCATAGTTTAGGTGTGGGGAGGTTTCATTTGAATTTGGCATGTTCTTAATTCGTACATGTTGATTTTTCTTTTGAAACATCGAGTCTTTGTTGATGTCTTTGAATGTCTTGTAAGTTAAGAATGCATCTTTAGTTTGAATTTTAAAGTATGATAGAGATGAGCTTAATTAGATTTTTTTTTTTTTTTTTTAATTATATAATGATGTCTCATTGATTTGTTGATTGAAAATGTGCACGGCTTAATGTCAATTACCTATTGCGGTGAGATTTTGGGCTTTTGAGCAACTTATTATATTTTGCTTAATTTATTTCTTGTTGAGTAATCAAGTTTAGTGTGCTTATTCTAGAACTTGCTCTTGAATGCATTTTGAGACCATTGTTTTTTTTTTTTATTGATGCATTAATATGATAAGGGCAATTAGGATTAACCACTTTTTGAACCCTTAATATCCAATTTTGAAATTATACCACTAGTTAGCCACTTTGAGCCAATTTCCTTCTTCTTTTTTTTCTTGATTATAGCCCATCATCTTTTAGCCTTGACCATCTCATTTGTTGGACTCTACCGTTGAACCTTTATCAAATGTTGCATGGTAATTGAAATGGTTTCTTGTGCTAAAAAAAAAATTGCATGATAGTTGTTGATGAAAAAAAAAAAGAAAAGAAAAAATTGAGTTTGCTCTCAACAAAAAGGATGGTGAAAAAAAAATCATTACATATTTTGGAGAAAAGTTTGCCAAAATTAATTTAATTGTTGTTTCTCCAAAGTTTTTAGTGCGAAAAGAAAGTGTGAAGTATGTGAATAAAATAATGGTTCAATCCATCTCATAAAAATTATGGGTTCAATAGTGTGTTTTCTGATTATTATTTGACAGATTACCTCTTAGTCTTGACCATAAACACCTAATTTTGCCCATATCCTACCTCTACCTAAGCTACATTACAACCTTTTGAAGTCCCTTTGATTTATGTATTCAATTCATCTATAGTGAATGAGACTTGATTCATTTGCAATCCTATGATAATATCATGCTATGGTTTGACTTTGAGAGTAAAAATACCCAAAATATTTTGAGAGTATTGTGTCGAGCCTTCAGAAAGTATTGAGTCTTGATGTATTTAATTTCTTTTGAATTAATGAGATGCTTGAGTTTTCACATAAAATAAATTTTATGAATGCTCATTCTTATTGTTATTAAAATTCAACCTTAATATTTTATTAACTTTATTGATATTCTTTGATATTAAGAATGAAGAAAATGAAATAGAAAGAAGAATTGATATGTTGATCAGTTAAGACATACTTGAGCACAAGCATGGATTAAGTGTGGGGGAATTTGATACGTTCAAATTAATTATGTTTATTAAATCTTATTTTCTATAATTAATTATGAATATTTTTTTACATATTTAATTTCTAATTTGAATTGCCATAAAACTACTGAAATACGTTTAAAATTAGATTTTAGAAAAAAAAAATAAGGAAAGAAAAAAATTAAAAAAAATAAAATAAAATGGCGTCGGCCATTCCCACATAAGCAAAAAAAAATTTGATGGAGTAAAAAATGGAAGTGCCTATGCCTCCCACAAAAATAGAAATTTTTATACTTTGTGTGTGGTTTTGCAGAAGATGAGGAAAAAAAGATTGGATTTTTATGGAAGATTTGATTTTTTGGCTTTTAACGTGAGACAAAAGAAACAAAGAGAAGAGTTTTTATAATTTTTACAAAGAGCAACCTACAAAATGAACAGCTTCAACTATCGAAATTGGGTTTTATTTCAACTCTATTGGTTTATTTATTTTTATTCATATGAGAAACATTATTTTTGTTTTTTTGATTATGAGTAGCTAAATTTTCATTTTTTGATTCAAGGATATTTTTTGTTTCAATTGTGATTTTGTGAGGTTTTAGCCCAAATGGAATTTGTTACAATTGAAGAATTAATTGTATCTATTCTTATTCTTACGATTAATTGTTGTTAAATTAAATTGATGACTTAGTTTATCATCAATTGATTAGTGCTATATATATGATCTGTGATATGTATAAATGTTCAAATAATTATACTGTTGCAAAGTGTTGGCTTATGTGTGTATAATTGTGTCTGTTTCAAATTATACAGCTTGCATAATAGACCTTAAGAAACAATTAAACAAAAGTAATTGATTTGTAGCTATCTGGATTAGTTAACTTTTGGTTTAGTCGTTCTCATTAATTTAAATGCTATTGTTTAATTGGTAGGTAATGTTATCGTGCCCAATCGATAATACAATAAGTTTGAGTTTGATGCTAGGTTAGGGTCAATTAAATAGAAAAACAACGGCTTATTCTGGCTTTTCCAAATAAGTAGACTAATTTCTTGAATGTGATACATTTATTATTATATTTTTAGCCGATGATCAGAAATTGCAATTGTGTTAATCAAATCTTTGAATTAGACTTTCTTTCATATAATTGTTTGTTTTATTAAATTTTACTGTTCATTTAGAATTTTGTTCAAACACAAAAATCTCATTTTTATTTATTTTTAGCATTGATAAATTAATTCATAGTTCCTTTGAGATTCGACTTGGTTCCACTATTTCTACAAGTTAGATTTAGAAATCAATAATTTATTTTGGCAGGCTTCGACAACCGACCACTGACCAACATCCCTTTACCCCAAGTCCTGCAGAAACCAGACGCCGCATGGAGGTTGGTGAAATGGGCAGTGTAGCTCAGTGAGTACGACATACACTACCAGGCCAGACCCTCTGTTAAAGGGTAGGGCGGTAGCTGATTTCATCGTGGAACTCACTCCACCGCTGGAGAACTCGGAAGAAATCCGAGTCCTTGAAGATTCAAGGGTGTACACCCTTTATGTAGATGGGTCCTCAAACAACAAAGGGTGTGGAGCTGGACTGCTGTTGCACTCACCTGAAGGGGACCTGCTCGAGTATGCCCTATGGTTCAACTTTCAAGCGTCCAACAATAAAGCTGAATATGAAGCCCTAGTCGCCGGATTGCAGTTAGCTATGGTGATAGGGGCCAAAAGGCTCACCGTCAAGAGCGACTCTCAGTTGATCGTTAGTCAAGCTTTTGGGTGTACCAGGCAAAGGAAAAGCGAATGATGGCCTACCTAGAAAGTGTCAAGTTTTTGTTGGCATTGTTCGTAGAGGTAAAAATCCAACAAGTACCTAGGTCTCAAAATGCCAACGCAAATGCCTTGGAAAAATTAGCTGCCTCCTACGAAACCGAGGTAGCTAAGACCGTGCCAGTAGAGATCCTAAACAAGCCTAGCATCACCATCGAGCCGTTGCACAAAATTAGCGAGGCAACCCCGATCTCGCCAACAACATGGACGTCCCTGTTCCTTGAATACTTAGGGGCGGGGAAGATGCCAAACATCAAGAAGAACGCCCAACGACTTAAGTTCAAAGCTTCCAAGTACGTGGTGCAAGGGAATAAGTTGTACAGGAGGGGGTATTCTGTACTTCTCCTAGATGCTTAAATCCTTGCGAGGCCACTTATGCAATGCAAGAAGTACACGAAGGCGTATGTGGCAACCATGAAGAGGCAAGGTCCTTGGCCAAGAAGTTAATCAGGCAAGGTTACTTTTGGCCAATCATGGCTGAAGACTCCTAAAAGTACACTTAGGCATGCGACAAGTGTCAGCGATTCGCTACCATCCAAAGACAACCACCCGAGGTCCTTACTAGCATGATGGGACCATGGTCATTTGCGTAACGAGGGGTAAACCTTATAGAACCCTTACCATTTGGACGAGGCCAAGTCAAGTACGCGGTGATAGCAGTGGATTACTTCACCAAGTGGGCCGAACCCGAGGCCCTAGCGACTATCACAAAAAAGAAGGTGACAGAGTCCATTTGGAGGTGTATAGTCTACCGGTTTGGGATACCCCGAACCCTCATCACCGATAATGGAAAGCAGTTTCACAACCAAGCTTTCCAGCAATTCTGCTCTGAGCTAGGGATTCAGTACAACTTCTCATCACCAACTCACCCACAAGCCAATGAGCATGTAGAGGCAGTAAACAAGATCATCAAAAAGAACCTAAAGACCAAGCTCGAAAGCTTGAAGGGGTCTTGGGTGGAAGAACTCCCACACGTGTTATGGGTGTACCGCACCACACCGAGGATGTCAACAAGCGAAACCACTTACTCGTTAGCATTAGGGGCGGAAGCAGTAATTTCGGTCAAGATAGGACTTTCATCCTCGTGTGTAGAGTCTTTTAACCCAACTCAAAATGACCAACAGCTACGGATGAGTCTAGATCTCCTGGAAGAAAGAAGGAACGCAACCCACATAAGGGTGGCACGGTACAAAAGTTGAATTGCCAAGTACTACAACTCCCGAGTAAAGGAAAAGCGCTTCCAAGTTGGCGACTTAATGTTGAGGCAGGTGATGCCAAACACAAAACAACTCAACAGTGGAGTCATGAGACCAAATTCGGAAGGACCAAAGTGGCACGCCCAAGCACCTACTACCTCGATGACATGGACGAGAATAAGATCCTTAATACTTGGAATGTCGAACACTTGAAAAAGTATTTTCGATAGAATGTAATTCAAGTTGTCAATGAATAAAGCAAAGTATTATTTTCTCCTTCTTTCAAAAGATTATCTTAATATAAGTATATTGATGTTTTCATAAACTTAAATTGGGGGTAAGCTAGATAGAGAAATAACCAAGAGCTATTATTCATTCAAAGTTAAAAATTTTCTAGGTTACAACCTACAAGAAAGGTAAAGTTGGCAAAGTAAATGTTCCAAAGATAAAAAGCAACAAAGAGATAATCATCAAGGCCCCCCGGAGCTGCGCCTACTGGAAGTCGGTCGGTTGAGTCCGGTTTGGGCAGGAGTTGTCCTAGCTGGAAGGGCCTGACTTCTTTCAGGCACGCCTTGGAAAATGTGAGAGTCGTAGCTAGCAGCTTGAGCTGCATCACTTGGAAGTCCGGATTCGAAGGCTGGCAAGGAAGGGTCGACAACTTTCTCTGTAGTGCTTGAATAAAAATACCGAAAAAGGAGGAGAAGGTTGCCATAGCTAACTTCTTCCTAAAGTCGGTCTAGTGCCCAACCGATGGCAGCCTCACTAGCGTTGTTCTCCAAAATCACGAAGGCAGAAGAGTTTTTCACAAGGTTAGTCAAGTAAGAAGCATTCTTCAACTTCCCTTCAGTAGAAGCCAACTCTCGACGAAGGCGAGCGATCTGGACAAGTCCTCTTGGTGTGTACAGGCATCAAGACTTCGGGCGACTTCGACAGAAGTCTGAAGGTCGACTAAGGCAGCCTCGACAACTTGTTGAGCTTCTTGAGACTCTGCCAGCCCCACTTAAGCTTATCAGAGTTAGTGGACAAAGAAGAGCGGGTGTGACGCAAGTCCTCAGAAAGGTGACGGGAAGCAGAAGCAAAATGCATGAAGGCATGTAAATACCAAGGTAAGAAGTTAGCCTACATACTTAGATCAACGTATGGCTATAAAAAGTGGAGTTATTATACCTCGTGCATCCAACGGGTCCCTTCCTTCAAAACCTGGGAGGCGTTTCCTCCTGCGGGTCCAAAGTAGGGTGGTACGCCCCTGACAGCAGATAAGAGTCGAATCTAGGGGGAAGGCCGCAAAGGCGCCTGAGGAATGCAAGAGCTAGTCCAAGCCAGAGAAGGGGCATGTTCAAATCCAAGACTGGGTCCGTTAATCTTCTAGTCTGACTCGATGTCTAAGTTCTCTGGAATCTCAGGAAAAGGAAGGTCTCTGTCTTCATCAGGAGGAAGGGGACAACCCTCTGAAGTAAGGTCCATCATGTTGTCAGTTGGAGGCCTAGTGAGGGGGCGAGAAGTCTAATGGGTCACTGCATCGAAGGCGCGCTTCAGTGAAGGCTCGTAGTCCATGGCAACTGAACATGGGTAAAAAATGTTAGCCAATATTTCTAATATCCAAAGCATGCGAATTTAAAACAGCGAGCTGCATACTTGGAGTGAATCCCTCCTATGAGACGGGTGAGTCTGAATCCGAGTTAGCCGACATTGCTAGATCTGGAAGAAGGTTGTAAAGCACTAGTGAGTCAGTGGTTAAGTACTGTGCGCTGCGAGTGACCTCCTTAGGGTAGATCATAACAACCTTGTAGAACTTTAGTATCCGAGAGCGGGGACTCAACTTCTTAAGCACTGGAAATAACACAAAAAACGTGAGTACAATGCCAAAAAGTAGATATGCAAAGGTGAAGAGAAATGTACCGTATGTTCCAAAGGTGGTGGGAACTGTCAGTGAAGCTTCGGCACCTGGAGCTGCCCAAGGTCCTCCAGCGAAAAACCACCGTTCTTTTCACCCCTTCTGAAAATTGGGGCATGCCACCAAGGGAGAAAGTTTGCTTCTAGGAGTGAGATAACAACCCACTATAACGTCGGGGTGCTGGCAGAAGCAATATAGTAAAAAAAGGTCTCTAGCGCTGAAGGGACCCTCAAAGCCAGTGTAGACCTAGAGGCAGTGACGTGAAAAAGACGTTCTAAGCATTGGGAGCAAGCTGTGTTGGAGCCAACCCGACCATACCTAAGAACTCTTGAATATAAGGTATAAGAGGCAATTGGACCCCTATGTCGAATATGGTGGTGTAAAGTGCCACATCGCCCGGAGGAGGTCAGGTGTACGTCTCTGAGGATAGCGGGAGCCGAAGGGTAATCTTAGAAGGAATAAGGTACTAGATCCTAAGGTGATCTAAGTCCTTCTGAGTCATAACGGATGCAACCAACTGTGATCTCGATCCTACTACCAGAGCTTTTTACTGATCCTGTAAAGAGAATAGGAAGCATAAAGATGGTGGGACTCGATCTCGTAATCAGATGAAGGATCCATAAGAGCAGAAGTAAAGATTATCTGCGAGGTTAGAAAAAGGCAAGTGTCTGAAAAAAAAGAGCCTAAGTAACCTATGAATTTCAAAAAATGGTTAAACGGGCGAGACTTTGATAAAAAGTGCCTAAGTAGCCTAAAAATTTTGAAAACCGGTTAGACTGGCGAGACTTTTGTAAAAAGTGCATAGGTAGCCTAAAGTTCAGAGGAGTACTCTAACGGGCAAGTCTTTGTAAAAAAGAGCCTAAATAATCCAAAAATTGGGACATACATGCATGAAAGGTGAAAAATCGAAAAAGTGCCTAAATAAAAGGTAAGACTTTCAAAAATACACCTACTCACTAGCAGAAAGTTGGAAAAAAGAGGGTACTTACCGAAAAGGCGAGCTACGGCGGGTGCTTTCCAAAAATCCAAAACGCAAAGCAAGTCTCCCCCACACATTGGAAAAATCGAAAATTCTAGCCTAATAAGAAGCAATATTCCGCCAAAAGGGTTCACAAAGGAGGGTGAAGTTTTAGAAGGGCGTTTTTTTATGGAAAAGACAAGTTATGGAAAATCTTTAAGGATAAATATTTTCTTTAAAAGAGAAGGTGATTTTTTCTTTGAATATAAATATTATCTTGATAAAATAATTTTAGAAATAAGAATATGACCTTCATAATATTATTATTCTTAGAACGAGTATTTTTTTCCATAACCTTAAAAAGTATTATTTTTTGGATATTATTTAGGAAAAGATATTCTTAAAAGAATGTGGCCTAAGTAAAATTCAAGAGTAATCGTTCCATAAAGCATAAAGAGATGACTTTTTACATCCCGAAACGTTGGAAAAAGCAATTAGCTAACTACTTTTCAAAATCCAACGATTTAGGAAGCTCATGATGAAAAGTTGGGGTAATGTTATAGGCCAAAATATCCTTAAATACTCGGACAAGGCTAGGACCCCACCTGGGGGTCGGCCAAATGGAGGCCACAACCCCTAAAGGTCGGCCAAGCCAACGCCGACCCCTAAGGGGTCGGCCGAGTCCATGTCGACCCCCCGAGGTTTGTCCAAGCCAATGCCGACCCCCTAGGGGTCGCCCTGGGGTCAGCCAAATGGAGGCTAAGACCCCTAGAAGGTCGACTAAGCAATGTCGACGCCCCGGGGATCGGGCAAATGGAGGTCAGAACCTTCAGAGGGTCAGCCAAGTTCATGCCGACCTCCTAGGGTTGGCCAAGTAAGTCTGGCCCCTCTAGGGGCCGGCCAAGAAAGGTATCAACCCTCTAGGGGTCAGCCTTTGTAGCCTCGACCCTCTCGGGTTCGACAAAAGAAGGCGAACATCCCCTAAGGAAAAAGCCGTGAAGGTCAGGACTCTTTTATGGGCGAGTCGATCGAGTCAAAAGTAACGACTGGATCCGTTGATAAACGGCCAGGAATTACGCCGAGTGGGTTGGTCATGGAGGTTAGGACTCTCTTATGGACGAGTTGATCGAGTCCAAGTAATTTTTACGGACGCTCCACCCAGTGGCGTCCTAGGGTTACAACGAGTAGGCCAGCTCGAGTGGGTTGATCGTGGAGGTTAGGACTCTCCCCTAGGAGTCGATCGAGTCCAAGTAACGCATGGAGACGTTGCACCCCATGGCGTCCCCAGTTACAACAAGTAGGCCAGCCCAAGTGGGTTGGTCGTGGAGGTGAGGACTCGTAAGGGTTGACAGAGTCCAAAGCTTACCTCTAAGGAGATTGGTCGACTAGGCCAGCTCGAGTGGATTGGTCGTGGAGGTTAGGACTCTCATGTGGATGAGTGGACCAAGTTGAAGCAACGCTTGGAGACGTTGCACCCCCGTAGCGTCCTAGCGTTACAATAAGAGGGCTGCACCCTTAAGGGGCGGCCGTGGAGGTAAGAACCTGCAAAGGTTGACCAAGTCCAAGTAACTCTTGAGTCAAAGTTGTTACACTTCCAAATGGTAACGGTCAGGAGTTACGCTGGTATTCATTCTCGGCTTAATGACAGATGTTTCCAACAACCAGCCATTAAGCCGCCAACAAGTGAGCTGCAGCGGTTACGAAACTGACTGCTATAAGAAGTTAAATCATTCTCCATTTCAAGAGAGGCGAATCCTAAGCAAAACTATGTTAAGTATTCTTAAGCCGATATAAGTTCTAAATGTCCTCTAAATTACTCTCCTAAACTCTTACTGACTCAGGCATCGGAGGCCATGTGGCTCACACCACCGGTGTGTCCTAAAATTGTTTTTTTCGCAAGCTTCTCGTCCTTGATAATACAAATTGTCTTATGGATATCCGTTGACCATTTTTCAGCATCAACTCTATTCTTCACTTGTACACATATAATGGTGTACTTAGTTTAGGGTGACAAACTAATAAATAACAACCAACAAATTATATGAAACTAAGCTACACGAAACTTCAAAAATTAGGAAGCTCTTCAAATCTCAACACACAATCATGAACGCAAGGTGACAATTGATAAAAACGATCACACTAGTCGAAGAGTGTGATGACTATATCGAAGAGAAAGAAGAACTTAAACCCCCAATTTGGAGACATGTGATGAGAACCATGAATTATTTTCATCAAATAAGAGAGAGTGATCTATCTTGTAAGGAGCTAACTAGGTTGGATATTATGACATTTAACAAACTCTGTGGCCTACTAAGTACAAAAGGAAGACTAAGTCCCACTAAGTCTGTTGGTATTCCAGAAATGGTGGTCATGTTCTTGTATATATGTGTACATGATGTTAAGAATTGCATTGTGAGAACTCAATGGGCACGTTCAGGGGAAACAATATCGCCACATAGAGGTCCTCACTACAATTTTGCAGTGTCACGACGTGCTTCTAAAAAACCCATAAGTAATTACAAGCAACTGCACTGCTTCTAGGTGGAAGTGTTTCAAGATGAACGAGCAGGCTCATCGTAAATCATATCCCTACATTTGATTCAATATCGTCTAACGGTTATAATTTTTTAGAAATGTTTGGGTGCATTAGATGGCATATATATCAGTATAAAAGTAGCATTTGACGACCAACCACTATAAAAGTAGCATTTGACGACCAACCACGATATCGAACAAGGAAAGAACATTTATCCACAAACGCCCTAGGTGTTTGTTCTCATAGAGGCAAGTTCAGTTTCATTTCAACTGGGTTTGAAGGGTCTGCAGCCGATTCTAGGGCACTTCAAGATTCTTTAGCACAACCGAACGGTCTTAAAGTGTCATGTGGTAAAAACAATAATTATTTTAATACAACATAGTTTAGTACTACGTTAGTGATATGTGTACATCGTTCAGGTTTTTATTACCTTTGTGATGCTCGCTACGTAAATGTGGAAGACTTTCTGGCACCATATATGGATGAAAGACATCACAAAGGTTATAAAAACATGAACGATGTACATATATCACTAACGTGGTACAAATGTCGATGGCTTTCTGGCACCCTATAAGGGTGAAAAGTATCACTTATCAAACTGGAGGGGAGCTACTAACGTTACACAAACACCTAGAGAATTATTTAATAGAAGACACTCATCGATCTGCCCGCGATGTCATTGAAAGAGTATTTGGTAGATTGAAGGGGACTTGGGCAATACTCAAACAACCTGCACGCTATACCTGACACTATATTGGCTACTAATTACCTCGATAACCTCATTATAAGAGTCATGTGAGAAGGGTCGCTAGATGAATTCAATGATCCTAACACTATCTCAACTGCTTCTTAAGGTAATAATTTCGAGCCAGGTTATATAAAATACGTTGAAGTGTCTGATGAATGGAGTCAATTTCGAGAAATGCTAGCTGAACAAATGTTTTTTACTGATTATCAATCTGGGCATTCTTTTTCTTTCTTTTTTTTTTTTGCCAATGCAAATGTCTTATTTTGATTAGTTGGGAAATCAAATTATGTCTTAAGTAATTGTGATAATTTGCCTTATGAAACTTATATTATCTTATTTCTTCTTAAAGTACAATGACATGAATTAATCGAGGATTTTGTCACCAACGAACTTCTGTTGAATATGCTTATTTGGTTGTTGATTTATTGGTGTTAGAGGATAAACATCTGACAGCACCAAGAGGAACCTTCAGATCATGGTTTATTAATGCCTTAATTACGCACATACAAGAGAAAATGCCTGAAACAACATTGAAAACCAATAGTATAGAGTATAAAGTAAGGACTTTGAAGAAACAATACTTTGCGATAAAGGAGACGAGAGGTCCAGCCGGAAGTGGTTTCTGACGGGACGAAGCACAAATGTGCATAGAAATGGACAAAGAAACTTTCGACGAAAGGGTCAAGGTAAATTATATATATATATATATCTTTTAGAAATTATTTTGCAATAATGTCTCCAATTAGTCAGAAGTAATTCATTATTTTGCTTTACAAACCTGTCCAACTGCCAAATATATTGGAATCACCTATTCCCACATTATGAAGCGTTGGCCCATATCTTTAGAGATGAAAAAACATCTAGGACATTCCATATTAATCTAGTTGTTGCAACATCTTAGACAAATGCTGACTGTTATGTACTAGAGACACAAACACCAAACATAATGGTAGGAGGAACAAGCATGTTAGTTGAAACCTCGCAATCTCCTAACAACAATGATACCGACAAGTACACCAAGCTTTGCCCCACTCTCTCACCAGAGAATATAAAAAGAATTTCACTAGAGTCAATACACCAAGCTTAAAGTGTTTCTAACTAGGATGTCTTGTATCTAAGGTCTCATACTCCTTTTATAGTGCTTGGAGCACACTACTTCCTTCCATGTTTCTAACTGGATGTTCTTATCTCATCAATCACTTATTTACTATTATTTATCTTATTTTATTTTATTATTTATTTTTTTCATTTCTCTTCTCACCGTATCTAAACATGGTCAATGTGATTTTTTTTAATATCATCATTTCGAATATAGGGCCTATTTGGGCTGCTGTGTTGAGCCGGAAAGCGAAATAACCCGACGTTTGGGCCACAGGTTATTAAAACGTTAGAACCCGGCGCGTGAAGATGGCGTTTACACGATCGGGTTACTCGCGGTGTTCGTGGCCACTTACTCGCCCACTTCACGCGCATCCCACCTACTCCTCTTCACTATCGTTGAAACCCTCATTTGGTATTTTCCATCAGTCTCGTTTTCTCTCTGGTTTTTTATGGTTTCTTCGATTTCGTTTGGTTTTGGGTATTTTCCATCTCTCTCATTTTCGATGGTTTCTTTGATTTCGGGTGAGTTTTTCTTTATGGTTTCTCTCTGTTTTCTCTCTATTTTCGATTTTCATGTCCATGTGTGTTGGTTTCTTAACCATGGTGAGTTAGGATTTCAGCTCATTTTGTTTCTATATGTGTTTCTATGCCATTTCTCTCGGGGTTCTCTCTGTTTTCGAATTACATGTCGAGATCTGTTGGTTTCCTTACCACGGTGAGTTAGAGTTTCGCTTACTTTCGCTTATATATGTATGTTTTTTGTGATTTCTCTCTGGTTTCTCTCTATTTTCGATTTCCATGTCCAGATCTATTGGTTTCTTGAAGACGGTGAGTTAGGGTTTCGGCTCGTTTTCGTTTCTATATGTATTTGTATGCGATTTGTCTCTGCTTTCTCTATTTTTTCGCTTTGCATGTTGAGATCTGTTGGTTTCTTAAACATTGTGAGTTAGGGTTTTGGCTCGTTTTCGTTTCTATATGTGTTTGTATGCGATTTGTCTCTGCTTTATCTATTTTTTTCGCTTTGCATGTTGAGATCTGTTGGTTTCTTAAACATTGTGAGTTAGGGTTTCGTGTATTTGTGTTTTATCTTCCTTTTTCTTCGATTTCTTTCTGCTTTCTCTCTGTTTGTATATCCATGTCCATATATGTATCTTTTTTTTTTCTTTTTTTTTTTTTTTACGATTTCACCTATTGTTGACCTATTTGTCTCTGTTTTGTCTCTGGGATTTCGATATATACATTTCTTTTCTCTGTTTTTATAACTAACTTGTTTGCTTCTAACATTAGGTTATCTTGGTGAGTGTATTGATGTGTATCATTCTTTGACGTTCATCTTCAAAGAATGTTATGTTCATACCGTTGCCTATAACCTGTTGGTTATCGAAGCCGACATACTTAAGGTAAATCTCTCATCTTGACTATTTATTCTTGTTATTGTGTTGATTCGATTTGTCATTTGTTTGTCATTTGTTTGTGTTTAGGTTGTACTGGTGAAGGGAATTCCTAGTTTCATTGAGGTTTAACCTCAACCATTGCCTACAACTTGAAGGTTACTCTTTCTCTTCTCTTATGGCCAATGATGTTTGTATTTCTCTTGCTTCTGATTGACTTAAAACCAGCATGCTTTAGCTTGTTTTTGTATTGTGTAATTGCCAATGATGTTGATTGTTTGCTTTGAATAAAACCGGCCAATGATGCATTCTGTTTTGATAATTTTATGTCCCTGACCTGTGATGCTTTACTGATACTAATGTTGACAGTATATTGTTGAACTTTTGTGCTAGATTCGTATGTGTGCCGATCAACATATTGTTGCATCTTGGTGTACATATGAATTTGGTCATGTTTAGTGACTATGATATTCACTGAATTAACTGCTTTCCCACTTATGAGGCTTGTTAAACAATCCTGAGGCTAGTTGATTTTACAAATTCTAGTTATGCTGGTTTTATTTTGAAATGAAGTGTCCTAAACCTGAGGTCATCAATGGTTCATATCTACCATATCATAGAAAGTGTACTTCAAAGTATCCTAGTAAGTGTACTTGATTTGATTTTTATCTACCCAATTAATTTAGAACATTTATTCTCTTGATTGATAAGACTTTTATCCAACATGTTGAATATGTTGGTTGGCCTTATTGAATGCACATTGTGTTATAAAAATGAAAGGTTCGTTGGTTTCAAATGCAAGATTTCATAACTTACTTTGGGTAAGTTCTTCATTCTCTCATCTTCACTCTTTATTCTTCATTCTTATTTCAATTTTTTATATTCTTTACTAACACAATTTGTTTTGTAGGTGAGACTTTGATATCACGAGGAGGCTCGAAGTGGTTGAAGCGTGTGCGAAGAAGTTCGTAACTGAAATTGAAGGTAGGTTTTCAGTCTTTCCTACTTATTTGTAATGGATATTCACTTTCGTTTTTTGTCTGTTCGTTTTCTTTGAAATGGATAATGCTTGTATGAACTTTGTATGGACTTTGTATGAACTTTGAAATTTTACTTTTGTATAAACTTTGCATGGACTTTGAATGAAATTTGAATTTTGATAGTTTAGTTCATATTTCAACACTAGTTGAAAATATAACTTTCATAACTTTGTTTGAAAAGTTAAATTTCATAACTTCAATTGAATGAACAGTTGTTAGAAATTGGACTTTCATAACCTAGGTGTAAATTGAATTTATATAACTTAAATCATATTTGAATACAAGTTGAAAAGTTATATTTCATAACTTCAATTGTAGACTTTCATAACTTAGATAAAATTTGAATTTTCATAACTTTGTTATATTTCAACACTACTTCAAAAGTTAACATTCATAACTTAGATAAAATTTGAAGTTCAAGCGTTCATATTTCAACACTACTTGAAAAGTTAACTTTCATAACTTAGATAAATTTGAAGTTTGATAACTTAGTTCATATTTCAATACTACTTGAAAAGTTAACTTTCATAACTTAGTTAAAACTTGAAGTTTGATAACTTAGTTCATATTTGAACACTACTTGAAAAGTTAACATTCATAACTTAGTTACAATTTGAAGTTTTGTAACTTAGTTCATATTTCAACACTACTTAAAAAGTTAACTTTCATAACTTAGATAAAATTTGATGTTTGATAACTTAGTTCATATTTCAAAACTAGTTGAAAAGTTAACTTTCATAACTTAGATAAAATTTGGGTTTTGAAATAATGTCAAGTGATGTGATGATGGGATAGGAGGGGAAAAGTTTGGGTTTTAGATTGTTTTGTTCGGACTATTTATATTTTGTCTTCATTTGCTATGCTATTGTTATGTATGAGATATTTATAACACTTGGCGCACTTTCGAACTTCAAATATTGTCACTCAATTTTATAAATATTACTTTATCCCACTTAATATGGAAAACATAAACACAGTTCATGAGAGAAAAATTGAATTTTAAAACCATCGATTTCTAGGCTTCAAAGAATATTAATTAAGTACTTCATAATTTTAATACAATGAAGTTATAAAGAACATTCATTCCAATTTAGCAATTATAATATTTTAATTTTTTTTAACATGGTAATTAATTTAATTATTATAATATTAAAAGAATTTGTTTAATTTAAATTTGGATGTTTTTTTAAAAAAAAAACTTCTCGTCCCAACCATGTACCTCAAAACAGACTCTCTATCACTTCTCATCTCAACTGTGCACCACTTCCTAACACTTCCCACCCTGTACCCAAACACAAACTTCCTAACAGTTCCCATCCCTGTACCCAAACACAGACTTCCTAACACTTTCCTTCCAATCTAACCCAACCTGTCCTATCCAAACGCATCCATTGCAAAAAAAAAAAAAAAGAAAAAAGAAAAGTTAATAATATAATATTTTTACAAGGAAGAAGTGGAGGGAAGTACACGGGATGGGAACCTGTATTTAAGCAAACGGAATTTAGAAGGAGGGTAAAGGTGGGTTCCCACCTGACAGCGTGTTTTGCACCCACGTGGTGCTCGAGGCAGAGGCTGCCACGTCACTCCCTCCACCACTTCCGAAAACAGCCGCGTTTGACCATTTTTTTCAATTCCCTCATTTTCGTTTTGTTTTTTTATTCGTCCACGTTTAATCCAAACACAGTAAGTTATTCTTTCCATCAGCCACTCCTTTTTATTTTTATTTAATAAATCAAATTTGTATTTATAAATAATGATGGAATCTTGGCCTAATAAACTAACAACTTTCTATTTATTCATTTCTGTGGACTTTCTTTTTTTCTTTTTTTTTTTTCTCCTACTAGATTTTAAGTTAGATATGAACATTCTGTTACGGAAATAAGACTGTTCTCCTCCTCCTTTGGGAAATCCTGTGGCTAAATATTAACTTTCTTTTGTTTTTTTTAATAAAATATTACCATTATTTTATATTAAAAAAAAGGTTCACTTTTTATGGACGAAATAATAATCTGACTATTATATTTAATTATCATCCTTTTGAATTTCCATAAATTGAAAATTTTGTTTATTTTTCACATTCTAAATCAGGTTAAGATTGTTTTAGATTAATTTTTTTGTAAACCAATTTTTCAAGATCTGGTTAGATC
>JBBMEG010000022.1:10500612-10516439 GCA_037832605.1 Cyclanthera cordifolia
GATTAATCAAATCTAAAAAATAATTATAAATATAGTTACTTAAAAAATAAAAAAAAAGCAATGCAGTTATTATATTAATAAATTTTGTTTCATTCTTTATTATAATATGGTATGATAAAATATATTTGTAACTATTCAAAATTGACATTGTAAAAATTAAATTCTTTTGAAGGTGTAATTCAGGGTATTCATGAAAAATTATTCTTACACCACACTTAAAAGTTAAAACTGTCTGCTTGCTCTTGTTCTTTTGTCTTTTATAAAGACGACAATTCGTAATAGTATTAACATAGTTCAGTTGTCACTAATGATGCATTAACCTTGCTCGATTAATGATTCGAGTCTCCGTGGTAGGATTTGTTATCTCCTCGTCAAACTTGTACTAAAAAAAAAAAAATCACAGTAGTAACGTCATGAAGATTTTGAAATCCCTAATTTTTGCTCCACCAAAATCTCCCATGTGACACCTTTTGGATATGTCATCATCCCATGGGAGAAAGAAATTAAACACTCCCTAACCTCTAGCTTAGGATTCTTTTTTGCAAGCATTTTACTTTTCAATTCTCCCTCTGGATGCTAATCCAACTCAACAAATCACAAATTTACCATAGATTAATTTCACAAATACATATTCAAAAAAATAATAATAAAAAAGAAAATATATATTTCAACAATAATGATAATATTTAAGTAAATATACATTATTCAACCATTTTTTAAATGATTTGCCACTTTATTCAAATATATGAGAGTCAAATAGAACTGAATAATTACCAAACAATGAAACCAATGCGTCACTGACCATTTCGAGAAAAGATTAACAATATAAAACTCATATTTTTTTAAGATTAAGAAAATAAAACTCATCTTTTACCATGCTAACAAAACAAAAGAAGAAGATTCACAATCTATGTTTTTCTTCCTCATCAATCAAATTTTAATTAATGATACAGTAGTAAAAAAAATTAGGAAATTTGTGATAAACGTGCTTGTAACGCCCGGGGTTAAGAGGGGTACATGAATGAACCGAGTCCACATCCAAATGAGAGAGATCTTGGGATATAGTCCCATGGTTAAAGGCTTAAGAGAATTGATTTGTAGTACCTATACCATCAAGTTACCCCTTCCTTTTCAGTGGCACAATCGAAAGAACTTCATAGTTAAGCGTGCTTAGCTTGGAGTGTGCTACGAGCGTTAAAGTACTATATTTGTTATTTTTTTAAAGTAATTATATTTATAATTATTTTTCAAAATTTAGACTAATTCGGTAAGTTTGCTTATCATAATAGTGTATTTTATGCTATAACCAAATCGAATCATTTGGTCTATGAAATTTTTTCATATTTTTACTTAAAGCATTTTTTTTATTAATATTATATTAAAAAATCTCATTTTTTTTCTTCCAACCGATACACCTCTTAACAATTAAAATATTGGTATCCATGTCTATGCCAAAACTACAATTTTATAGACAAATTTAAATTATCAATATAGTGTTTGAATAATGAATAATATTTACTTAACAAATATTTATTTTTCACGAATTTTCTTTAAAATTTTAGTCTCTATCATCTTTCAATGAAATATTTCACAACGAATTAACCTTGATTTTTTTTTTTTGTTCAACAACCATATACAAAGTTGAAAGGTTGAAATTGATGACTTATTAATATACCATCACCAAATTAAATTCACAATGTCTATATGTATTATAGTTAATCAACTGTTTATGAATAATTATAAAAAAAAAAATCAAAATGAATGAAAGGAAGCTATGATATCTCGTTTTTTTTTTAGTCAGTTAATTTTTAATGTTAAATCCTCTAAATTTTAATATATATGAACTCTCTTCTAGATATTGTATATAGAAGCTTTTCTCTATATATATTTACTTTAAATACGTACAATCATGCAAAAAGTTACCGCGGTGGAATTTCAGTAACGAAGAAAAGAATGTTCTTAGAAATGTAGTGCATTCCGTCAAATTTACCACGTGGTCAAAGTAAAAAAAAAAAAAAAGAAGAAAATCAGAAAATAAATAGAAATGGCTTATTTTCAAATGTTGGCAAAAAAAAAAAGAGAAAGAGAAAATCAGGCGGGAGTAGGTCCCTCTTAACTTTACGTACCTAAACTTCTTTCCTTCTCTCTCTAGAGTCAGACTATCTCACTAGAATGGTAAAAAAAAATTAAAAAAAAGGAAAAAGAATTAAAGAAAATGGGGTGTCACATTCTGAGCCAGTCCCATTTCCAAGTGCCCTCTGGCCAGACCAAACCGACCACGCCATCGCCAGAACTTAGGGTTGTCAACTCAATCTTCAATCTTCAGTCTTCAATCTCATCTTCCCATTTTCTCTTCAATTCCGATCTTAGTCTGAGATCTCCTTCATGGACAAGCTCCATAATCCGCCTCCGGATTTGTATAAACGTCTTCAATCCGACCACCGTGATGCTCCACCTCCGGCCGCCTCCGTTTTTGGGGATTCCGTTCCGCCTTTGGACCCCATCCACGTCGATCTTTCCCAGACTATCCCGGATATGGACGATTCGCAGTTCGCGCCTGTTCCGCTTCAGATTATTTACCCGGATGTTGATGTGAAACCTTATGGTGATTCTTCCGTTAACCTGAATGGGAAATTCAAGAACCAGAGCTTGGGGATTCGGCGGCGAGGTCGACCGCCGCGGGGTCAAGTCAAGGCACCGCCGCCGACGCCACCGTCGCAGAAGAAGAGGGATGAGGAGGATGTCTGTTTTATTTGCTTTGATGGTGGGAGTCTTGTCGTCTGCGATCGCCGGTGAGTTGGCTTTGTTTTGTGTTACTTTCTGGCTTGCCGTGAGCTTCTTAGGGGATGGGGAGGGTTTATGTACTTTGGATTTGTTGAACTTTTGCTTTGCTTTGTGCCTTCGCCTTTTATTTAGGGAATTCCGCCTCGATTACACTTGAGATTGTTGATTTGTTTTAGCTATTTGTGCGGAGAATTCTCCGTTAATATTTAACACGTAGCTCAGACGAATTGTCTTGATTTAGTTGAAGTGAGGGCACCGAAATAGCAAGTCTTTAATTTTGTGAATTTAAGGTGAGAGAGAAATTCTTTAATTGCGGATTGAATTGCAATTTCGGCTCAATTGTTTCTTGTTTCGTTGTCTGTTAATCTGTGCACGCGCCGTCTTGTGGTATATTTGGTTCGTTTCCTCTTCGAAATATGGATTTTCATTTATTTTTAATTGACAGAGGCTGTCCGAAGGCTTATCATCCGTCATGCATCAAGCGAGATGAGTCATTCTTTCGATCGAAAGCTAAATGGAACTGTGGTATGTAGCATTGTGTTTTTGTTTGTTTTCTGGGCGTTGGTTCTTCACTGCTAGTAGGAGTGAATGCCACTACTATATTGCCTACCCAATGTTCACTATTTTATAACATTCAAGATGCATCTATTTTCATCATTGTGCAGGATGGCATATATGCACTACTTGCCAAAAGGCTTCCTATTATATGTGCTATACATGCCCGTTTTCTCTCTGTAAGGGATGCATTAAAGGTGCTGATTACCAGTGTGTTAGAGGAAGCAAAGGGTTTTGTGGAACATGTATGAATATAATAATGCTATTCGAGAAAAGCACATCTGATGGTGAATCGGTAAGAAAAATTCAATCACATTCCTGTCTATGCATGGATGAATCAATGATGATGTATATGAATATTTTTGGATAAGAATGGTATATATATTTTATTTATTAGTTCTTATTCTTCCAAATTGATTGTGGAAAATATGAAGAAGAAATGTATTTGAAATGTTTATGCATGCACATGCAAGAAAAACCATCTTTGCTTTATGTTTCACTCTAGTTCTTCGTGGTTTGAGAGTAACATTCAATCCTCTTACGTGCTTGGCTAGGCTATAAAACTCACTTAGATGTTCATAGTATTAGACTTGTATTTTGATTTTTGACCTTTTTATCTATCAGCCATTTTTTGTATGGCAGTTTCTAATTTATGCCTTTAGTTTGTTTTTAACATCTAAACTGTTAATAAATTATGCAGGTCCAAGTGGATTTTGATGACAAAAGTAGCTGGGAGTATCTTTTTAAAGTGTATTGGGTTTACTTAAAAGAAAAACTTTCTTTAACTGTAGATGAGCTCATTAGAGCTAAGAATCCATGGAAAGAAAGCTCCATCATGAATCATAAGGTGGCGTCTAGTGAGCCTCACGACGGCAGTATTGATAAAAGTCAAGGAGATCATAACTCATTCAGGAGCCTAAAATCGCAGAGGAAAAGGTCTAACAGGTTACAAAGCTCTATGAATAAATTCAGTTACGGAGTGGACAAACCAAGTAGTAGTGAGGGGACACAGTTATCAGGAACTACAAAATGGGCAACTAAGGAGCTCATGGAATTTGTTGCACATATGAGAAATGGTGACACAACCAGGCTTTCACCATTTGATATACAAGCTTTACTGCTGGAGTATGTGAAGAAAAATAATCTTTGGGATCCCCAACAGCAATGCCAAATTATTTGTGATTTCAGGCTTATCAATCTATTGGGGAAATCCCGGATAGGCCACTTTGAGATGCTAAAACTTCTTGAATCTCACATCACCATAAAAGAAACTGCAGCTGATAATGCAACTAGCACAGGAGCTGGTGTAGTGATCAATCCAGTTGAAAGAGAAGAGAAGTATGATTGTGAAGCGGTGGATGGAAGTGAAAAAAAGCGTAAAACATGCAAGAAAGCTGATGAAAACAGACGGCAATTGAATGCAGATGAATATGCAGCAATTGGTGTTCAGAACATTAGCTTGATTTATTTGCAGCGTGATTTGATAGTGAGCCTTATTGATGATGAAAATAAATGTAATGACATGGTTGTAGGCTCAATTGTGAGAATACAGATTCCAAATAATGATGAAAAGCATGATTTTCATAGGCTTGTCCAAGTTGTAGGTATTAATATCTAATACTACTGCATTATATCACATTGAATTATTATTTTCTTACCCTCCGTTTTAACATATTTCCGATGCAAACAGGCATAAGCAAGATTTCTACACCATACAAAGTTGGTGAGAGAACAATTGATGTGATGTTGGATATATTGAACTTGGACAAGAGAGAGACTGTGTCCATTGATGGGATTTCTAACCAAGAATTTACTGAGGTTGTTAAAGTTACTCTGTTAACTGAAAGTTTGTTATTTTCTTCTGTCTTCTTAAAGCCCCACGGTTTGTTTGGAATCAGTCTGACTGGTTTTATATCGGCGGTTATAGGTTTATTAATATTATTCAACTTATTTTCAATTATCATGCTTAAATCCGTAATTGCTTTTCTTTTCATCATAAGTGAGCCTACATCTGTTTTAATTACATGTAAAGCTGAATGATCTATGGGTTTCTGGTCGATTTGGGGTTTAGAATGTTTAAGGAGATCCTACATCTTAGGGTCATGCTTCTAGTAGATAACGTTTCTATGCATTCTTAGTGTAAGTCAGATTCTTGGGCAGGAAAACCCATGGTTAGTAGTTTCAGTCAGATTCTTAGTGTCAAATATTTGCTTATCATTTAATTTTAAAAAAAAAGAGCCTGAATTATCATTTCTTGTGGAGACTGAATGGCATTTAGATTAAGAAACTCAAGGAACAGAGTAACTTTATTAATGGGTTTCTAACCTTTTATCAAAAGTTATAGAAAATTCAACTTCATGTTTCTGGCTCAAAAGAAGGGAAAAAGAAAAAATAAGCCGACTGTTGCAAGCAATACTTGAGATACTTTCTTATTAGTGGGTGAATGTTTGTGTAGTATGATCATGAAGTTTGCGTATCATCTTTGACATATCTAGTTTAAAGTAGTGCTATTGATTGTTGCCTATTTGAAACGATTTGAGAATATGATGGACATGATAATTTGTCCTTTTTTTAAATATAGAATATGTGCATGCATATTACCCTTCCTATGATGGTATTGATGTATTGATGTACTCAGGAAGAATGTAGACGTCTACGCCGGAGCATAAAGTGTGGGCTTGTCAAACGATTCAGTGTTGTAAGATTGAGTTATCCATACCTCTTTATACATTTTAGCTATCTTGCTATTGTAAATTAACCTCAAAAGTTTTATAGTGATTGTGTTTGTCTATTGAGTTGTTTCATCTTGACTGCAGGCTGAAATTCTGAACAAAGGAAGAGAACTTCATGCATTGAAGATTAGTAATGTGAGTTCAATCCACTTTTGCCAATTATAAGGCTTTAATACTTTTCCCCTTTTTTCTCGTTTTTTATTTTCTGGTGGGGGCTGGGGTTGGTGTTGTAGAGGCTAAAGAAGTTAGGGTGGTTTGGCATGTTCAAAGATTAGCCTGAAAATAGCTTATTAGTTCACACACAGAAAGAAGTTTTTTAACAGGAAAGTCCACAATCATTCCAACGATTAAAAAAACATAAAGGAGATATTTTCTAGAAAAAAGGAAATAAAAAAACCATCTAGAGAGTCAGTTAGAAAAAGGAAAAACAGAGCCAGAGAGTCGAGACTATTCATAAACCAATGATAAGTGATAATTTAACTTTCTTGTGTGCACTAGTATCTCACTTCACTTGGTAAGGTGTTGTAGTAGTAAGTAGTAACTATCATGGTTAAAATTAACATCAGATCACTAATCAGAATTATTTTATACACATTTCCATTATATATGCATATAAAAATATAAATTCTTTTAAATTATGAGATGGTTTCAATGTTATTTACAATGGACCAATTCACTTAATTGTTAGTTAGGTCAGATTACCATTTTAGTCACTATACTTGGCATTCATTTCATTTTAGTCCCTGACTCCCTATACTTTCTAAATGTTCAGATATTCAAATTCAGTTTTCGCACTCTGAACATTTAGTCTTTGTACCATCAATAAATCTTAAAATTATTCTTGGTTGTTAGTTTGAAGTTGTTTTTTAAAAATAATTTGGCAAAAATAATGATTGTATTTTTCGTGCTAAAATAATATTTTATTTTCAATATTTCTGAATATTTTTCCAAAATTTAAACTAAGGACTGATTTTGAGATACAAGTGAAGGCAGGGAGACTAAATTTGGAAATTTGAAAATACAAGGACTGAAATAGAACAAGTTCCAAAGTATGGAACCAAAATTTTATTTTCCCTTTTGAAATAGCAAGCAAGTCTTATGAAATAGAAAAACAATTTAAGCATTTCTCTTATTATTCCTTGTTATTTTTCTGATGGGAAATATGGGCATCTAGCTATATATGAAACAATCAATTAAGCCATTTGCAATGTCTTTTCTTTTTCAAGTTTATAACTGTTTCTCAAAGAGGCCAGTAAGTGCAATAGCTTATCAGGTCATTAGTGTGTCTACCTAATGACTAATGACCAAGAAGTCATGGGTTTAACTCTGGAATCCTCCACCCACAATTTTTGAAGTTTTGAAATAAATACTTCACAAAGAGGATCAAATCATATATGTCGTAGATTACATATTTTAAGTTGGCTTAAGGATTTAATGTGCCTTTTCAAACCAAATTGGTAGTTAAAATTAACTTGTATTGATTGCAGTTGAAAAATATACGTTAAAAAAATTAACGGGCTGATGAACTCTTTTTATTTAATGATTCTCATGTTGCCGAAATGTGAGTTTTTATCAATTCTTCTTTTAGGGTGGGGTAGCTATGTTAAATGGTTGATTATTGGCCTAAAAATGTTGCAAATAGTAATGTGGATAATCGCTACCAGTTCAGAAAAAAAAAAGGATAACCCACTTGTAGCATTGTGTTATTAACTGTGACTGGTTGGAAGTTTATCTGCAGGTGGCAGAGAGAGGATATATGAAATATTTAGTATAGAAAGTCAGGGAAACAATAATAAAATGATTATAGATTAGAATTATCCAAAAGGAGAAGGATGTTAAGAAGGTTACTACTTCATTCTTTACATTGGTGGAAAAAATGCGAGTACATTGCCCCAGTCCCAGATTGGTGTATTAAATTATTCAATTAGGTATTATGCATATTTCTTCTAAAAAATGACGTGCTTTTCCGTGGTTGGTGTTTTGGTCTAATATTTCTTGGTTGGACTAGGCCAGAAACAGGTCAGGCTTAAAATTATCTAAAAGTTGTCGAGCACTGCCTAGCACACTTAAATAGTGTGGGTCAGAATTTGTTTCCTTGATCTTGGGGATCAGATATATCTTACAGTATTCTAGTTACATTTAAGACAACTTTGATTGTTTTCACATATTGTCACGTTGATGGTTTCTTTTAGCACTGTATTGTTTATTTATTTATTTTTGGATTGGAAACAAGTTCATTTGTAGTATGTTATTTATGTGCTTGGTTTGAGTTTCTGTTTTATGTTAAATGTTTTTCTAATTTCTGTCCAGCTGCTCGAAAAAGAGATATCTCGTCTCAATCACCTTCACGATCAAGCTAGTGAGAAGGGCAACGCTGATGAATATCCTTTTATAAGAGATTCTTCTGAGCTTACTCTTTCAGTTACGTTAATGCTATCATGCTTTTTGATACATAATGCCCATGTTTTAAGAGACTCGCTTATGCATGTATGCTCAAGGTGGTCGTAATTGTAAATTCTTTTTTATCTAACTCTAAATGCAAAAATTTCTCGTGTCTGGTTTTTTTTTTTGTTCTTTAATAACTAAAAAGATATCATTTTTCCTAACAAAAAAGAGTTTACTCTTACCCCAAAATAGGCTATTGCCGCCTTAGTTAGGATAATGCTGAATAGCATTTGTGGACACCTCTATTTTTTGTTATTATGAAAAGAGACAAAGTTTAAGATTACAAGATCTAGCAAGGGAGCAAAACAAGAGAAAATTTCAAAACAGTACGAAACAGAACAGGTAAAGAACAGAGCTATCAAAACGATTAAGAAAAAACACAAACATCAAAAGAAAAACTTCCAATCTATGGCAGAGGCATAGAGAGAATTAGAAGAAGGAAGGCCAATTGGTAAGAATATTTTGAATGTGGTAGCCATCTAAGGATTTAGCCACAGGAAGAAGCTTTAAGTTTTGCAATTTCAAGCTAGGCTGAGAGATGCGAGTTTTGACAGATTCTGAGATTGAAGATTTCCGTAAGATGGAGCCAACATAAGATCGTAAAAATTGGCAGGAAAATAGAATGTGATGGGGCCTAGCATGCATACGAGTTACACAAAGGGCAGAAGGCATCAAGGACTGGTTATTCAACTTCTTTTGCAATGAATCAGTCGTGTTTAAACTGCCCTGAATAAGGATCCATACAAACACCACTTTCTTAGGGCTTTTGGATTTCCATGAAGCTTTAAAAATACTTAGTGCATAACTTTCCTGAGGATGGTAAGAGAATTGTAAGCGATTTTATTGAAAAAGTACCCGATGGTTGTAAAGACCAAGAAACCATGTCTTCTTTCTCGTTAGGGGACATGAACGAGATCATTTGGAGAAGAGCTTCTAATCAACAACTTCATCATCCTTCAAGGATTGTCTAAATGGAAAACTTCAAGCTGAAATTTGAATTCCCGTAAGTAGGATCTCCATCTTTTAAGGAGGAAATAGCTTATAATCTTGGAAAATAATCTTTAAGAAGGGGATTCAAGGCCCAATTGTCATTTCAAAAGATGTTATATAACCATTCCCAAGCTTGAAGAAAGAATGAGATTGAAAACCGAGCCATATCTTTTAGATACTTTTCCAAGGGAATCAATTCCATGTATACTTGCAGTAACTTTTCTCCATAATGCATTTGGTTCATTGCAAAATCTCCGACTCCATTTGGCTAGAAGAGCATAATTCTTACATTTAAATATCACCAATTCCAAAGACTCCTTGAGATCTTCCTTTGGTCACTTGACTCCATCTTACTAATGGTGGGTTTGGGGGAAGGGCAATGAGAATGATGGGGAGAATAAGAAAGGGAATGAGTACAGGGAGAATGATTGTTTGTGTTTGGGGTCAGAGAATGATGAGGGAGAATAAGAAAGGGAATGAGTATAGGGAGAATAATCGTTTGTGTTTGGGGTGAAAGGAATGATTATGGGGAGAATGATTAATTGTGTTTGGGTAAAGAGAATGATAACGAAGAAAATAAAATAATGGGTATGAATTGTATGATGTGAGTGAAAAATAGTTATTGGGAGAATAAAAAGTTGTTACAAGAAGAAGAGAAAGTAGATAGGGGAGAATAAAAAGGTGATTTTGGGAAAACATAATTATGGAGGAATGATTCTCGGTGGCCCATTCTCCCCCTTTATTCTTGGTGACTCAAACACACCCTAAGTGATAAATTGAACTGTCCGGGCAGCCATTCCAAAAGAAATTGTGAAGAGTTATGCTAATAGCATTGGGGATGGAGAATATAGACATAATAAATGGGCAAATTTCACGGAGTTACATAAGTGAGCCTACCACCTTGGGATAATGCATATTTCTCCTGTCTCTCAACCTTTTTGGCTTTTTCTGCACTTCGCTTAAAATAGGCGGAAAAAAATAATTTCTTTGGATGTCCACCAGGAGAAATACCAAGACAAATAAACGGTAGCTTCTTTATTCTACAATTTAACTTCAAGGCTTGAGCTTCTACTTTGGAATCATCAAAGTTTAGAATGCAAATGGCCAGAACACCACTCAAAGAGCTTGGTAATATGCACAAATGCATCTAATACACTGTCATCGTTTTTACCAAGTAAAAGAGTGTCATTGGCCAGTTGTAATATTGTTGGTGCATGAAAATCTTGTCTCATCTAACCACAAATCATTTTACAACACCTCTAAGTTAAGAACCTTTATTTCAACATTTTCCATTTCATCACTTTTTATTTTCGAGTGTTTGATTAGTGACTTTTCCTTATGATCTCTCTTGAATAGCAAATGCAAGTTGGAGGATCTTTTTAATTTTAATTTTATTTTATTCCTGTATTTTAAATTCAACTTTTATAAAGCCTTTTCAGATAACAGTTTATCTGGATTCCTTTTTTTGTTAACTACATCATACAGCTGTGCGCTCATATGTGAACTGTGGTATCTTCTCTACCACCCATATTCAAGCGCCACACCATCCTGAAGAGAATAGTTGATGAACTTTTCATGTTATGCACATTTTATTTGCTAGAGAAGTAGAATCTTCTTCATTGTTATGAACATTTCATTTGCTCAACTTTTTGGTTTGAGGTGTAGGATTTTATTTGTAGATGATTTTTAGTTTCTAGTCTGTTAAAATTTGTTAGGTGTTGAGCTTTTATGATATTCCTTGACTCTGCCATACACTAAGAGATTTTGCAGAGAAGTTACGTCGTCTCAAATCACCTGAAGAGCAACAGCGTAGGCTTCTAGAGATTCTTGAAGTACGTTCAGATCCAACTATGGATCCTAGTTATGATGAGGTTGAAGAAGACAAGGATGAATCAAACACAAAAAGACAAGGTCTGTCAACTGTGTTGTGTTATATGGAAATATTAGAATTTTTTTCCTTTAGGAAACATTCTGTAAATTTATCCTTGTGTTTGCAGGGAGTCTCAAGAGACCTAGGAATTGTGAAGTTGATGAAAGAGAGGGGGAGCTTACCTCACCACAAAGAGAAACTAATTCAAATGTTAGTGGGAGTGATGTACAGAAAAATTTAAGTAGTACTTCAGAGCAAAGTAGAAATATTAGCTTACCAGTTAATGTAAATATAGAAGGCGACTGCTTGCCTAGTGACAGGACTTCGGAAACATCCTTGGCCGTAAGAGGTTTTGTACCAAATAATTGGAATGTAACTAGCCAGGCTAAAGATGCCACTCCGGTGACCGCTGTTGGACATTGTCAAGTGGTCTTACCCGAAGCCTCAATTCCGCCACTTACTATTGGGATAGAAAGCTCTAATGATGCAGAAGTTGAAAAGATATGGCAATACCAGGATTCAAATGGAAAAGTTCAGGGTCCATTTTCTATGACACATTTGCGTCATTGGAGCAATAGTGGATACTTTACTCCTGATCTTAGAGTATGGAGAATAACTGAATCACAAAATGACTCTGTACTGTTAACCAACACATTGAATGGATGTTACAACAAATCATCTTTTATATGGCACAACGATCATCTTCTGAGTCTAGGGCGAGGAAATGGACTTTCTTTGGGTGGTTTTGATAACCATCATAGTGGTGGTCAAAGGAATGGAGGTACAGATTCTAATTCGAAGTCTGTTCGGGTTGGCATTGATTTTATCAGGAATATTAACTCTGAGAAAAAAGATCAGGTTGCAGTTTGTGATGCTGAAAACGAGCCCATGATTAGCACTGGTTCAAGTTCACCTTCTAAAGATATTTGTGCACCTGCAGATACTGTAAACTCGAATCAGTCTCCAGCTGGGAACCTTGAGGTAGCACACGACTCATTGAAAAACAATAATTCTTGGTCCTATCCATCCCTAATGAATTTACTTTCATCGGCTACATTATCTTTACAACCGCCAGCGACGGAACCCCATCAGGCCAAGGAAAATCACAGCCTCAATGAAGAGGATCAGAACTCACAGATTTTTACTTTGGGGGGATATCATAGTCAACCTAGTCGCAAGAAACATTCTAGCAGTGAGGTTTGTTCTAGTCAATCTTCGGGACAAAACTGGACCGCTCCACCTGCCAATGCTTCCTCTCGTGGATGGAACTTTAATAGTAGTGGGCTATCTTTGATGGATTCATTCAAGCCATCAGAGAAAATTCGCGAAATTGTACCTGGTATTCCTTATTCCATGAAACCGTTGAGTGTTGATGTGGACATTAATCAATCTGTATCTTCAAGTGTTCTTGTTCAGAATTCTGGCCCTAGCTGGAGTAGTGCCTCGAGTTTACCGGGTGGTGGACGACAGCTTCCTAATCATCTAGCAGGTGGATGGGGAAGTGGGTATTCGACTGCTCCAGGTAGAATTATTGAGGATTTGAACACCAGTCTCATATCTGCATCCGGTCTGAAATCATCTGATGTAATGGATGATCATGAAACAACCGCAGCTACAATAAACTGGGAGGCAATTGTTGATGAACCCAATGACTTTAATTCCTTGGTTGATGAATCTGTCTCAGATTTGTTAGCTGAAGTTGAAGCAATGGAATGCTTGAGTGGTTTGGCGAATTGTAGCGAGGGATTAACACGAGATTCTAGAAGTGATTGTTTTTTCTCGGTTGATGGATTCAGTCCTTCAGCTGATATGAAGGTAGAGGCATTAAGCTCGACAGCCAATTTGCAGTTTCCATTTCACATTAGAGTGAAAGATGAGCAACCTTGAACTGCAGAAACCACGGTGAGGGACGAGATTCCTTGTAAATTATCACCAAACCAATCTGAAAACTCTTTCTGACAAACAAAACCTACGGAAATTTCTCCTGAACTTTGGCTAATGCAGGGATACTGTGGGAATGAGATCAACTGCAGAATGGCTTAAGGCAGGGACAGACGTGTCTGCTACAGTTCTTGCAAATGGCCAAATGAGCTAATTGTTTTTAACACGCGGTTTAGTTCGCTTAATCTAGATTCCAAGTGGAACAGGCAACCGCGGTGCAGAGGCGGGGAAATAGACCTGTCTTCTTTACGGCCGCCACCCAAAGGGCAGCGGAGTCTGTAAATATAATTATGGAGGAAATGGTAATATGCAATTGTGGAACATTCATGCATTTTTGTGCATCTGTAGTTGATAGTTCCATTGCAATACACTTCCACATTTGGGTTTACATTCATTATTCGAATCGAAAAAAACGCGTTAACATTGTTGTAATTTTAACATGAAGCCTGCACAATTAGTGGTACTGTGGAATAATATGCATATCAGTAATAACTGATTGTTTGAGAGACTTAATGACTTAATAATGAGTTATAATTCTCTATTCTAAATATTTTATTACTCTAAATATTATACTTGTTGAATAACTGCGTAGCTATCTAGAGGGAATAGGAGTTTGAAATGAGACTTTTTGGTTGAAGATATTACTCTAAATATTAACTTATCTATTGGAAATTTTCAACTTCCAAGCATCAGTTTCTTGTGTAATTATAGGTTTGTTGCTCTATTTTAAGTAGTAGTCATTTATTATTTACAATTGTGCGCATTGTTTATAAGAGATCAGAATTTGAATGTTGTAACAGAGTATTGGAAAACTTGCTCAACTGCTTCTCAATGGGTAATTGAAGTGGTTTGAATTAACCTAACTCAAACACGAGTTGGGTTATTTTTCGTAGTTCGTTATTTTTTTCTTTTAAATAACAAATAATTTGTTTGGTTGCGCCGTATTTAGAATAGTTTTACTAGTTACAGATTAAAGATGTTGTATGTATGTTTTTAGCAAGAAAAATTAAAATCGTTATAAAGAAATGAGTATAGCAAAACCATGTAAATTGTTTAACTGATTGATTCGAAATTAATTTTGAACGATTTGTTAGACATCAAATATTGTAGGAGGATGTAAATTGATCTATATATTAGCGATTTTTGGTTTTGATGCCACCTTTTGTAAACTTTTATGTATTGTTTTTAATTTTTAAATGCCTTAGAATCATATACCGAACATTTTGAGATGTTTGGATTGAGTATATAGATATAGTGTTTATTAAATATTCTTAAAAGAATTATATACAAGTTGTTAATTGTAATACTTCTAAATATTTAAATAAATTTTTATTCTAAATATTCTTAAAATTATATCTAAAAAAGCTTTTCACTGTAACCATTAGTTCTAAATATTCAAAATAATCTTATTCTAAATACTAATTTTAATTATTCTTTAGAATTATATTCAAACAAATTTTTTGATTGCAGTTCAAATATTCAAAATAACTTTTAATCTTACCTTCTAATTCTAATTTCTCTTAAAATCTCAATTCAAAAAAAAAAATATTTTGTAATGTTAGAAGTCCGTATTAGGCGTTCAAAAATCATTCTGGCTCGGGAATAAGTGATTTAAATTAAAAACAAAATTTTCTAAAGCCAATTTTGAACAACTATTGCATGTTACAGTTAAGTTATCGTGAATCTTGTTTCCAGTTGCTAATGAAAATACTAACAATTTGCTATACTCGGAAATTGGCTAAGCAATTATAATCTCGACCTTCAATTTCAAAAAACTGAAAAATAAAAAACAAAAAATTGTTGTCCCGTGCAGCGTGGAAAAAGAAAATGCCAATAAAAAAACAAAAAATAATAAAGAAAAATAAACCGTGAACAAGAAAGTTTGATACTCAAAAACAAAACCACGCTACGACTTAGTAAACGACACTTCTGCCATCGTAGCGATTGAAAGAAGAAAGATTTTTCAAAACAAATTGTTCTTCACGACTTGTCGATCAATCGCCGTATTCCGATGTTGTTAGTTCGGGGAAATCACTAATTGTGAACACCATTTGCATTTGTCATATTCGCCTGAATGCTTGCTCTGAGTTCCTGAGCCATGCATATGACATCCTTCTTGCCGCCCACTCATCGCTATGCCTCCGGAGCATTGTTTGCGCTTGCTCTTCATCAGGCTCAGATCCATCAGACGCGCCCTCTAGGGTTTTCCGCCGATGAACCTCTGTCGGAGGAACGAACCAGTAGTTGTAGCGGTAGTAGCGGCGATTCAGTCTCTGAGGACCCCGAGCTTTGGGTTCATCAATCCTCCGGCCTGCTTCGTCCGGTTTTCAGGTTTCTTCTTACATTGTTCGTTTTTTTGGCGTGAAATTTACTGATCCTCATATGTTGATCATGTTTCGAATTGACTTTCGAATTGACATGCTGCTTCAGTTTGTTTTCTGTTCAATCATTTGTGGTTCTGGAGTGTTATTGGTAGTTCTTCTTTTTCTTTTTTTTTTCTTCGTTTGATT
>JBBMEG010000022.1:10518029-10599178 GCA_037832605.1 Cyclanthera cordifolia
CCTTTGGAACATCTCAAAACTCGGTTCCTTTGGAACATCTCAAAACTCGGTTCCCTTTGGAACATCTCAAAACTCGGTTTCCTTTGGAACATCTCAAAACTCGGTTTCCTTTAGAACATCTCAAAACTCGGTTCCCTTTGGAATATCTCAACAATAACCTGAAATAACATAATATGTACAAGTACACCCAAATCATATTCACGTAATAAATATCATAAAAAAACACCACAATCAACCAGATAACAAAAGCTCAATCAACCAGCATACATGTTATTACACCACAAGAAGGGGTAATGGTTCCTTACTTGGCCGAATTCTAAGCTCCTGAGCTCCAAAACCCTCCAAGTGGCAATTAAAAATAGCCCTAACGAATAAATGGATTTGAATTAGCACTTACTACCATAAAAATGAACGACAAAATCAAGAGACCAATTTCTCGAGTCTCAACTCAATCAAACTCATGACCTAAATGTCATTAATACGTTAAAAAAACATAATTGGTTAATTAAGTTCTCATTCCACGAGGTCTCACAATTAAAGAATTTAATAAGAAAGGCCAACAAAATGGAAAAAAACAGCAGATTTAAATACAGAACACTTAACATTTAACCGGTTTGATTGCCAACAAAAATGGCCACAGGTTTAAATACAGAACGCTTAACATTTAACAAGTTTGATTGCCAACAAAAATGGCAAAAAGCCACAGGTTTAAATACAGAACTCTTCAACCCATTTAACAGATTTGATCATGACCAACAAAATGGCAAAAGCCCTACCGATAAATAATTAACCGTTTCATTTGCAAAAGGATAAATAATTAACAGGTTTCATTTAACCGATCATGACCAACAAAATGGTAAAAGGCCTCCAACAGGTTTCATTTAACTGATTTGATCATGACCAACGGTAAAAGGCCTACTCATAAACCGATTTGATCATGACCAACAAAATGGTAAAAGATCTACCGATAAATAATCCAAAATTCAGATAATGTTCTAATCTCAACGATAGCCCATAAATATAACTCAGTGAAATTTCAACTAGATCTAATATCATATGCCAAAACTCAATAAATTCTCAATTTAGCATACAAAAATTACCTAAACATAACTGCTTTGGCGCTTCGCATAATTTGAGACTGGGCTGGCCAGATTTGGTTTGCAATGGGCGGCCGTTTTTCTCTTCGTGTACTGGAGACTGGGCTGGCCAGATTTGGTTTGAACTAAAAAGACGAGAAAGAAATAGTGGGAGTGAATATTTAAAAGGTTAATTTAATTTTACGGACAGTATTTAATTGGAATAATCCAAATTAATTATAAATATTGTTATTTAATTAATTTTACCCTTAACAAATCTTTCAAATAACCACCTTTAAATTTTGATTTAAAGCTTTGAAAGCTTCTGGTTGTTACAAGAATTGTGTTAGATATTCAAGTTTTAGATAATATTTATGATTGTATTCAAATTTCAAACTATTAGCAAAAATATCCATTCAATTAAAATTAATGATAATAATTATTAATTAATACCGACATTGCCTTCTTCACCCTCTGGATCTTTAGGATTATGTTTTTTTTTCTTTCAGTTCATGCCATCGAAGTTCGTCAATAGAGTATCTTCTATCAACGTCTCAATTGAAAATCAGCTGCATGTGCTTCAATTGTCTTCGTCCAAGTCGATTTAAAGGCTAGAAACAATGGGTATCAATGGTCGAAAATGTAAAATTGAAATTCTCTTCAATTGTTGATTGGTGGCCGGATTTGCAGAACAGTCGACGGTGCAGGCTGAGAATGTTGATCAATGACGCTGGCCGGAGACAGCAACCAATGACGACCATCAAAAACGGCAACCAACGATGACCACTGGAGACGGTAACCAACGAACGAAGTCAACTGTTGTATCCCACGATCTTGATTTTCTCTCTCATTATCGCTCAATTTGTTGGTGACGGAGCTACAATAAACAATAGACCCTAATATCATAGAGTTGAAACATACATATGAAAAAAAAAATAGAGTATTATAATAATATAATTCAATATTATACTATTGTATTATCATACGATATTATTGCATAGTGTGTTATGATATTCTATATTAGTTAACACATCTATTATTATACCTATGACATGATATTATAATTATATTAATAGAGTATTATGTTATTGCACTGAAAATAATACCGATTTTTACGTTAGTTGTTGTATAATACTAATACTTTATTACAACGATCATACATATATTATATATTAGGTACTATAATACAATATTCCAATATGTATTATAATATCCTGCGTAATCTTTATCATTCTTTATGTACATATCAACATACCACTTAATTAGTTACTACAATGTATTACGACTAAATATATATGTAATACTATATATATATATATATATATATATATATAATTACCTATTATAATACCTATTAATTTGTTGATCCATGTATATAATGCTAATATGAAGTCATATACTAGTTGTATATGAAGTGGAATGAAATTTTAAGTCGTTTGTGCATTACGACTAAATATATTGGTAATATTGTCATAATACCATTTAATGACATTTTTGTAATTAAAATCATCTTCAATTTAGGGTTTCGTTTTAAACAAAATAGACTAACGCTTTTTTTGCAAATCTCAACTTATCAATATTGATCGCTAGTGCTTAGTTTTAGATGAATCATCCTTCCCCACGTAGTAGAGAGACGATGATGGGGAGACAACGACAAGATCCAAGCCGCTTCTAACTTTCTTCTTGACGTTGAGATCTCTCAGCCACAATGAAGCTTGATTTCTTTCTGACGACTATGGAGATTTGGTTGATTGAAATTTCTCAACAGAAATGTTTGAAGAAGTGGTTAGAGAGTGGAATAAAACTTCCTTCACCTGCGTCCATGGAGATTTTTGTGCAAATGTTTTCCGGCGAGACGAGGGTGAGATTTCTTTTGCGACAACCATGGAAGTTTGGTGTGAATGTTTTTTTTTATTTAACTTGTATTGAATTAAGAGTATCGTGGTATTTTATTAATTAATATTTTTCTTATTTTTTAAATGTATGAATTAGTTTGTTAATAATTTAAGATTTGACTATAATTATCTTATATAGTTTCTTAATTTTGGCTAGTTGTGCAAAAAACTCATATTCAAAAAGTAACGGAAAATTCAAAGCAATTTTTTTTTTTCATAAAAACCCACTTTCACATGTCTGCACGTAATTTATTTTTTTTTTCAAATTCATTTATTTATGACAATTGAGAAATTCTAAACAAAATTATGTTTCTGAGCTAATTTTAATCAACTTTTGAAGATTTATCATCTAAATAAAATTAAGCATATTTTATACAATTAAGCATGCTATTTAACTAAAATATGGAGAAATTATACTAAATAAAAATAACTAATTAACACTTTCAATATCGATGAGAAACACACATATCCTTATTGTATTGATTAAGTTTGTTTACTAAAAAAACAATATTTGATCGTGTATGTTGTATATATCTATAGGAATCGAGCATGTTTGTGATAAATGTGAGGTTCAATGATGAGCTCTTCATCAAATGCATAAAATTTAGTGCGACACTAATGACGATAAGGCCAATTTGATGTGAGCGAGAAGAAGGCACGAGCCATAAGATCTAAAATATATTGAGATTGACAGAGAAGATGATTGATATTATGTTCGGGGTTTTTTTATTACGTTTAAAATCTTACATGAATGCCCAACTTTTCAATTTTATGTTTCATCAAGAGAAAGAAAAAAACACAAATAGAAAAGAAAAGGGTTATGTCCATGTTCTTGTTTTCGGTGTATTTTAGAAGAATTCGTCGTCAGATCAAGTTGAAGTTTTGACAGCATGTTCACTCTTCCATGGAGACCGTGTTCTATTTATTTCACTTGGTTTAGTGTTGTTTTTGCCGAGATAATTTATATCGACATATTTTATATTATATACTTCTAGTTATAATTTGACTTCGGTAAGTTGTTTTTTACGATACGCCTTGTTGAAATTTTTATGTTATATACCTCTAGTTGTAACTAGGGAGAAATCCTCGTATGTTTGCTAGATTTATTTATGGTTAATTTTTCATTAGGAACATAGGAGGAGGAATTTAATAGTGGCTGCATCTTTAAACTGAATGAATTTAATAAAGGACTAGTTAAAAGATGTAGCTTGATTATGGGAACCAAATAATTATTTAGGCTTTGAGATACCTAACTTTGGCTCAAGTGGTCATGGAAAGTTGGTTAAAGGTGGATTTAGAGATAAAGATAGTTCAGGTAAATAAAACAATAAAAGGAAAAATGAATAAATGGGAGGACAGATATACACACTTATGGAAGTACTTAACGAAGAAGAATAGAGTATGTGTAATTAACAATAGAGACAAAACATTAGGCCACAGTTATTAGGCAACAAATGATATATCAATGTTGACATTAGGAGGAATGAGCTAAGGCTATGAGTCAGTTGGTTTAGGGAACACAACTAAGGAACCAACGAGGGAGGGAGTGTTACGAAGGTAGAAGTTGAGGATTTTGTGGAGAAATTGAACAATTATATGTATATTAAATGACTCTCATTGAATAGCAGAATTTTGAAAACAAAAAGTCTGTTTACATTAGAAAAAAGGGGCGGGTCCATGTAAAATGATCAAAATGCATGTCATGCCTAGCATGATCAAAGGTAATCGGTTTAGTTTATTTTAAAAGCCAACTGATTGAAAGTATTCAATTCAACTGACCGAAAACAAGTAAGAGAAAAAATGATAATTCTGAACTATGAAAAAAAAGAAAGTAAATTAGTGATAATAGTAATATATATTATAATTAAAATGGTTAAGGTAAAAAGTTTTCTATCTATAACAATTTATCTATATTATTATATTATTCCTTTAAACAAATTAGTGATTGTTAATTGTGAATAATAAGCTTTGCCCATTACACCTCTCTTAATAAGAGGCTTTATGGTACAAAGGCTTTACCCGTTTTGTTTCCTAACAACATCTACCTAACTTCTATCAAGCTCTTTAAATCACCTAAAGCTCTAAACCACCTAGGCACTATCCTAAGAGTTTGTGCACTACAATGTACTGGATAATATGTGTATATAAATAGCTCATTACATTCTTTGTAAAGAGTGGAAGATTGTAAGGAAAAATTACTTGACAATAAGAATAAAGAACTCACCTGGTTCGTTGGCTCCGTGGACGTAGGCTTGTTTAGGCGGAACCACGTAAGATTGTTTAGGCATTTATTTGATAACAAGCTTGTTCAAATATGGGCTTTTGTTCTCATAATTTTTTAACAATTATGTATCAGAGCTTGGTTATAAAGCTGGATAGAAACAGAGCCTGCAAGTGTCAAGAAACAGAGAATCAAAATCAAGAAAGCAATTCTTGAAGAAACAAGTATTGTGAAATGGCTACATCTACGAAATATGAGATTGATAGGTTCAATGGAACAAGAGACTTCTCACTATGGGATAAGAAGATTAAGATCATCCTAATTGCACAGAAGGCCGTCAAAGCTATTGAAGCTCCATCTAAGGAATCATCTTCAACAACTGAGGAAAAGAAAAGGGAGATGGAAGACATAGCCACAACCACTATTATGCTAAATCTCACTGATTTTGTTTTTAGACAGGTAATGGATGAAGACTCTATTTACAAGGTATGGCTAAAATTGCATTCTCTTTTTGATGAGAAGGATCTTCCTAATAAATTGTATGTGAGAGAAAGACTTTTTTCTTTCAAGATGAATGCATCTAAAAGTTCAATTGAGAACTTAGATGATTTTAAGAAATTAACTTCTGAGTTTTCTAGTTCGGGTGAAAAGTTGAGTACCGAAAGTGAAGCAGGCATTCTTATTAATTTCATTCATGACACCTTTAAAGATGTAAAGATTGCCATGAAGTATGGAAGGGATAGTGTTATTTTAAACATTGTGATTAATGCACTAAAGTGTATGGAACTGGAAATTAAAACAGAAAATAAGTCAAATGGAGGGGCTGAACTATTATACTCAAAGGCCAAAAATTATTCCAAGAGACAGAAGTATGGTAAGGAGTCTTTCAGAGGGTCAAAAGGTAAAAGAGCTTTGAAATGTTTTCTGTGCCACAGAGAAGGGCATTTCAAAAGGGACTGTCCAGAAAGAAAAGAAGATTTTAAGAGAAATTCCAATAGAGATCACTATCAGAAGAGCTACAACAAGAAGAATAATTTTCTAAGGAAGGACTCTAAGTTCAAAGGGAACTCTTCAAAAGCAAATGTTGAATCAGAGAATGCTGCTGGTGAAGGAGGTTTGAACTATGTTGAAGTGTTGGTTATAGGCAACACTCAAACCATGAAAGGAATAACTGAATCAGAGGGAGACTAGGTCTTGGACTCAGGTTGTACCTACCATATGATCTCCAACAAAGAATGGTTGATTGATTACAAACTATGAGAGGGAGGTTCAGTGTACATGTGTGACAATAACTCTACAAAGTGGATGGGATTGGGTCCATAGTCCTTAAACTCCAAGACAACAGGGAAATCCTTCTCACAAGAGTCAGGTTTGTACCAAAGATCAGAAGAAACCTAATCTCTTTGGGTATGCTAATGAACAAGGTTGTTCATTTGTTAGAGACAGTGGTGGTTTAAAAGTCCTAAAGGAAGGAAAGGTGATCATTTGTGGAATCAGGCACAATGGTCTGTATTTTCTTAAGGATGTCAAAGTTTCAAGCTTTGCTTTGGTGGCTCAATCCTCAAAGCTTGATGGTTTTGAGCTATGGCATAAAAGACTGTCACATATTAGTGAACAAGGCCTTCTTGAACTATCCAAACAAGGGTTAATTCAAAACTGTGGAAACAAGAGACTCAGGTTTTGCGAACACTGCGTATTCGGCAAAACCAAAAGGGTAAAATTCTCAAGAAGGGAGCATAACACCAGAGCTATATTGGATTACGTTCATGCTGATCTATGGGGACCAGCGCAAACACCCTCTTGGAATGGAGCAAGGTACTTCTTATCCCTAGTTGATGATTATTCTAGGAAAGTTTGGATCTATTTTTTGCATTCAAAGGATCAAACTTTTCCTAAATTTTTTGAATGGAAGGTTAAAATTGAACTTCAAACAACTAGAAAGGTTAAGTATCTTAGAACTGATAATGGTCTGGAATTCTTAAGTAATGATTTTCTAAACTTCTGCTCTAAGTGTGGAATCACAAGACACTAGACAATTCCTTACACACCTCAACAGAATGAGGTTGTTGAAAAGATAAACAGAACTATCCTAGAAAGCGTGAGATGTCTACTTTCAGGTGCTAAGGTAGTTGAGGAATTTTGGGCTGAAACAGCATCCACATCTGTTTATACTATCAACAGGAGTCCAAGCTCAGCCATTGAGTTTAAAACTTCTCTTTAAAGATCGTCTAAGGTACATCCTGACTTATCTAACTTCAGAGTTTTTGGTTGTACAGCCTATATTCATGTAAAACAGGGCAAGCTGGAACTTATAGCTTTGAAGTGTATGTTCCTAGGCTATCACGAAGATTCCAAAGGCTTCAAGCTTTGGGATTTCTCAAGCAGAAGGTGCATTATCAGCAGAAATGTAGTTTTCAAAGAACAAGAAGTCTACATGGATTCTTCTGCTGAAATAGAGAAGAAGTCCTTTAATCCTGTTGAAAGTTCAAACCCTAAGGTGGAGGTGGTTACAGATGTGACCTATCCTTACCTATCTGAAATAGAAGAAGAAACTGGTGAACTACCTAGGACTTCTCAAGAGGTATCTGAATCTATTCAACAAGAAGAAGATCCTACTGGCTCAACCTTCAGAGCCCAAAGGCCTAGAAGGCAGACTAGGCCTCCTGCTAGATTTGCTCAAGTTGATTTTGCTGTGAGTTTGTCTAATTATGCTGGTTAAAAGCTATGAAAAGTGAAATGCATTCACTAAAGAAGAACAAGACATGTGATCTTGTTGCTCTACCTGATGGAAAGAAGACTATCCTTTGTAGGTGGATTCTCAAAAGGAAATCAGTCGGATCAGGTGAAGGAGTTAAGTTCAAAGCTAGGTTGGTAGCAAAGGGCTTCAAACAGAAAGAAGGTATCGACTACAGTGAGATTTTCTCACCAGTAGTCAAACATACATCTATTCGAATTCTGTTAACCATTGTGGCCTATGAAAATTTAGAACTAGAACAGATGGATGTTACCACTGCTTTTCTTCATGGTAATCTAGAGGAAGTTCTATATATGGATCAACCAGAAGGATTCATAGAAGGGAAAGCAGACACTCTGGTTTGTAAATTTAATGGGTCTTTATATAGACTCAAACAGGCTCCTAGGTATTGGTATAAAAGGTTTGATGAATTCATTCTCAAGGTTGGTTTCTCTAGAAGCAAGTTTGATGCTTGTGTCTACTATAGAAAGAAAAAGGCATATGGGTACATCTATTTACTACTCTATGTCGGTGATATGCTTCTAGCTGGAAAACGACCAGATGACTTGAAGGAACTGAAGTTACAACTAAGTTCAGAGTTTGAAATGAAGGATTTGGGGTTTGCTAAAGTAATTATTGGCATGGAAATTCGAAGAGACAGGGCTCTTGGAACCTTATTTCTCTCTCAGAAAACTTATACAGACAAAGTGTTGGCTAGGTTCAACATGTGCAACTCAAAACTAGTAAACACACCCTTAGCACAACACTTTAAGCTGTCTGCTAAAGATTCTCCAAGAGATCTTGAATGAAAAGTTGTTATGTCCAAGGTACCCTATTCTAATGTCACTGGAAGCCTGATGTACTTAATGGTCTGCACTAGACCAGACTTGTCCTACTGCTCAAGTTTAGTTAGCAGGTTCATGGGAAACCCTGGAAAGGCACACTAGGATGCTACTAAGTGGGTTCTAAGGTATCTAAATGGTACAAGAAACAGGGGACTACTCTACAAGAATCCTATCTCTAATAAACTTGAACTGAAAGGGTTTGTAGATTCTGACTATGCTGGTGATCTAGACAAAAGAAGGTCACTAACAGGTTATACTTTTTTAGTTGGGGACAACATTGTTAGTTGGAAGTCTAATCTACAGTCAATTGTGGCTCTTTCAACTACAGAAGCTGAATTTATTGCAGCCACTGAAGCAGTCAAGGAAGCTATCTGGCTTAAATGAATCCTAGGAGAACTGGGTTATGTACAAGATGAGACTAGCCTATTTTGTGACAATCAAAGTGTCATTCATCTAACTAAGAACCAACAGTTTCATGGAAGGTCAAAGCATATCAATGTGAAACATCATTTTGTAAGAGATGTTATTAAGGAAGGGGTAATCAAAGTGGAAAAGGTTGGAACTGAGGATAATGCTACTGATGTTCTAACCAAAGCAGTGACCAAAACAAAGTTTGATTACTGCCTTAGTCTACTCAGAGTAGTAGACTTTTCAGCTCACTAAAAGCATAGAATAGTTACGAATCAGGTGCTTATTATTCAAGGTGGAGATTTGTTAGTTGTGAATAATAAGCTTTGCCCATCACACCTCTCTTAATAAGAGGCTTTATGGTATAAAGGCTTTACCCGTTTTGTTTCCTAACAGCATCTACCTAACTTCTATCAAGCTCTTTAAATCACCTAAGGCTCTAAACCACCTAGGCACTATCCTAAGAGCTTGTGCACTACAATGTACTGGATAATATGTGTATATAAATAGCTCATTACATTCTTTGTAAAGAGTGGAAGATTGTAAGGAAAAATTACTTGACAGTAAGAATAAAGAACTCACCTGGTTCGTTGGCTCCGTGGACGTAGGCTTATTTAGGCCGAACCATGTAAGATTGTTTGTTCTCTCTTTCTTTCTTTATCTCAAGTCTAATTGTTGTCAATTTACTTGTGTTGCATTTGATTGAGTGAAATAATTCAAAGAAAGAATGAAAGAAAAAAAGGATTAGAAGTGTTAAACAAAATGAGTAATTAAATAAAAGGAGAAGACGAAGAAGAAAGAATTATTACCGTTTTTATTTTTGGACGATCTCTGAGAGGAAGAAGAAGAATCAAGAATCACAACGTTTGTGATAGTCATAGTAAGTCATTACTGTAATTATCACAAAGAAGATGAACATATGCAAGGAAGCAACGATCCAAGCGATGAATCCTTGGATCGTCACTATTGCGCAAAGAATCAACTACAAGAACAAGAATGGTGAGGATAGCTTTAGGTTCTGGTGAAAAATCACCAGAACCCTAGCCATCTCTAAGCGAGGTCGAACAAGAAGAACAAATGAGATGTACAGTAGAACGAAGAGATTTTATTTCTCAAATCTCAATGGATTCAACGTGTGAAGCATGCAGCCTCAACCGACAAGGTGAAGCTAAAGAGTGGCATCATCTCAGCCCTACACCTTGATTCTCATGTTCAATCTCAACCGTACGTTTGTCTCTGGGTTTATTGATTCGGTTCAAGTTTTCAAACCGCACGGGCTGGTTCGGTTCAGATAAGTGTGCTATTCATTCTATTATACTTTGGGCCTTTATTTGATAACAAGTTTGTTCAAATATGGGCTTTTGTTCTCATAATTTTTTAACAATGATGATAATAATAAGTGTATTTCTTTTTTAAACAAATAAGCAAGATAATTTTAATATTTAAAACTTAAACATTTGTTATTTGTTTTTTAATAAACTTGTATGCAATATAATATTTATCTTATTAAATTAAAACATTATATATTTATAAATTCAAAATAAAAATGTAAACAACTAAAAAAGAAAATCTTAATTGTCAGTAGTCAATTGAACAATATGTACAAATATTGGTTTAGATCTAATGGGAAGATTATCTTTTTGACTGTTTCTCCAATTGACTACTGACATGGTATCAGAGCAGGCCTCTGATTTTTTTTTCCTTTCTTTCAACCGATTGGTGTTTCAAACTCCATTTTGTACGCACTTCTTCTCTTTCTTCATTTTTCTTGCTCTAATCTTCTTTCTTCTCTTTCTTCTTCCTTTCTTCATTTCTTGCCCTATTTTTTCTTCTGATCTAATTCTTAAAATAAACGGCGTCGTCCTCTTCAACTGCAATTTCGAATTCGATGTACTTACTCACAAATATCTGTAATTTGGTGTCTATTCGGCTTGATTCCACAAATTATATTTTGTGGAAATACCAGATCATGCCATTGTTACGATCTCACAAATATTTGCAATTGGTTTTGAGATGGATGCCCACACTTTCGAATATGGTATCGAGCCCATTAAGCCCAAATAGGTATTCGGTCTAATAAAACGAAATTGAGATCTGATTCAAGATTGGTGAGCCTCAAAGAGGCCACATCTTGAGGGGGCGTGTTGAGAATCTCAAATATCCCACATTGTTAAGGTGTGGAGTCCTCTAGCTACATATAACACAAGGTGGGCTACTCCTCTCATAGCCAATTGGTTTTGAGATGGATGCCCACACTTTCTAACACGCAAACCATGCCCGAGGTGCCTCTTTAAGACCATAACGGGACTTCTTTAACCTTCTTCATGAAGAAAGGCATTTTTAACATCTAATTGACGCATCTTCCAACCCATTGAAGCTACTAAAAAAAAAGTAACACGAATAGTCAGTTTCTTGACAACAGGACTAAACGTCTCTTGGTAGTCAATACCTTTGACCTAATGATAACCTTTAGCAACTAGACAACCATCGATTCCTTTTAATGCTATAGATCCATTTACAACTAATGGCTTGTTTATTTGGTGGTAAATAGACTAATTCCCATGTATCTTGCTTGAGTAAAGCCTCATACTCATTCATCATTGCATTTTGCCACTCAGGAACTTTGGAAGATTGTGTATAAGAAGTTTGTTTGCTAGAAATATCAGGATTATAATTAGCCAAAAAAACTTTCTTCTTAGAGATTCCGGATTTTGCTCTTGTTTGCATACTGTGTGTATTTTGAGGTGCTACAAGGTTTTGTGAGGAAGTAATAATGTGTGTATCAGTAGTATCAATAGGAACTAAAAGAGATGACTGACTTTCTGAAATAGCAGTAGTAGGTAGGGAAGGAGATGACTCAATGTCAAACTCATTAGCCGTAGTAAAAATAGGTTGTATAGTACTAGAAACAGAAGAAGTGTTAGATGATAACAAGTAGAAGTATTTAAAAAGCCAAGTAATTCATCATCATGTATGATAGGGCAAGGAATAAATACAGGAGTAGTATGCAAATTAAGAGAAGAAGATGATGAATTTACTCATAGAAGAAAAAGGAAACATATTTTCATTAAACTTTACATGTCTGGAAATATAAAACTTTTCATTTTTGTAATTGAAACAAAGAAATCCTTTGTAACCACTAGGATGACCAAGAAATACACACTCAGTTGTTCTTGGTTCAAGTTTATTATTATTCTAAGGACGAAGAAGAGGGAAACACGCACAACCGAACACACAAAGCATTGTATAATCAGGCAATTTATTAAAAAATAATTCGAATGGTGTTTTATTGTGTAGGTAATCGATTAATAATAAATGCAAATATAGAAAAGGCAAAAGTCCAAAACTTAAGAGGAACCTTCGAAGCTGTCATTAAAGAAATAGCAGTTTCAATTACATGTTTATGTTTGCGTTCAGCAACTCCATTTTGTTCTGGAGTATACGGACATGATTTTTCATGAATAATGCCTTTGGACTCAAAAAAATGCTTGACATTGCAATTAACGAACTATTTACCTCCATCAGATCGAAACCTTTTGACTTTAAAAGAAACAACATTTTCTATTTCAAGAATGAAATTGCGAATACATGTACTCACTTCTAATTTAGATACAATAGGAAACAACCAAGAGAACTTAGAAAAATCATTAACAATCAACAAGTAGAACCTTTGATTATTTATTGAAACTTCTGGGACAGGACCCCATACATCACTATGAAGAAGTTCAAGAGGCATACTAGTAGTGGTAAAAGACTCACGAAACACTTGTTTAGATATTTTTCCAGCCAAACAATTCGAACAAAAATCAGTATTTATTGCAATAGTTGTAGGAAAAGTATTCAAGACATGTCTAAGAACAGTAGAACCTGGATGTCCTAATCGAGCATGCCAAAGTTTAGAAGAAAGGACTCCGTTATAAGCTTGAACAGAAGGTAGAATAGGAATTCCTGTTTGAATAGGATAAAGACCATATTAACACTAGGCCCATAATGCAATGTCTTATTAGTGTCCTTGTCCTGAATCATAAAACTTTGAGAGTAAAAAATGATTCTAAAATTGTTATCGTTACACAATCTATGCACAGACAAGAGGTTAGAACTAATATGAGGTACTCTAAGTAATTGAGATAATACAAAAGAATGAGAAGGATCGAGTAGAAAGAATACTTGAACCTTGATGAGAAACTTGAATGGTATTGCCATTACCTACCATGACATTTTCATTACCATTGTAGGGAGATGGAGAAGTAAAATTTTGTATATCATGGGTTAAATGTACGTTGCAACCAAAGTCAGTAAGCCACACTCTTAATTCTTGATTATTCGTTGATAGTGCTGCATTATGAGAAGAGGAAGAAGCAGCCATTGCTGCCAATCGAGCAGGTGGAAGGCGACCTTGATACGAGAAGTTCATCTGATGATAACAATCTAACGCATTGTGGCCCCATTTCTTGCAAACTTGGCAGTAGACTTGATTTGAGGATGTAGTATTATCTGGCTGCGAATCAATATAAGCATTGAAAGAACTGTTGGTTGTACTTGGTGAAGAAAACTTGGATTAACCACGTCCTCTAAAATTATTAGAACGTCCACGCCCTCTACTGAAACCTCGCCAAGAACCACGGTTATTAGAAAACGAAACGTTCATGGCAAGAGAACTAACCTTGTTATTGTCGTCATGTTTGTTCTGTAATTCTATAGCAGCTTTCTCAGTCTTGAGCAAAATGTGTAGTTCGTCAAACGTAATACTTTGAGATCTTGTGTGAAGAGACGTTTTGAGAACATTATAGGAAGAGGGTAACTCATTCATAGTGTAGATAACTAAATCCTCATTGTCAACATGAACCTCGACTACATCAAGTTTTATGAAAAATAGTTCTTACTCTGTCAACATAAAGATCAACTGATTCCTCTGCTTTCTTGGATATAGACTGCAACTCAGATTTTAAGCCAACAATGTTCGTTCTTGAGGCAGATGAAAACGTTTTTCAAGAGATTCCATAGTTCTTTTGAAGTCGTACAACCTATGGCGAACAATAGAGCATTTGGTGACAAGGTTGCATTGATTAATGTCATTAGGGCCTGATCTTTCTCAAACCAAACATCATACTAGTCGTTTCCGAGGATTCTTCAGAATTCTTGGGATTTTCAAGGCACAGAATTTTTCCATCGATATGTCCGAAGAGTTTGTGAGATCGTAACAATGGCATGATCTGGTATTTCCACAAAATATAATTTTTGGAATCAAGTCGAATAGACACCAAATTGCAGATATTTGTGAGTAAGTACATCAAATTCGAAGTTGCAATTGAAGAGGATGACGCCATTTATTTCAAGAATTAGATAAGAAGAAAAAATAGGGCAAGAGATGAAGAAAGGAAAAAGAAAGAGAAGAAAGAAGATTAGGGCAAGAAAAATGAAGAAAGAGAAAAAGTGCATACGAATGGAGTTTGAAGCACCAATTAGTTGAAAGAAAGGAAAAAAAATCAGAGGCCTGCTCTGATACCATGTCATTAGTCAATTGGAGAAACAGTCAAAAAGATAATCTTCCCATTAGATCTGAACCAATATTTATACATATTGTAACCAAACTCTAACTAACTATTTTAATGATCATAATAATTAATGTTATAACAATAATTATAAAATTGTTATGATAATCAAAATGGGAAAAACTATATTACAATTCAACTAAGTTTCTTATAAAAGTTGTTTACATTATTATTATTGAATGATAGTAATAAATACTAAACATATCTACGTGAGAATAGGAATGATGAACTAAATGATGTAATTCATGGATTTGCAAAACCATCCTCCAACCTTGAGATTTTATAGAGGTGTACCGGAATGGATTGAAACTGTAATTTCAAACCAATATTTTGTTTGTTGTTGTAGGCTAAAATATCCCGAAAGACTCGATAGAGATTGAGACCCGCACGAAGGACAAATAAGCCAACGCGGACCCTCCGGCGGGTCGGCCAACACCCTTGCCTACCCCCCGAGGGTCGGTCACGCCATTGCTGGAACAAAGAGACCGAAAAAGGGGAAGGAGGTTGCCATAGCTAACTCCTTCCTGAATTCGGTCCAGTGCCCATCCGATGGCAGCCTCACCGGTGTTGTTCTCCAAAATTACTAGGGCAGAAGAGCTCTTCACGAGTTTAGCCAAGTAAGAGGCATTCTTCAGCTTCCCTTCATCAGAAGCCAATGGTGAAAGCGAGCAGTAGTAGACATGTCCTTTTGGCATGTGCAGACAACAAGACTTTGGACCGCTTCAGTGGAAGTCCGAAAGTCGACTAAGACAGCTTCGGCAATTCGCTGAGCTTCTCGAGCATGTACCAGCTCCCACTTATGCTTCTTAAAGTTATTGGACAAAGAAGAGTGGGTGTGACGTAAGTCCTCAGAAAGGTGACGGGAAGCCGAGGTGAAATGCGTGAAGGCTTGCAAATACAAAGGTAACAAGTTAGCCTACATACTTAGATAAATGTGTGTTTATAAAGAAGAGAAGTACATCAAAAAGCAACAAGGTCATCCAGTGTTGCACTTGCTGGAACTAAGCCTACTAAGTCCGGCTTGGACAGAGTTGGTCCTAGCTGGAATAGCCTGACCCATGAGGTCATTCTCAGACGCACCTTGTGAGAGAAGCAAAAGTCTTGAGCAACCTGCACTGGATCACCAGGAAATCTAGACTCGAAGGCTAGCAAAGAAGGGTCAGCGACCTCTACTGCTGTGGTGGCGCGAAAAGACTTGGAGAGAGACAAGGGGGTACCATGGATAACTCATCCTTTAATTCGGTCTAGCGCCCAACCGGTAGTAGCCGCGCCAAAATTGTTCTTAAAGGTTACAAAGGCAGGAGAGCCTTTCAACTAAATTGACTAAGTAAGATGCATCTTACAGCTCACTTTAGCAGAAGTCCAACTCCTGACAAAGCCGAGCGAGGGTAGATGAGTCGTCCTTGTAAGTTCAAGCGACAAGACTTTGGACCGCCTTAGCGGAAGTCCGAAAGTCAACCAAGGCGACCTCAACAACACCCTGAGTCTCACGAGCTTGGGCTAAGTCCCATTTGAATTGATCGATGCCAGATGACCAAGAGGAGTGCGTATGGCGCAAGTCCACTCGAAGGTACCAAGAAGTTGATGCATAAAGACCTGCCCTCCAAAAACCACAAGGAAGCAGGCAGTCCTCCGAAGTAAGGTCCACCATACCATTGGTGGGAGTCCTTAAAGCAAAGGAAGGAAATACTTTACAGGTTGTGGACTCCAAAGAACACAGTCCAAGTGTTGGAAGCCACCTACGACTACCAAGGCCATATGTCGAGTCCTCTTTTGAAAAGAGGAGGCTAAGGTGGTGGGACTCAGTCTCATAATCGGATGAAGGGTCCATGACAGCCAAAGTACGAGTAACCTGCGAATAGCAAAGTTAGGAAAAAGGAAAGTCTCTAGCAAAGAGAGCTTAAGTACCCAATGAAATTTGAAAGAATGGCTGAACAGGCGAGACTTTTCTAAAAAGTGCCTAAGTAGCCTGAAAATTTCGAAAGGAAGATAAATGGGCAAGACTTTTACAAATAGAGCCTAAGTAACCTATGAGTTTTTAGAGGCACTTGAAAATAGGCAAGTCCCTCTGAAGGGAGCCTAAGGAACCTTCAAATCAAAGAAGTGCTAAAAAAGGATAAGTCTCCACAAAGAGGGCCTACCTAGCCTAAGTTTTGAAAAGGCACCTAAGTGTAGTGAGTCTTTGAAAAAAGAACTTACATGAAGGAAATTTCAAGAAAGGTGCTTAAGGGTGGCAAGTCTCTGAAAAAAGCAGACTACTTAGTCAAAAATTGAGTCTCTACAAAGAGAGCCTACTTGGCCAAATTGCTAAAAATGAATGCCTAAAAAGGTGACACTCTAAAAAGAGAACCTTCTAAACAACGAACTACTCTTCAAATTCCGACAACAAAGTAAGTCAAAAAATGAAGAGTGGGGGTAATCTTGTAGGCTAAAATATCCTGAAAGACTCGGAAGAGAATGAGACCCGCACAAAGGAGAAATAAGCCAACTTTGACCCCCCCGGGGGTCAGCCAAATGGAGGCCTGGACCCCCCCAGGGGTCGGCCACGCCATTTTCAACCCCTCAGGGGTCGGCCTCACCATTACCGACCCCCCGGGGGTCGGCCAAATGGAACCCACAACCCCCTGGGGGTCGGCCGAGTCTATTTCTGACCTCTTAGGGGTTGGTCTCACCATTTCTAACCCCCGGGGGTCGGCCAAATGGAGGCCACAACCCTCCAAGAGTCGACCGAGTCCATTTCCGACCCCCTAGAGTCGGACAAGCAAGTCCGACTCCTTTGGGGGTCGGCCAAGGAAGGCCAGGACCCCCGGGGACAGCCCTTGCAGCCTCACCCTCCTCTGGTCCGACGAAGAGTAGGTTAGTTCGAGTGGGCTGATCATGGAGGTCAGGACTCCCCTAAAATCGACCAAGCCCAAGTAACGTTTGTAGGCGTCACACCCCGTGGCATCCCCCGTTACAACAAGTAAGTCAGCCTGAGTGGGTTGGTCGTGGAGGTTAGGACTCTCCTGTGGACGAGTCAACCGAGTCCAAGTAACGTTTAGAAGTGTCGCACCCCATGGCGTCCCCCGTTACAATGAGTTAGTCAGCCCAAGTGGATTGGTCGTGGATATCCGTTGACCATTTTTCGGCATCAATAGTTGTGTTGTGTTTTTTAAGGATTTGGAATCATATTCCAAACCAAACTATTATAATACCGCAAACTAAAATTGAACTAAATAAATAAGCAATCAAAATAGAAAATAAAATTATCGATGACAATAAAGGCAGAGTGAAGATAGTTAAAAGTTCTAACATATTTTTTTCCTAAATTTATTAAAGTTCCAACATTAGAGTTTAAAGATTCAATTTTAAAAATGATAAATGTTGTAGGTTAAAATATCTCGAATTACTCAAAAAAGGTTGGAACCCACCCGGAGGCCAACCAAGCCAACGCCAACCCCCTAGGAGTCGTCCAAATGGAGGCCTTGACCCCTATTTAGTCGGCCAAGTCCATGGCGACCCCCAGGAGATCGGCCACGCCAATGTGGGTCGACCCTTACACCCTCACCCCTCTCGGGTCGGCGAAAGAAGGCAAACACCCCTTAGAGGGAAAGCCGTAGAGGTCAAGACTCCCCTAGAGTCGACCGAGTGGGTTGGTCGTGAAAGTTAGGACTCTCCAGTGGATAAGTCGATCAAGTCCAAGTAGCGCTAAGAGACGATGCACACCCGTAGCGTCCTAGCGTTACAAAGAGAATGATGCACCCCTAAGGAGTCGGCCGTGGAGGTGAGGACCTGCCAAGGTTGATCGAGTCCAAGTAACTCCAGAGTCAAGGCCATTACACCTCTAAAGGGTAACGGTCAGGATTTACGCTGGTATTCATACCCAGCTTAATGACTGACGTTTCTAACGGTTGGACATTAAGCCTCCCATAAGTGAGTTGTAGCGGTTACGAAACCGAATGCTATATGAAGTCAGTCCATTCTCCATTGCGGGGGACGACAAATCTTAGCTAAATCAAGCTAAGTATTCTTTCGCCATTCTGAGTTCTAAATTATCCTCCTAAAATCCATAACTGACTTAGGCATCTAAGGCCTTGTGGCTCACATCACACCGGTGTGTCCTAATTTTCACTTTTTTGCAGGTCCTTTCGTCCTCAGTTAAACAAATATTACTGTGGATATCCGTTGACCATTTTTCGGCATCAACAATAAATAATTTAGTTATACTAATGTCTTGTATAATTTGAGTTACTTGTTCATATTATTTGAGAGTATAGTAATTTATAATTAGGTATTCACGCGAGATTTCATCATATAAGATAAATGCGAGACACGTGTAATGAAAAATATATTGCATTGATTTCAATATGTGCGATGTAGATTAAAATCTCTAACGTGTTCTTCTGATTCTTTCTCTCACAATATATGTTCTTGAACGTGATGTGCTTTCTTTGTAGTTGATTGTTGGTTTGTGGAATTGCTTGATCTTCGAAGTGATTTTGGACTTCAGAAGGGCGTTTGATCTTTAGAAGATTGAAAAGTCTTCAACTTGTTGAATTCTCTCTGAACTTCAAACTTTCAGATCTTGAAAATGAAGGAAAACTTCTCTATTTATACAACTTCCATAGACCCTAGGCTTGGGCCCTGATGGGCTTATTGGGCTTGGCTCTTGGGCTTAGCCATTGGACTCAACTGCCATGGACTTAGGTCACCATATGGACTTGGGCCTAGTTGGGATTTAGGCTTCCATGTTTAGGCTCATTAATTGAACTTTGACCTTATTTAATTTTGACACAATTTTAAAATAAAACCAACTTTGGTCTAGTTTTATTTTGAGAGATATTTTCTCAAAATTCAATTTAGTCTCGTCATTAAAGTTGGAAACGACGTGGAAATTTATGATTGGTTGAAATTTCTCAGTCAACAAAGGTCCCTTTTTGAGATTTATGCATGAACATGTGTGAATGAATTATCTTGAAAAAGATGTTTATAAGTCGAAACATAAGCTTTCCCTTTTTGGCTTCTAACTTCGACTCTATGAAGCGTCAATTTAATCGAGCATGTATGAATATAGATCATAATGTTGATTATTTTTTTCTTGACTCATTTTCTCTACGTCGATTAATCAAATTTTGTCAAAATCAAGATTTTCTCGACTCGCCGTGAAATGATTGAAAGTTTAGTAGAATTTATGCTCTACTCAATTTCAAATTTGAACTTATAGCGATGTCAAAAATTTCAATCTCAATTTACATTTGATATGGGTAAAATTTTAGGACATGCATATATCTTGGATAAAATTAAAATCCTATAACTTGGAAGGAATTAATTTTATCAATTTGAATTGCGGGTAAATATCGAGCTCAATTATTTTGAACAAATCTTACTTAATTTAAGGAAATTTGATTGCCTTAACGGTCTTGATTTGGCAAAAAGCTTCATCTTAATTGAAATATTGTTGACTTAACTTTAAAATTTGAACCAATGACAAAAATTTCTCTAAGTGAACATGATATCTTGACTTGGCTTTAAGCGATTGTCCATTTAAATAGGGTGGAGCTGGAAGCTTCACATTAAAATTTGAAATAATTTGAGATTTCAAATGCAACTTGAAATAATTGAAATTTATCTTGATTGAGATTTGAACTTGAGTCAACTTGAATGAGACATCTGAATTGATTTGACTCAAGTCATGAGTTGAAATTCATAAATCTTGAACTCAAAATTTATTTACTTCATATCCAAAAACTGGACTCACACCGACCAAACTCGAGGTTCGTTGAAACTTTGCTTCTTCTATTTGTGTGATCAAAATAAATAATTTTGGGCATTGCATGATGTTTTTCATGCCTTCCCGCAGCGGTGGTCACTATTTTTTTGGTATTCCCCTTAGTTGTAAAGGTAGTACATTATTGACTCAACCAAATATGAGAGATAGATGAGTGTTAATTGATACAATTGAATTTACTCAAACTTACCATCTCAAGCTTTTAGGTTGATTGGTGATTTACATAGTGCAACATGATATTAGAGTAGAGGTCATGAGTTTGAATCTCTGTAAATACGTTTCGACCTCTTCACAACTTGAAGACGAAGTTGCGAGACATCAAAACATGAAGATAAAACTTACAGACAACGCACGACAACGTCAGATCTTGGAAACGAAGCAGAGAGCGGTAGGAATTTCAAGAAGGAATATTAACTTCATACTTGTAAGAGAAATCGTCACTCTTTCCAACTATCTATTGTTTCAACCTCTAAATTAGTGTACAAGATTCAAACACATTATCTTTTAAGGTATGAACGAATTGTCTAACGAGAAGATCTCCTCGAGTGCCAGTAGTTTCGCAGGTCTCCACGAAGTGAGCAACATGTTGCTTGGGGTTGCCTTTTTCGTCGAACTATTTTACTTAGGTGGTTGATACCCAGCTGCCATTCTCAAGCTATCTATCCCATTTGTATATGGCTTGGAGTAAAAAAAAAGAACTTTATGTGAGAAATAGAGACTTTGATGTAGATTTCCTAACATCATGTTTAATTTATGTGAGAAAAAGAGATAAGAGGTAGAGATGATCCTACTAGGCGTGCCAATTTGTTCACTAGATTTCAACAAATAAGATAAATGCGAGACATGTGTAATGAAGAATATATTGTATTGATTTCAATATGTGAGATGTGGATTACAATCTCTAATGTGTTCCTCTGATTCTTTCTCTCACAATATATTTTATTAACTTGAACGTGATATGCGTTCTTCGTAGTTGATTGCTTGTTTATGGAATTGCAATCAATTCTTTGTACTTGGATGCTTGTTTGTAGAATTGCTTGATTCTGAGATCTTGAAAATGAAGGAAAGTTTCTCTATTTATAGAGCTTCAATAGACCCTGAGTTTGAGCCTTTATGGCTTATTGGGTCTGGTCCTTGGGGCGCTTAGCCCATTGGATTTAACTACATGGACTTGGTTCATCATATGGACTTGAGCTGGTTGAGATTTAGGCTTCCATGTTTGAGCTCACTAATTGAACTTGAGCCTTATTTAATTTTGACCTAATTTCAAAATAAAATAAATTTTGGTATAATTTTATTTTATGAAGTATTATCTTAAAATTTAATTTAGTTCCGTCATTAAAATTGGGATAACAACGTGGCAATTTAGGATTGATTGAAATTTCTCAGTCAACAGTAGAGTTGATGGTCCCATTCCACAATTAAAAATAAATAAATAATAAAAATAAAAAGCATGTTTTTTACATTTTTGTTGGATAATGTTAGCCTTTTGTAATGAAAATTTAGTCTTCATGAGTCTAAATTTGAGAAATAGTCGACATATAGTTAGGGTTGTTGTTAGTTTTTGTCATTAAATAAGATTGAATCCCGTAGGGTTTAGTGAGGTATCTGTTCACAATATCCTTTCTGTATTAAAGTGTTTAAATTTAATAGAATTGGCCATTAACTAATTGTGTGGCCCTTTTTCTAATTTTATTCAAAATATAAACAACCGCCCTTATTTCATTATGGTTAAACCTAAATTTTATGTACTCAAAAAAAAAAAAAAAATCCTAAACTTTATGAAATTTTATTTACTTTTATTTTTTTAGTCTTCTTCAGTTTAGTTGCCATATTTGAAATTTTAATATGGTTACTTTCGCATTTCAATAATATTTATTTGTTATTAAATTTGGAGTCTAGTTTTAATTTCATCCATACGGTTCAAAATTAAATATTTTTATCATTAACCTTTTAATAATGTTCATAACTAAGTATAAAAATCAATTTATCAATATATTAAAATTTAAAATTAATTTAGTCAATATACGTGTTATATCTAATGATTTTGTTGTTTCAAATGATTAAATTTGAATTTTATTGAAATATCAGGATAAGATATTCAATTTTACAACATATATGCAAAATATAAATTAAACTCCAAATTTAACATTTTAATAAATAAATAAATAAATATATATATATATATATATATACACACATAGTTCGTGAATACATATTATTTTCAAAATTAAAATAATAATAAATAAAATTGCGAAAAAGCTCTTTGATGATCATTTAATTAACTTTCGTGCTATCTACCATCACAACCATAACTAAAAATGAAACTATATGGTAAAAGAGAATGCTATTTTTATTTACTTTTGGGATATTATATATATATTTGATCAAATAAAATTAATAAAAATATTTTTCCTTTTTTTTCTCTTTGTTTAGTACCCAATTTTTCCTTTTTTTTCTCATTGTTTATTAATTCAAAATTGAAAATTTTACTCTTGAATGTTAAGAATGCTGATTTTTAGTCATTTAGATAAAATGTAGGTTGATTATGATGATAACTACTCATTTAGATAAAACGTATGTTGACTATGATGATGACTAAACCAATTTTAAATACTAATATATCGATGATTACATTATATTAACTTCGACATGAATTTAATTTTTAAAAGAAAATACGTTCAAAGTAAATTAAAAAACATACAAAGACTTAAAGTCAAAATTATTAAATTATTAACATGTTCAATTTGAAATATAAGAATTAAGCTAAAATTAGTCTCCAAATCTGTGAACCAAAATTAAGTATTATTGAAATATCAAGTTAAAAGTGTTCAATTTTGAAACGTAGGACTAAAAGTGAACATTGTTGAAATGTCAAAGATAAAAATATTCATTTTTGAAACGTACGAACCAAATTGAAATAAGACTTTACACTTATGAACCAAAAAAATATTTTCCTCCAAATTTTATTTATAAAAAGTGGGAGTGTATGCATTTGATTGTATTTTTAGAGTTCATAATGTAAAATCCCAATACTCATGTATAAAACTTTTGTAATATTGCTGCCTATTTTATATTTTTATATATAGATAATAATTCACACAAACACACAAAATGATTTCAAAATCTATATAATGTATTCAATAAATTCGACCACTGCCTCTGTTACAAGACAACACCTAATGGATCAAACTCCCTGACCCAAACCAAAGTCCAAACCCACGACTCATAAATAAAATGCCCAGACAACAAAGTAGTCAATAGCAAGAACCACCTAGAAGCTAATAAGTCAAACCGAACCATTAATATTTTAACGAACTTGTATTTCCAAGAATCCATTAGCAGAGGTTTAAAAAATATTATCGGCTCACACTCGATTAACTTTTGAAAAGCTTTGGGAGATAACTCTACATAGTTTATGATTCTTTTGATAAATGAAAAAAAAAAAAAACAATAACGCATGAACGCTATATTGTTCATAAATTATAAAAGGACTATTTGCATGCTGCTCGAGCATGCAATTATTTTCCAATCATAAATATAATGTAAGAATTCAAACTTATGATCATCATAATTGTTTTTTATTGATATATATCTTATGGTCAAGTTAACGCACACGCAAACAACTACCAAATTATAATTGGTGGTACTTTAAAATGAGAGGTAACCATTCTTGGTTTAACTTTTTTTTTTCTTCTAAACAAACTTATATTAAATCAAACCAACATTGAGGAACGAAACACAATCTCAACAACAATCAGACCCAACATAACATCAAAGAAGATGTAGACAAGACAGTCAACGGACAATCAAACACATTTCCAAGTCATCACCAACATGAAATTCCAAGAATCCAATAGGAAACTCATTAAACTTTTTCAAAATAATTATCGATTGACTTTTGATGTGTTTGTGGGGTAATCAAATATGGATAAAGATCATTCTAGTACGATACCCCCAGCAGTATATAGCAAAATGGAGAAGAATGTAAAGACCGAACTAAAATGATAAGTCTAAACTTAGGTATTTATTTTAATGCATGAAATTGAACAATTCAAAAGATACGGGCATGGTTTCATAAAACAAATATTTTAATAAATAAAGTAAAACTCACGTTTAACATGATAAGGATACCCATATAATCCAAATACAAAACAATCTTCTAATATCATAAATAATACATGCCCTTAAATAATTCATGCAGAAGAAAAACATAACTAAAAATATGCAACGAAGTCATGGTCAAATCTAGCTCGATCAATCATGCATCTCGGTACAAATCTGTCATACATGTTGTAAGAACCCGACCCAACACGGAGTCAAACCCGTAGCCTTAACCTCTTATGCATGAATAAATATTTAGTAACTCCCAGAGACATGTTTAAAAGAACACACTACAAGAAAAATAGCTTTAGGCTACAGAGGCTACGGCGACGAAAGTGAAGATGCGTCGCCTTAGCCTTGGGATAAGGCGACAGAACAACGATTTTGTCCCCTTAGCCACTCAGCTTAAGACGACAAAGTGTTTGTCTGTCACCGTACGACGATGAAAATGGTGTTCTGTCGCCTTAGCTCCAGGCTACGCTGACGAATCTTCTCTTGTGTCGCCTAAGCTTGTAAGTTACGGCGACGCAGACCCTCTTTTGTCGCTTCAGGCTTGACGTTTCATTTTTTGGTAAAGGAAAAACGGCGATGCTAAAGCGACGAACAGTGGCTCCGTCGCCGTAGGTTTCCCAAAATGTTTCATTTTCCCCAAAATCGAAAAGGAGGAAGGCTAAGGCGACGAACAGCTGATGCGTCGCCGTAGATCCCCAAAAGTTTTTCATTTTCCCTCCAAAAATTGAAAGTTTGGGGGAAAACGAAAGGCTAAGGCGCACAGAGTCTTAGAGTTCCGTCGCCTCAGTTTTACATCCTTCTTTAATTTTAAAAGAGACTACGACGACGCAACTGCCTTCGTCGCCGTAGGCCCCCACCAAGTTTCATTTTCTCCCCAAAAGCGAAAATGTGGGGGAAAACGGAAGGTTAAGGCAACGAAATGTAATAGTTCCGTCGTCGTAGCCTCTATTTTATTTTTTTAAATAGGCGAAGGCGACGAATTAATATTCCGTCGCTGTAGCCTCTATAACAGAACACAAAATCGCCCTCTTCTTTCATTTTCTCACTTTCCCTCCCCTCGAACCCTCAAAACTCTCTCAAAATCTCACCCAACAACACCGCCGCCACTCCTCCTCCGCCGCTGTAAACAAGATCACCTGAGGCGACAGAAAACCTCTATCGCTTTAGGTGTCTAAGGCGACGTAAACCTCTGTCGCTTTAGGTGTCTAAGGCGCCGGAGCAACCGCTGTCGCCTTAGGTGTCTAAGGTGACAAATTACTCTTTGTCGTCGATGGGGACCAACCTGCGATAGAAATATTTTTCCGTCGCTTTACGGTACGGCGATGAAGATAAGGCAATGGAGCTAGCGAGGGAACATTTTCCGTCGCTGTAGGCTAAGGCGACGGAAAAAGATGGTTAAGGCAACAGAATCTTTTGTCGCTTTAGCTGTTGAATCTTGTAGCACAATTGCATTTATTGAAATAACTTAGAAAACATAAACAGAGTTTAAGGGTACCCGAAAAACAATAAATTAATATGAAAACCTATACTAAACATGTCTCAACACAAGGTTCATGCTTTAAACGGTAAGTCAAATAATAAACTTGAAAATAAACATTAAAACTCTTGTGCAACTATGCCCATGGTCACATCACCTTCCACTCAGCCATCCCGATTCACTTGTACCTAGAAGGATTCCACAATGGAAAAAGGTGAGTTCACGAAAACTCAGTAAGGGATCCCAACACGAGAACTATCAAGAACATATAAATAACCAGAGAAACACAAAGTAACGTGATTACATAAATGTCTCAACTTAAGCGTTATCATAATCTCTATCTCATTATGAAACTCAAAGCTTTATCTTTAAACTCGATATTTATCTTTATTCACAAGTCTCTAACTTTAAACTTGGTAACCTATACTAGCGTGAGAGCACCTTGGCGAGCCGAAACAATCTAGTTGTCACCAGACTTCGAACACTCATGCGAAAGGGTAGCAAGGACCCTCCGCAATGGGATATCTCCCGACTCGCACTTCTAGCACGATACCTGGAAAAAGTCATTCCGGACCTGCTTCCAGGCGCGCGCCTCACGCGCCGGTGACCATTAATTTACGCGTTTGCACGGAAAAACTAAAAAAGCTGCGGGAGAATGATTGGCGATGATTAGTGTTATGATTTATGTTAATCATTGGGTATTTATAGCCCAATGATTAGTCTTATTTTTTTCCTCTTCCCTATGTTGTCTTTTTGTGGCAAAAATTACAAAAATGCCTTTATTGAGCAAAATTACAATTTTAACCCTAATTTCACAAAACGACCTTTTTGCCCATTGACTCCTTAACTCCAATTAACATTTCTAAATGGTAAACTTATCCAATTTAGTCCTTCAATTTTCTCGAATTAAACAAACATAATTATTTTTAAAATTCTAAAATCTCAGGTGGTTACACATGTGGCAATCCATAATGGAAAAAATGAGTTTATGAAAACTCACTATGGATCCATAGCTTGGTGTCTGACATGAACAAAGTCAAAACATATATCAACAAAACAGATACAATATCATAATCAATATCTCAAACGAAGGGTACTCAAACCTAAGCTTCAAGATGCCCAGTCGGATAACTACGTGCCCGTCCTGTACCACACATAGCGGTTTAAAGCATATGCTAAAGATTAAAGCTGCTCTAGAGTACTATGACTCGTTAAGGTAAACAATTTTGCAATGTTATTCGTGGTGGAAGTCTAGTGAGCAGAGTTACCTAGTTGTCACCATGCCTCACACTCTCATTAGGATATATCGATCCACACGCCTCACCAAAAGGTATTTCCATGTTCCATTATAATGGAATGATCCATATGAATATTATAAATAAACACGACACATAGAGCGACCAAGTCGACCGAACTTCCTCTCATCCTGCTGCTCAAATCACCTCGAGCCAAGGGAAGTATGTCCTTCCAACATAGTCTAACAACCTTAGTATTTGAATAGTACCCAATATTCGATACTCGTGCTCTAACCACGTCTTTCTAGGACACTAGGACACTATCACATGCTACAACTCATTGTCCCCTATGGGACATGATGTCAAGCTAGTTCACCACGGAACATCATTACTTAATGCGCACCATAAACGGGTCTCAATAAGACAACGACACACAGGTCCACAATAGGATGACAATGTCAGGTTAATTCTTTATGGAATATTTCGGCCTAACATGCACTCTTCAAAGGTCTGCAATAAGACAGTAACAAATGAAGCATCAAAGCATAATCTAAAACATATTGAGATGACAATAAAACAATATGTAATTCTAGATGCTCAGTCCTAGTTTAAGTTTCAATAATAATCAAATCACCATTCAATTTAGTAAAACATAACACAAGATATCATACATATAGTAGTATCCATGTATTAAACCACGTGACCTTGAGCTAAGGGAAAGGATCGCTTACCTTAGACGAATCCATGAAAGAACTTTTAAGCTCTAAGCTAACGATTGGTAAAAGCTGGAATACGAACGAGACCCTAACAAATTGACGAGTCAAAACATGCACCATAGACTAAGAAAAATGGATTTAGAATGTCGATATTATAAAATGGGAATAAGCTATAAAAATGTTGTTCGAGATAAGTGGCTCGGTAAACTCGGTTGACTCAGTCAAAGCTGTCAACTTAGTCACCAGTGGCAAATATGGTCAAATGTGATAAAAATTAACTAAAGAAATCAACTAGGGTCCAAAATAGCTAAATAGTCAATACACATAATGTTGGTCAACTTAAATGGGTCCAAATACACATGGATTCAACTATTTGGTCAAAAAGTCACATGTAAGTCCAACTCATCAAGAAAGGGTCAGCTATACACATGGTGGTCAATAATACACATGTGGGTGAAGGAGTCAAAGGTTCAACATACATGGATGGGTAAAAAGAGGTCAACTAATCAACTCAGTTAACAAAACTCCATAACTCATTCAACAACCAGAAGAAACTCTAGTGACTAAGATGGCTCATTGGTAGCCAACGATGGCAAGACAACGACTCTGAGCGACAGAAGAGGCTAGGCTCGTTAGGCATCATGATGAGATATCCTGCAACGATGACAAACTCGAGCGGCCACAATGAGGCAGCTCAAACGGCTGGGATAGAATTAACCTCTTACAACGGCGATAACAACTTTCTTTACTTGGCTACGGATACACGCTTCTCAACGGATGTCGTGGCAGCAAATGAGGACTACTAGAGAGTAGCGTCAGACGAATGAAACAACTTTGACGACTTCACTAATGCAAAATAAAGAAGAATGAACAGATGATACTACACGAAAATCGCAGGGGGAGAGGATTTAAGCAACGTGATTTTCAATGTGAGAAAAGAGAGAGTGATAAGGTAGGTTAAAAATAATGTCTGACATGGGCTTTTGGGTATAGGATTGTAAGAGGTGTTAGACAATTCCAACGCTTGGAGAGTGGTGTTAGGAGGTGTTTGGCCAAATAGTTGTTTGGAAAAGGGTTTAAATTTTGCTTTAAGAAAAGAATTTATAGCCTTTATTGATTTAAGAAATTATTTAAAAGGTTAGTAATTAATTAAGTGAAATTAATAGAATTAATTAGAGTTTTGAGTGCTATTAAATTAATGAGGTTTCTTATGCTCTATAATTATATTTATTAAACATTGAGAATTTAAATAAGTTTACGAAACAATTTGGATTATTAGAATGAAATAATCTTGTTAATTTGTATAAGTTAATTTATTAAGTAAGCTTTAAAACAAATATCCAATAACGAAATTAAACCCCATTCCAAACACTCATTCTTTCCAAACAACTTTACATAAGTAATCTATCCACTATTATTAGACATAAAAACCCTTTGATTTAACATCATTCTCTCTCTCCCATTTTTAAAATTGAGTCGCCACTATTCATCATCTCTTTCAATTGTGTGTTGAGAAAACACCACCTCTTCCCTCCCCGGAAAACATAGAAGTCATCGCCACTGCTTTGGTTAACGTCCGTTGGATCGTTCCAACTACCGCCCTTCGTTATTTCGGTGAGCTGTAGTGCTCGCTGGAGCCAAGCCTTGTGAGTTGTTTCTTCCTTGTAGTTTTGGGTTTTGTGATTTTGTCATCAAAACTATGGAATATAAGTTTATGTGTATGAGATATGTATGTTACAACTTTGTGGGAATTAAAATTGTCATTTTGTATTAGATGGTCATTGTTGATCCTTGACCATTATTTTAGATCCATGTTACTGTAGGATGAAACCCCATGGTTGTTATTTGTTCTTGTAAAATACATTATGTGAAAACTCCATGTTTGAACCTTTGTCGAAATCACTATCGTTAACTTAGAGACTTTACAATCTTTGTTGTGTAGTTATTGACTATTGTGTAATATTGATCAAGCTCTTGAGTTGTTCACAAAATAAGTCCCATATGGCATTGTTGGCCATCCTTATGTGCCTTTGACCATACTTTGTTGGCAATCTTTTGACCAAACCTTTTGAAGTGTTGACCATGTAAAATGACCATTTTATTCCTTTAAGCCTTGTACAATTGCTTTGAAACTATGTATTGGTGAAAAGTGAGTCCTTTTGACTGAGTTGACCAACATTGACCGAGTCAACCAAGTTGATCGAGCCCTGAGACCTAAAAATTATTTTTACGAAGTTTGGTCCCTTATGTTAATTTCGACGTCCAGAGTTTGTTTTTAATGGTCTTAGGTGCTAGTTTGAATTCGTTTATCGGTTAAGGCTATATTTAAGTACTGGTCTTCATCGTTTGTCGAATTTAGAGCTAAAGGGTTCAATTATGGATTTGATCAAATAAGAAACCGTTACCCTTGTTTGTGGTATGTGGTTTAATAACATGTATGCTGTTGATTAAGCTTGTTTGATATTTGGATGATTTGTTGTGTTTCCATGACCTTTTTTATGTGAATATGGTATGTGCGTACTTACATGTACCATGCTATTTTAAGATAATGTTGATGCTTGTTAGGTCTAGATGTTCTATAGTGAACTATTCTAGCATTGCTTTATATGTTATGATATATGTTGGGTCGGGATGTTTCAAAGAAAACTAGCCATCTCGAGTTATTGATTTATAAGGGGTTGGATGTTCCAAAGAGAATTAAGTCCATTTATTGTTGTCCAAATGAGGACTAGTTGTTTCGGTGTTTCAAAGGGAACCCAAGATTTTAAAGTTGTCCCAAATAGAACGGATTAATACATGTGTCGGTGTTCAGGGCAGACGTAGCTTGAACACAGGTAGCGTATAGAGATGCTGATCAAATGTAGAACATGAAATGATATCCTACTCGTGGTGGAGTTCTGTGTCACCCGATTAGCTATACCTACTAAGGGTTCATATGACAGTATCCTACATGTCGTGTTTAGGTGAGAGAGTGTGGGAGATATCCCATTTTGTAGGATGCTTGTGTACTACCACCATACTGGAGTGTCCGAGACCTGAGGGCAACCAGTTTGTATCGGCTTGTCGAGAAGCCTGTCTCATGAGCATTGGTTATCCAGATTACCCGGGGGGGGGGGGGGTGTTAAAGGACTCCATGACTATTTTGTTCTACAACTTTGGTTGATGGAATTCTCGAGTTTTTACTAAAATTATTGATCTCTCTAACAGGTACTGGCACCCATAAGATTTAGGTTAGTGTATCCCTTGATGATATTGATTATTACTTATTGGCTTGTTTTGTATTTTAGGAAATGCTTCTTTAACCGCATACATGTTGTACCCTAGGCTAGGGAACCTTGTTGAGTTTTACATCGTACTCCTTTTCATATGGATTTTCTCCCAAGTACTTGATAGAGATGCTAACTAGGTTGTTGCGTTGACTATGAGGATTATTGCACTAAAGTCTAGGAATTGTCCTAACACGTTTTAAAATTCAGCATTTGTTTATAAGAGTTGTTTGCTAAATATTTAAATATTTTTGGGATCGACTGAGTATCTGTTTTCTTAATAAATGTGTATTTATTATCTATTAAGTTTTGTTCATAACTGATTTTCATGCATGAGATTTAAGGTTTCTAGTTTTATCCTTTGAAAACTAGAGTTCTTACTAAATCTTTCTAGACTTTCTTTTTCTGCTATGCAATATATAAATAAATTATTAAAATGAATCGAATTAAAACTCAATTTGTAATTTTGAACTCTTAATTAAATGACCAAACATTCTCTAAATAATCCATTGAATTCATGATTTTTTTAATTAATTAATTAATATTATAATTAAATAATATAATTCACTTAATTAGTAATTAAATGACATTTAAGGAATATCTAAATCTAAATCTTTGTTCAAAAAAAAAAGAAAAAAAAAAGGAAAAACTAAATCATTTATTGCTAGAAATTTCAATTTAATCACTAACAAAATTTGATTTCTTAAGAAAGTATGTTGATAGGATTGTTTGTTACCCTATATGAGCGGTTTGTTTTGAGTGTTTATGGAGATTTTATAAACGAGTTTTTATAATCACTCTTTAAAAACCTTATACAAACGAGCTATTATTACAATTTCTTCTTTATAATCACTCAAAATAACTCCTCATTTCTAAACACTCAAAATAAATACTCCACAATTTTACAAACAAACACCCCCTTACCGATTCAGAAAAAACCTTACTTTAGTCCGTGGACCAAACCTATTCAATTGAACAATTCAGTTCGGTAATGATCAAGTGTTGTTTGGTTGTTTCAGAGAGAAATAACAAAGAGGGGTTTAATTGAAATTTAGTATTTTGATTAAAATTGTTGTTTGGGATGTGTTATGGGTTGAACTTTAGGTATATTTAAATGAGTTCAAACATGAAAGTAGAGTGAAATAGGAAGACACCACTTTAGGAAGTAAATGGCACTTCACACCACATATTTGAATTCACCCCTATTGTTAGACACCAACCCGCAAAACCCTCCACTACAGCTCCCAATTTATTTTCAATTTCGTTTCGGCACAAACTCTAATATTTTCTCCCTAGATTCCCTCATTTAGAAATCTAGCCTAGGCCAAGAGCCCTTCCACACGTAGCCGTTAATCAGAGACCACCCTCGGCAACCAGTCTTCGCTCGTGCACGTCTATACTAGTCAACATGTGCATGCCGCATGCTAAACCCATAGTGTGCCCAACTTCTCGCCTACATTCGTGCAAGCGTGTGCAATTTGTCTCACCGATCACTTGTGCTATCACACATCTCGGCCACGTGCACGCGAAGCCACACGTGATCTAGTGCCACCAGCTTTGAGCTGCGATGCATCCCTTTAGCCATTTGCAAAAACATAGCGTTAGTAAACCATTTTACGTAGAGTTGAAGAGTTGCAAACGCGCGCTTTGTAGCAACGTTGTTCCAGTCGTTGTTTTGCATTGCTAGTGCACTAACCAAGCTGCTTTTTTTTAGTTGAGTGTGCTAACCAAGAGCGAGCTATAATAATTAATTCGTTCATTTGCACGTTTGAGTCGCCTACAATAGTTGAGTCAAGACTCTAACTTTGCAAGTGAAGCATTATAAAGATTGCCATGCGCTGTCGCAGTTCTACACGTGTAGTACACGCGTCGCCACCTGATTTTCGTGCGAGGACAAAGCCTCCCTACTAAGGATTGAACCTTCCAACTTGAGGACTAGACCTCTCTAATTGAAGTTGGAGCCTCCCTAACGTATATCAATCACTCTTCACAAAACTATATTAAACATTCTTTCTAAAAGATAAGAGTTTTCTTTAACCAATGTAGGGGTCAAAAAGTGTTTCTTTAATCCTTCAAATTTCACATGCCTAAGCGACCCTTTCTTTTTACCTTTTTCGTTTTGAAAATCGAACTTTTTTCCACATGATTAAATTATAATACTCATGTTAAAAAAACATGTCTCAACTGACTATAATGTAGGAATAAATTATAATACTAATGTTAAAATTACAAATCATCGAAGGTATTATTATAAAAATAAAATAAGTTACAGAGTTAGTAGATGATATGTAAATTATGACCGATTTACACATATCAACGAGTGTAAGGCAATATAGTAAAGGTAGAGACGCATGGTAAAAAGTTACGGAGAAGGGGTAAATTGGAAACTTCGAAACGAATGTTCTAAATTTACCCCGCGGTCAATTTAAATTTTTTGAAAAGAAAGGAAATTGTAGTCGAGCAGGAGTGGGTCCCTCGCTAAGTTTACGTACTCAATCTTCATTCCTTCAGTTTCTCTCTCTGTCTGTGTAGTCAATACTCTCTCACTAGAACTAATTAATAAAAAAAGAAGAAGGGGGGAATAAAGAAAATGGGTTGTCACATCCTCTTCACCCAGTCCCATTTCCGAGTGCTCTCTGGCCAGACCAGACCGACCACGCAAAGCCTTTCCTCGCGTTGTCTTCGCAACAACTTTAGGGTTGTACAATCTTCCTCCCGTTTTCCATTTCGATTTCAATTCTAAATCTCTCTCTCTCTCTCTCTCTCTGTTCTTTGGTTCTCTCCGATCTTCATGGATGAACCCCTCGATCCGCCGTTGGATTCGTGTAAACCCTGTCTTCAACCCGATGACCGGGAAGGTCTGCCTCCAGACGCCGCCTCTGTTTTGGGGAATTCTCTTCCGCCTCCGGACCTCATGGACGTCGATCATTCCCGGACTCTTCCGGATTCGCACCACATGGCTGGACCGGTCCTCCTTCCGAATGGGAATGGGGAATTGAAACAGAAGAGTTTGGGGATTCGGCGGCGAGGTCGGCCGCCTCGGGGTCAAGTCAGAGCGGCGGTAAAGGAGGACGATGAGGAGGATGTCTGTTTTATATGCTTTGATGGTGGGAGTCTTGTTCTCTGTGATCGCCGGTGAGTGGAATTTGTTTTCTATCAGTTTTTTTTTTTTTTTTAATCTCCATCTCTATTGGTGGCTCGCCATGAATTTCGGGGTTAGGGAGGATTTTTTATGTTTTGTCTTTGTTGATTCTTTGCTTTGTTTTGTCGCTTCGCCTTTAATTTAGGGAATTCTGTCCCGATCACTCTTGAGATTGTTGATTAGTTGTTGCTATTTTAGCGGAGAATTCGCTGTTAGTATAGTAAGTATAGCTTAGTTCAATTGGTTTTGATTTTGTTGAGGTGAGGGCACGGAAATAGTAAGTCTTTAATTTTGTGCATTTTTAGGTAAGAGAGAGTTTCCTTTATGGAGCATGATATTACAATTTGATCTCAATTATTTCCAGTTTTGTTGTCTGTTAATCTCTGCACGAGCTGGATTGTGGTATATTTTATTCGTTTCCCCTTACAAAATATTTATTTATTTCTAAATTGCAGAGGTTGCCCAAAGGCTTATCATCCATCGTGCATCAAGCGGGATGAGTCATTCTTTCATTCGAAAGCTAAATGGAACTGTGGTATGTAGCTTTGTTGTTTTTGTTTGCTTTCTGGGTGTTGGTTCTTGCTCCGGCTTTCTTGATACACTCACTCCTGGTATAATATTACCTACTCAAACCATAGGGTTGAGAGTGTACCAACTAACTAAAAGGTCATGGGTTCAACATATGGTGGCCGCATACCTAGTAATTAATTTTCTATGAATTTTCTTTACATTCAAATGATCCAGTGTTTGGCAATAAGTCTTATGAGAATAATTGAAATCTACGCAAGTTGGTTCGTGCACTCACGGTTATTGAAAAAATATATATTGGCTACCCAATTTTACTATATTTTCTATTATTCAAGATGAAAATCTTTTCCATCATTGTGCAGGATGGCATATATGCACCAACTGCCAGAAGGCTTCCTATCATCTGTGCTATACATGCCCATTTTCTCTGTGCAAGGGATGCATTAAAGGTGCTGATTACCAGTCTGTTAGGGGAAGCAAAGGGTTCTGTGGAACATGTATGAAAATAATAATGCTAATCGAGAAGAGTACACCTGATGTAGAATCGGTAAGCAACAATTCTGTATCATATTCCTGTCTATTCGTGAATTGATGATACATTTTTATTTATTAATTCTACTTATTCTTCCATGAATGATGGTTTGTTTTTTGTTTCTCTAGTCTACTTGTCCTTCCTGTTTTTACTGTGGAGAATATAAAGAAATGCATTCGTAATGTGACACATGCACGCACATGCAAGAAACTGTTTCACTTGTGTTATTCTTTGTTTGAGATTTACATTTATTCTTTATGTGCTTCATGATTAACTCATCTAGATGTTCAAAGTATTAGTCATGTATTTGGACCTTTTTATGAGACACATCTATCAGACATTGTCTGCATGAAAGTTTCTATAAGCGTCTAATTTATGTCTTCTATTTTGTTCGTAACTTTTTTTTTGAGATAGATACATCTAAACTTTTCTTAAACTATGCAGGTACAAGTGGATTTTGATGACAAAAGTAGCTGGGAATATCTTTTTAAAGTGTATTGGATTTATTTAAAAGAAAAACTCTCTTTAACTGTAGACGAGCTCATTCGGGCTACAAATCCATGGAAAGGAAGCACTATCATGGATCGTAAGGTGGCTCCTAGTGAGCTTCATGATGGAAGTAATGATAGAAGCCATGGAGCTCATAATTCATTTAGAAGCCTAAAATCCCAGAGGAAAAGGCCTAACAGGCAACACTCTATGAATAAATTCGGTTATGGAGTAGACAGACCAAGTAATAGTGAGGGGACACAAATCTCTGAAACCACAAAATGGGCAAGTAAGGAGCTCATGGATTTTGTTGCACATATGAGAAATGGTGACACAACCAGACTTTCCCCATTTGATGTACAAGCGTTAGTACTGGAGTATGTGAAGAAAAATAATCTTCGTGTTCCTCAACAACAATCCCAATTTATATGTGACTTGAGACTTACCAATCTATTTGGGAAATCTCATATAGGTCATTTTGAGATGCTAAATCTTCTTGAATCTCACTACCACATAAAAGAAATTCCAGCTGATAAATTAACTAGCACAGGAGCTGGTGTAGTGATCAATCCTTTTGAAAGCAAAGAGACGTATGATGGTGAAGTAATGGATGATTGTGAAAGTAAGTGTAAAACACGTAAGAAAGCTGATGAGAACAGGCAGCAATTACATGCTGATGAATATGGGGCTATTGATGTTCAGAACATTAACTTAATCTACTTGTGGCGTGATTTGATAGTGAGCCTAATTGATGATGATAAAAAATTAAATGACATGGTTGTAGGCTCAATTGTGAGAATACAGATTCCAAATAATGATGAAAAGCAGGATTTTCATAGGCTCGTTCAAGTTGTAGGTATTAATATCTAATATTAATGCTTCATTTGACATTGAATTATTATTTTATTGCCCTTCGTTTTAACACTTCTGATTAACAGGCATAAGCAAAATTTCTACACCATACACTGTTGGTGAGAAAACAATTGATGTCATGCTTGATATATTGAACTTAGACAAGAGAGAGACTGTCTCCATTGATGGGATTTCTAACCAAGAATTTACAGAGGTTATTTAACTTTTACCATGTTAATTGGAATTTTTATTCTCCTTGAACTTTTATAACACCATGGCTTTGATGATTTTATAATGGTGGTATATATATATATATATATATATATATATATATATATATATTATGCAACTTTGATTCAGTTATCATACTTAAATTTGTATTTTCTTTGGTTTTCATTATACGTGATCTCACACCTGTTATAAACATGTAAAGTTGAATGATCTATCTATGAAATCATACGGTTTTGCTTCTACTATAGGCCATTTCAAGTAGATATTGTTTTTACGAATTCTATGTTGGACTCTATCACATTCTCAGGATTCACATTTTGTTTCTGAAATATTATTACTCGGGCAGGAAAAGCCCATGGTAGTATTTCTATTTTCACATGTTTAGCTTAAATTGTGTCTTTCTCAGTTAGTTTTCAAGAAGAAAGAGTGACTTATTATTTCATATGGAGACTGAATGAGAATTGGATTCATAAACTCAGCAGCCGAAATGAACTTTATTTTTCTAAAGATCGACTAACACATGTGCAAGTGCCGAAATGAACTTTATTAATGGGTTAAAAACTTTGTACGTGAAGTTGTAAACTGCAACCACATATTTCTGGCTCAAAAGAACAAAAAATAGAAAATGGTACCAACTTTTGTATGCAATATTTGAGATACTTCCTCATTAAAGTCATTCCCTGAATCTTTGTGTAGTATGGTTATGGAGTTTCACATCATTAAGTTCAACAACAACCATAATATGCTTTGTTTCCTGGAGTATATATATCACTCTGACCTTATTTGCACATGTTGAGATGCCTTTCAACTATGATGTTCTACGATTACTTAGTCAGGTTCTCGTTGTCCAGTCAGCGAGTTAGAGTACAGGGTTCTCGTTGTCTGGTGGGGGCTAGGGTCAATCCACACAAACTTAGTCAAAATATGTAATTAGGTTATGTTTTTGTATTTGAGCTTTTATCTATTGGACCATATGTTGTATTAGGATTTTATGAGGGTGCATTATATAAACTCTCTAACCCTAGCCCCAGTTTGACCAAACGCTTTTGTACTCTCATCTTCTTAATAAAATAGTTCTCTTCTTTGCACGTGAACGTTGCTAACACACCGTTAGTGAATAATGTAAATCTGTGTGTTTTCTCTTGCTTTAGCTTTACTTTATTGATTGTTGTTTCTTTTTTCATAACAACACTTCTATGTAAACTCTAGTTTTTCAACATTGGTTGTGATGGTATCTTTTTTTGATCAAGATATGGATTACCTCAAGTCTATATTTCATTTCCTTTAACCTTAAATTAATCAGAGGTTGAGAATTCAAATCCGTGACTTTTTGGTCGCAAGCACACAGTTTCTCTAGCTGCATGTATGATCTTTATATTGACTTCTCTTGTTCGAAGTAGATTTATTGATTTCTGGTGAATCGCCCATTTGATATGATGTGAGAATGTGATGAACATGATTTGTGTCTTTTTGTATTTTATGAAAATGTGTGCATGCATTTCACCTTCTTTGTGGTGGTATTAATTTATACTAGTATGTACCAGGAAGAATGTAGGCGCCTTCGCCGGAGCATCAAGTGTGGACTTGTCAAACGATTCAGTGTTGTAAGACTGCATTATCCTCCCTTTATATTTCTGCTTATGTAGCTGTTGTGAATTAACCTTAAACTTTTATCGAAATCGCATTTTCTATAGTGTTATTTGTTTTGATTGAAGGGTGAAATTCTGGACAAAGGAAGGGGACTTCATGCATTGAAGATTTATAATGTGAGTTCAACCCCATTTTTGCAAATTATGAAGCTTTAAGTACAATGTTTTGTTTACTCCTTTTTTTTTTAGCTTTATTTATTTATTTATCTGGGGGATGGAGAGGCTAGAGGAGTTAGAGCGGTTTGGCATGTTGAAGGATCAGCTTTAGGGTCAAAGTTCGTTTTTAGTTTATTTAAAATTTAAAATCTATGGACTTTTCTTTTGTTGAGCTCAACAACAATGTGGTTGGGGATCGAACGGGTCATCGGCACACACTTATGCCAGTTGAGCTATTGATCTGGTTGATAATTGACTTTACCCCTCAATTTAGTGATTATTGAAGTATGTACTTATATCAATCAAAGAAATAATATAATGCATATAAATACTTTTCCCCAATTTTGCGATTATTGAAATATATATTGATCAAAAAAAAAAAAAAGATTTCCAACTATTTCTACAAGTGAGGACTAAACCATATGATATGTTTTATGTTATTATTATTTTGAGAAATACATTACCATTATATTGAAGACACTTGAGATCTTTTAGTTTGAATTTTAGATGGAAATTGAAAAATACATTTTTATGCCAACTAAGAGAAGCTCAAATGACATGATCGAATCCTCCCACCCCAATTTTTATGAAATTAACGTGCTGATAGACTTTTCATGTTCATTAATAACTTTCATGTTGCCAAAATGTGATTTCTTTTTCTTTCTTTCCTTTTTTTCTCTGTGGATAGTTTGTAATTTTCATTTAATCAATGAAAATTTTCTTGTTTCCTTTAAAAAAATGGCAAAGACAGGTATGAATTGTAGTTGACATCAGTAATTGTTTTATTTTTTTAATGACATAGGAACATGTAGCTTCACTCCTTTAAACCTAAGTCATCGCTAATTGGTTGATTAATGGCCTAGACAATGTTGCAAATAATAATATAATAATGTCTCTGGTTTGACAATGATAATAGGTGGATAATCCTCTAATAGCATTGTGTTAGAGATCTTGAAATATTTAACAGGAAAAGTCAGGGAAACAATGGTTGAAAAATTCAAGGTTTATAATATTAAAAGAAAAGATGATGTTTTAGTCTGGAAATTGGTGGTTTAGAAGCATAGACATGAACACGACATATGGACATGACACATACATATATACATTTCCCCAGATTGTTGTATTGATTTAGATTTTACATGTATCTTTTTCTAAAAAAGAACATGCTCCTATTTTTCTTTGTTTAACTATGGCAGAAACTTGGTCAAGTTCAAGATGTTCTAAAAGTTTTCAATAATTTCCCAACACAGTTAAAAAGCTTCGAGGATTTACTTTAGCATCTGATCAATTATATTTTAGAGAATCATATACGACTGGTTACGTTTAAGACAACTTTGATTGTTTTCGTACATTATCATGTCATTGATTTCTTTTAGTACTGTACTGTTATTGCTTGGTTTGACTTCCTGTTGAATGTTTGTCATATTTATGTTCAGCTGCTCAACAAAGAGATCTCTCGACTTAGTCATCTCCACGATCAAGCAAATGAGAAGGGCAACATGGATGAATATCCTTTATGAGAAATTGCTCTGAATTCACTCTTTCAGTTGCTTTAATGCTATCATGCTTGTCTAAGTTGAATAAAATTTGATGACCACCCTCTGTTTCAACGTGATATCTTCTTTGCATTTTCTCTTGTTTCTTTTTTGCATTAGGTTGTCAAGTGGTTGATTAATCCTATACAAGTTTTCTCTTGAATTTGCTGGATGTTTTTTTAGTTTTAGTTTTATGTCTTTTATTTTAAATCTAATTTTTACACGGTTTTTTCAAATAACAAATTATCTGGACTCTTGGTTTGTCAACTACACTGCACACCTTTGTTCTTATGATGATATTTGTTTCTACGCCCACATTCAAGCGCTACAAGATCTTTAAGAGACGAGAAGTTAAATTTCTCCCTGTTATGCACATTTCATTTGCTTAAAATTTTGTTTGATGTGGATGATTTTCGTTTTTTTAGAATTATTTTAGTTTCCAGTTTGTTTTGATTTGCAAGCGTTGGAGCTTTTATGGTATCCTTAACTCTTCCATACACTAAGAGATTTGGCTGAGAGGTTACGTTGTATCAAGTCACCTGAAGAACAGCAGCGTAGGCTCTTAGAAATTCTTGAAGCACGTTCGGATCCAACCATGGATCCAAGTTATGATGAGATTGAAGAAGACAAAAATGAATCAAACAAGAAAAGACAAGGTCTGTCAACTGTCTTGTGTTATTACGGAACTATTTCTGAGTTTTTGTCCTCGAGGAAGTTACTATAAATTTATGTGTTTGCAGGAAGTCTGAAGAGATCTAGAAACTGTGACTTAGATGAAAGAGAGGGGGAGCTTACTTCACCCCGTAGAAGAGCCAAATCAAGCGTTAGTGGGAGTGATATTCAGCAAAATTCAACTAGTACTTCAGAACGAAGTAGAAATATTAGCTTACCAGCCAACGTAAAAAATGAAGACATCTGCTTGCCTACTGACAGAACGCCTGAAACATCGTTGGCTGGAAGAGGTCTTGTACCAAATAATTTGAATGTAAGTAGCCAAGCCCAGACTGCCACTCCTTTGACCTTTGATGGCCATTGTCAAGTGGTCTTACCTGAAGCCTCGATTCCACCACTTTCTATCGGGATAGGAAGTTCTAATGACGTAGAAGTGGAAAGGATATGGCAATACCAGGATCCAACTGGAAAAGTTCAGGGTCCATTTTCTATGACGCATTTACGTCATTGGAGCAATCGTGGACACTTCACTCCTGATCTTAGAGTATGGAGGATAACTGAATCACAAAATGACTCTGTACCGTTAACCAATGCATTGAATGGAGGTTACAACAAATCATCTTCTGTATGGAACAAAAATCATCTTCGGAGTTCAGGGCGAGGAAATGCACTTCCTTTCGGTGGTTCTGATAATCATCATTGTGGTAAAAGAAATAGAGGTACAGATTCCAATATGAATTCTGTTCCGTGTGGCATGGATTTTGTCAGGAATAGCAAGTCTGAGCAGAAAGATAATGTTGCAGTTTGTGATGCTGAAAATGAGCCCATGATGAGCACTGGTTCAAGTTCACCTTCTAAAGATCTGTGTGCCCCTGCAGATACTGTCAACTCTAATCAGTGTCCGTCTGGGAACCTTGAGTTAGCACTCGACTCATTGAACAACAATAGTTCGTGGTCCTACCCATCCCTAATGAATTTACTTTCATCGGTTACATTATCATTACAATCACCAGGTAGTGAAGTTCATCAGACCAAGGAAAATTTCAGCCCCAATAAGGAGGATCAGAATTCACAGATTATTACTCTGGGAGGAATTCATAGCCAACCTAGTTGCAATAAACAGTCCAGTACTGAGGATTGTTCCAGTCAATCTTCCGGACAAAACTGGATCGCTCCACTAGTAGATACTTCCTCTCGTGAATGGAACTCAAATGGTAGAGGTCTATCCTTGATGGATTCACTCAAGCCATCAGAAAAAATCCAAGAAATTTTACCTGATATTCCTCATTCCACTCTGCAACCAACGAGTGGAAATGTCGAAATTAAACAATCTGTATCTTCAAGTGTTCTTGTCCAGAATTCTGGCCCTAGCTGGAGTAGTGCCTCGAGTTTACCGGGTGGAGGACAGCTCCCTAGTCATGTAGCGGGTGGATGGGACGGATATTCAGCTCCACCAAGTAGACCTATTGAGGACTTGAACTCCAGTTTCATTACTGCATCTGGTCTGAAATCATCTGATGTAATCAATGATGATGAAACAACCACTCCTACTATAAACTGGGAGGAAATTGTCGATGAACCCCATGACTTCGATTCCTTGGTTGATGAATCGGTCTCAGATTTGTTAGCAGAAGTCGAAGCAATGGAATGCTTAAGTGGTTTGGCTTCCACAGCATCCATGGTGAATTGTAGTAAGGAATTGACACAGGATTCTAGAAGTGATTGTTTTTTCTCAGTTGGCGCTTTCAGTCCACCAGCAGAGATGAAGGTAGAAACGTTAAGCTCCACAGCCAATTTGCAGTTTCCATGGTACGTTAGAGTGAAAGATGAGCAATCTTGAACCATAGATACCATGACGATTCTTCAACCGGTGTCAACTTGAGGGATGTGAATCTTTGTTAAACATCACTCGACCAATCTGTAACTTTTTCTGACTAACGAAACCTACGGGAATTTCCCCACAACTTTGGCTAACTAATACAGAATACTGGGGGAATGAGAGACCAGCACTGCAAAATGGCTTTAGAAAGGATTACAAGTCAAATTTCTGCAACCGATCCTGGAATGGCCAAATATGCAATTGTTTTAACCCAATATCTAGTTTGAGAAATCAAGATTCAGTGTAGTTGTAGATCTCCCTGTGGAGCAGACAGCCGCCGTTCTGAAGCGCGGGAAATAGATATTCTTCTTTCCGGCCGCAACCCTAAGGGCAGCAGAGTCTGTAAATAAATTTATGGAGGATGGTAATATGAATAGAAGAGTTACATGCATTCATTTTTCTTTTTTTCCAGCTTAGTTGATAGTTCCATTGCAATACACTTGCACATTTGGTTTTACATTCATTATTCAACTGGAAAGTTGCTCGTTAACACTTGTAATTTTAACATGAAACCTGGAGACTTAGAGGTCCTGTAGAATCATATACATATCAATAATACCTGATTGTTTTAGAGACTTGCATTTACAGGGGGATTTAATTGGATTCTTATCTTGGTCTTTGTATATTGGTTAGTTCTGAACTTAGTGGTAATGATTTGAAATGGAAGAATGTCCTTTATAAGTAAAATTATTAAAATTTTAGGCTTATGTTTGATAATCTTTACTATATATATTTTTTTGAATTAAACTTACTACAATTACTTTAATTTATGTTTTTTCTTACTTTACTATCTACATTTTAGACATGTTTGTAAAAATTAATTCAAAACTTGAAACTAAAAAAAAAAAAAAAAAAGTAGTTTAGAAGAATGATTTTGGTTTTTAGTTTATTAAGAATTCAAAGAAATCAAGGTAAAAAATATGAGTAAAAACATATTTAAATTTTATGAGCTTAAAATTTAAAGGCATGTTTGGTAGTAGGGTTAAGTTTAGTTGTAAAGTTAAGTTGAATGTTAAATTAATTTGAGAGTTAAATTAATTTGTGTTTGTTGTACTCACTTATTTAAGTCGTGTTAAGTTAAGTTGATTGTGTTTCGTGGATGAGTCAAGTTAAGTTGAATGTTATCTTAGTATGTGTTTGGAACACAAAGTATTAAATATATATTAGTAATTTTTTATGCACTTTTAAAAATTATTCTAATATGTATGTTTGGTATAATTGAAAATAAATTTTTTGGGAATAGATAAATAATAAAATAACATTCGTTTCATATTAAAATATATTTTTTGACATATGAAATTTTATATTAACAAAAAAAAGTAGATGGTCACAGAGTCATTAAAATACAAGTAGAAAAATGGAAAATAATGTTCTTCCCTCCATAATTAAATTTATTACTTAACGAACATTTTGTGTTTGTTTTTTTTTTCGGTTTTTTGGAAAAACATATGAGTATGGAATAAACAGGTGCAAGAAGCATATAAAAATTAAAAAAAAAGCTTTTCAATTCAAAGCAACGATTACAATATGAGAATGTCTTCCCATAGCCTTGATGGAGTATCGTCCGAATGTTTGTCATCAAAGATTCTAGCATTACACTTTCCAAATGCACCAAAATATGGTCCTAATAAAATTAGTCATAATAACTTTCATATGAGAAAAAGGCTTGTATCATACGAGAATAATGTATTAGCATCATTCTTAACATTCCACATAAGTTGGGTGTGACTATATTAGTATAAGATTTAACATGAAACCAGAGGCACAAGCGATAGATAAACGACAGAAGGAAGGAATTGTACATGGCTCATAAGAGCTATGTTTAGTTGAGATCACTATATGCCGAAGTGTCATATTTTCAATGAAGAAATGCCAACATCAGTTATTCAATAAACTAACTTTGACGTTGGAAATTTTTACCTCTTCTAACTTACCATATCTTTCAGAGAAGTCACAAAGTTTCAATGAATAAGATTAAATCCCTCTAGAGGAAGTCTCTCATTAATTTTTCAAGGATCTTGCAAACAAACACACAAACTTTGAAACCTAAGAGAATGTATGTAAGGATGTGGCTAAGCATAAGACATCCACCTTTGGAAAAATAAGCACAATGCTAATTGTCGAATTCCTTATGTACTTTGTCAATAACCATATCTCAGAAAGATCTGATGTAGGAATTACTTTCGAGGGCCATGCCTAGGTATTAAACGGTGAAGTCAACTACGAGCAATGTCAATATTTGTTGCAGGCTAAAATATCTCGAAAGACTCGAAAGAGATGGGAACACGCACAAAGGACAACTAAGCCAACGCCGACCCCCGGGGTCGGCCAAATGGAGGCCTCGACCCTAGGGGGTCGGCCAAGTCCATTACCGACCCCCAGGGGTCGGCCCACTCCATTGTCGACCCCCCGGAGGTCGGCCACGCCAGCGCCGACCTCCCGAGGGTCGGCCAAAGTCCTTGCAGATCCCCCAGGGGTCGGCCCACTCCATTGCCGACCCCTTAAAGGTCGGCCACGCCAGCGCCGACCCCCCGGAGGTCGGCCTCGCCACTTCCGACCCCTCCGGGGTCGGCCTCACCATCCTCGACCCCCCGGGGGCCAGCTAAAGTCCTTGCCGATCCACCAGAAGTCGGCCTCGCCACTTCCGACCCCCCGGGGTCAGCCAACTCCTTTACCGACCTCCAGGGGTCGGCCAAATGGAGGCCATAACCCCCTGAGGGTCGGCTGAGTCCATACCATCCTTCCAGGGATCGACCAAGCAAGTCCGACTCCCCTGGGTGTCGGCCAAGGAAGGCCAGGACCCATCGGGCTTGGCCCTTGCAGCCTCACCCTTCTTGGGTCCGGCAGCAAGTAGGTCAATCCGAGTGGATTGGCCGTGTAGGTCAGAACTTCCCCAAGAGTCGACCAAGCCCAAGTAATATTTGGAGGCGTCGCACCCCGTGGCGTCACCCATTACAACGAGTAGGCCAGCCCGAGTGGGTTGGCCGTGGAGGTTAGGACTCTCCTGTGGACGAGTCGACCCAGTCCAAGTAACGTTTGGAGGCGTCGCACCCCGTGGCGTCACCCATTACAACGAGTAGGCCAGCCCGAGTAGGTTGGTCGTGGAGGTCAGGACTCTCCCCCAGGAGTCGATCGAGTCCAAGTAAAGCAGGCGGATGCTGCACCCCGTGGCGTCCCCGGTTACAATGAGTAGACCAACCCGAGTGGGTTGGTCGTGGAGGTGAGGACCCCTAAGGGTTGACCGAGTCTAAAGCAGACCTCTGAGGAGGGCGGTCGAGTAGGTTGACTCGGGTGGGTTGGTCGTGGAGGTTAGGACTTTCCTGTGGATAAGTCGACCAAGTCTAAAGTAGCACTAAGGGACGCTGCACACCTGTGGCGTCCTAGTGCTACAACGAGAAGGCTGCACCCCTAAGGGGTCGGCCATCGAGGTGAGGGCCTGCCAAGGTTGACCGAGTCCAAGTAACTCCATAGTCAAGGTCGTTACACCTCCGAAGGGTAATTGTCAGGAGTTACGCCGCTATTCATACCCTGGTTAATGACGGACGTTTCTAACGGCCGGCCATTATATCGCCATAAGTGAGCTGTAGCGGTTACGATACCGGCTGCTATAAAAGTCAAGTCATTTCTCCCTTTCAAAAGGGGGATCCTAAGCTAAGTAGCCTTAAGCAATTCTTTGTGTTTTAATTTACTCTCCCTAAATCCGTTTCTGACTTAGGCATTAGAGGCCCTGTGGCTCACACCACACTGGTGTGCCATAAAATTCACTTTTTCGCAGGCCCTTTCGTCCTCAGCTAAACAAATTTACTGTTAATATCCGTTGACCATTTTTCGGCATCAACAATTGGTGTCGTTTGTGGGGACGAGAGTGTTCTACCTAAAACGCTAATATCCAAACCATTTTCCTGCTAAAAATGTTGAATGTTGAGAATGGCCACCACCACGATGTCGATGGAGAATCGGACGTCGAGCACGCTCTGGGGAGGACTGCCTCTAGAGGGCATGAAGTCATTCATGTCGAAAATCACCCAGATCCTGAGGGTGCGGTAGCTGGGCAAGAACCGGAGCGTGCAGATCCAAAGTTCACTACTTTGGAAGAACGAGTGCAAGGAATGGCGGAGAGTTTGAGTCGTCTGGTGGAGTTGCTCAAGCATCCATCTCCGACTCAGGCGGCTGATGTTGGGAACCAACAGGCATCGCAGGAGGCGGCGCAGCGACAGCCTACCAAGAAAAAGGTTGTGGCAGAAAAAATAGCCTCGTTGGTCCGGGACCGTCCAAAGGGAAAGCCCCAACCACGGAGGCACAAAAAAAAGATGCATTCCCAGCATCGAAGACCGGTCGAACGACTTCGACTAGGCGGTAGTGACCGGAGGAAGGAGCATTCAGTCCACCAAAAGATCAGATCCAAAATGGCAGAGTCTTCTCGGACACAATCAGTCCGGAGTAGCCAGCCAAGGAGTACCACACGAGGATCATCCACCCCCTGTCCCTCAAAAGTTCCAAGTGCCCGTACGGCGAGATCAGACTTAGGAACGGATCTCAGGGAGGTGCTCAACCAATGCCGAAGAGATGCAGAGGTTGATGGAGACGAGGCACAACCTTGACTGGCCCAACTTTGCCTCCTCCAAGACTAGTTGGGAAACAACAGGCACCGCAAGAGGCGGGGCATCGACAGCCTACCAAGAAAAAGGCTGTAGCGGAAAAAACAGTCCCGTTGGTCCGGGACCCTGCCAAAGGGAAAGCTCCAGCCGTAGAGGCACAAAAAAAGATACATTCCCAATACCAAAGATCGGTCGAACGACTTCGACTGGGTGGTAGTTATCGGAGGATAGAAAGTTCGGTCCATCAGAGGATCGGGTCCGGGACTGAGAAGTCTCTCTGGACGCAGTCACAGTCCCCTAACAAGCTAAGGGGAGGAAAAAAGTCACCTCCACCGCCGGAAGTCATAACTGTCGTCGGAGGACCGGCTGGGGGTGAGTCCAACCAAAGTCGAAAGGACAAAGTGCGGCAGGCAAGAGTAAAGGGTGAAGAAGTGCGTATAATAGAAGCAGTGGACGAGCACTGGGTTTCACTGGTGCAGAGGTTGCAGCACTGCACCAGCCGCACAGCGACGCCTTATAGGTGTCCCTGACCATATCCAACATCCGCGTCAAAAGGATCCTCACCGACGGAGGCAGTTCGGCGGATGTGCTGTCGCGTCAACTTACCACCAGGTGGTAAAATTCCCTATTCCTATGGGGGTGGGGTGAGTCAGAGGAGAACAGTTGTCCTTGAGGGAATGCTACCACACAACCTTACGGGGCATGGTAAAAGGTCCACGAAGTAAAAGGCTGTTAAAAGGGGACCGGTTCCAGGTGACGCTATCTAAATAACAGCACCTGTGGGGGTACAAGTCAAGCAAGTACCTAGGTCCGAAAATGCCAAGGCTGACACTTTGGCAAAGTTAGTTGCCACCTACGAAACCGAGGTGGCAAGAACCGTGCCGGCCAAGATCCTAGGCAAGCCTAGCATCACCACCGAGCCGTTGCATGGAATTAGCGAGGCAACCTCGATCTCGCCAGCAACACGGATAACCCCCTTCCTTAAATACTTAGGGGAGGGGAGGTTACCAGATGATAAAAAGGACGTTCGATGACCTAAGATCAAAGCGTCCAAGTACGTGGTCCAATGGAATAAGCTGTACAGGAAGGGGTACTTTTTACCTCTTCTTAGGTGCTTAGACCTTAGCGAGGGCACTTATGCAATGAAGGAAGTGCACGAAGGCGTCTATGGTAACAGTGAAGAAAGGCCCCTAGCCAAGACATTAGTCAGGCAAGGCTACTTTTGGCCGACCATGGCTGAAGATGTCAAGAAGGATACTCTGGCATGCGACAAGTGCCAGAGGTTCGCTGCCATCCAGAAGCAGCCGCCTGAGGTCATAACTAGCAAGTGTTGTGGGCGTACCGGACTACACCTACCATATTCTTTTAGAGAAGTCACAAAGTTTCAACGAATAAGATTAAATCCCTTTGTGCATTTAACACCCTTCTAAATGAAGTCTCTCATTAATTTTTCAAGGATCTTGCAAACGAATACACAAGCTTTGTAACCTAAGAGAATGTATGTAAGGATGTGGCTAAGCATAAGACATCCACCTTTAGAAAGATAAGCATAATGCTAATTGTCGAATTCCTTATGTACTTTGTCAATAACCATATCTCAGAAAGATATGATGTAGGAATTACTTTCCAAGGCCATGTCGAGGTATTAAATGGTGAAGTCAACTACGGGCAATGTCAATATTTGTAATACAATCTGCTGGGATTTTCCTATGATCTATTCTTAGCATACAAAAGTTCTTTATATAATAAAAAGCCAAATTTGAGGCTTTATATCACTTTTAGTTGGCTGGAAATTTTTTGGCAGCACTTATTTAACATCAATTATAGACTATAAACACTATAAAGAGGGAGAAAAATGACACGAGAATTATACGTGGTTCTACCGTAAGGCCTACATCCACGTCGCCTAAGTTTTTAGCTTAGGAGAGACAATATTATTAGATGAATACTTTCAACAACAAAGTTACAAACAATTAACAATAACCTATGAAATTAAACTAATCCTAAAGTGAACAATACAACAAAATTAGATTGAGGACAGAAATTACAACCTATTACCCACTAATTTCTTCAAGAGCCTCGCCAAGAATTGGCCTTCAAGAACTCTTTAATCTCCGACAACTTCTTCAAGCGAATCTCCAACGTTGGCTCTTTCTTTCTTGTGTATTTACCAAAACCTCAATTGAAATGACTCACTCTATTTAATTTCCAAATTATAAATCACCAAAAGCTTAATTCCAAATCAATGAACCTATGCATATTTATAAGACTTAAACAAGGGGTTAACATGAATTTAATAAACATGGATACACCTAATTAAATCTCTAATTAGTTATAAAACTAATTGCAACTAATCCCTTAATTAGTTAATGATTCTTTTAAGTAATCTTGACTTAAAATATATTTAATTAACCTAAACACATTTTAATTCAATTAAGCAAATTAACATTTATTTAAGTTATTATATTTAAAGTTTAAGCCAAACAAAATTATAACACAATATTTTAAAGCATCATCAAGATTAATACATGATATACATGATTTATGAACATTAAATTGTAATAATGAAGAGACTTCAAAAGATTTAATGATGTAATCAAGATTTTTCAGCTTAGAGACATAAGCAACCGAAAAAAGCAAACGCCATGTGCAAATAATAGATGAGTGATATGGAGATTATTGATAAACAACCCTCAATCAAACAATTTGTAGCAACCAGAAAATTTTTATTCTTAAAGTGAAACTTTAGCCTTCAATAAATTAAGATATTTCTTAAAAAGGCTTCGGTGTAAGTTTTATGATCTATTTGAGTTAATGAAATTAAATATAAAAGCTTACTTTTTAATTAAAATGATGTTTAGTATTTATCCAAGAAACCCACTTTGAAAAGATAGAACCCCTCTCCTAACACCAAGTTTTGTAAACTACTTTTTCATATCTACTATAGCCAAACACCCTTGCTAGACTTCAAAAGCACTATTGATTTGACAATCATCTTTCTTTCTTTCCCTTTTTGAATTTCGTGCGCAGTCCTCCCTCTTTCTTCATCCCCTTCGAATTTCCATCAAAACAACCCCTTCCCCTATTGCGGTTTGCCCAGCTGAAGTCGAGTCAAAAGTTGCCTGGTGGCGTGCCACCGCGAGAAGTCGTGCACGAACTACATTGCTTGTAATAGCCCGACTTTTCGCCCGTGCTTACAAGGTTAGTTTTTATAATTTTGGACTTTTTGAGAACCCCGGGAGTCATTTTAAAATTTATTTTTGGTTAAAAGTGGTTATTAAAGTTAATTCTCGGAAGGTGTGAAGTCAGAATTTGAAAACTAGGGGTGAAATTGTCAGTTTTAACCCTATGGGCATTTTGGTAATTTTGCAGGGTCTTTTTGTCCTTATATATAGAGCCAAATTAGATAGCATCATTAGGTTTATGATTGCACTCTCGATTTCAGCGCCAACAACCACTTTTTTCCTCTCTTTTTGTGAAATCCGACAGTCGCCGACAGCCGCCCGAAAAGCCAATCATTGGCCTCAGACAGCCGCCAGACAGACTCATCATTGCTCGCAGACAGTCACCGACAGTCGTCAAACAAGGTAATCATTTCCTCTGGCAGCCGCCGATAGCGTCGATTTCAGCGCCGACAGCCAATCATTGGCGTAGATTTCTGTGCCGCTGCCAGATTTAACCACTAGGGTGCTGCCACGTGTCAACATCGACAGCCGCTGATAGCCTCTGTCGTCAATCATTGCACAGTCTTCAGCGCCGACAGCCACTGCCGCCGTCAGAAGAACTCAGCTTCGGATTGGCCAGCGCGTTCCCAAACCTGCAGCTTGGTCGGCCGAACCTGTTCCGTGATTTTGAGCCTGCCGCGTGTCGCCATTTTGGAGTGCCTCCACCCCTGCGCGTCAGCTTCACGCGTCGGCGATTGTTCCCTCAGGCGCCGCTGTCAGTCGCCGTCTTCCAGCCACGCGTCGCCGTCATCTCTCTGGAAAATTTCCGGGTAGGGCTTTTTGGGTATTTTTGACGTTTTGAGTCCAATTTTGATGATTTCAAGGCCAATTTCTCACTGTTTGACCCTGTTTTATTAGTTAAGCTTGGAAAAAGACCCCGGTTCGCGTAGTTTGAGTACTTGAGAGATTTATTGATTCTCTGGCCAAGGTAAGGGAAATTTTACTGTAATCGTGTTGTCCATAAATTAGTAGATGCATGTGTAATATAACCTGAATTTAAAGTTAGAATCGTGATACGTCTCGGTAGTCGAACTTTATTATGTCGTGGTTCTCTGTTTACTTATGGTGTACGTGTTTTGTCTGGGCTGTTTTATGTTTTTTGATGGAACCTCGAGCAGGTGACTTAGTGGAAGACCCGGGAGTGGCATTCCCTAACTGGGTAGCCCCGGATGTGTACTAAATTAATGTGAGGGACCCGGGAGTGGCATGTTCCTTAAGAATAGCCCCGGAGTCGTCTTCAATTCTCCCCTGAATGTCGAGACTATTCGAGACCTTTGGGTCTTTGATACTGCATTTATTCATTTATTTTATGATTTTTCCCAGTTTCTATATAACTATTGTTTGTGTGGCATCAGACCCGATTTGGGATCCTTACTGAGTTTTGAAACTCACCCTGTTTATTTCTGTGGATTCCACAGGTACGCATGGACTCTACCAGGATGGCTGATCGGAGTGGCTGAGAAGACCATGGGCTCGTGTTGTGTCGGTTATAACATTTATGTCTTGCTGCATATTTTAGTCTTATGTTTATTTCGCAAAACTGGATTCTGTTGTGATTTCTTTAGATTCCTGATTTAAAACTTTACTATTTGGGTACCCGTTTCACTGTTTTTCTAATGATTTTATTGCTAATTAAATGAGGCATTTATTCTTGTTTTCCTGTTCTATAAGGGTTATTTTTAAAGTTTGCATGTATAAATAGTTAGGAATGACCCTTGTTCGGGTCGGGTCTTTACTTTGCTGCGAGCCACGAAACCATGCAAGATCCAAATGTGGTACCATCGTTCCTGTTCGAGAAGCCAGACCACAATCGAGTTGTGTAGTGTCGCCATTGAGATGAACCGCCGCCGCTGTTGGGTCCGCGACAGAGTTGGCTTTCCCTCATTTGTGAGTTATTCCTCACTCCCTTCTTGTTTTAATTTGTGTTCGGATTTTTCCATTATTGTTAATTGATTTATTGAGCTTGGGCAAATGTTTGAATCTTTTAAGTTTTGTAGAAACCCATAGAGAGCTGGAATCCCTTGTGAGAATGAGATTAACTTTGACCATTCAACTAGTATTTTGTTCACTTAATTTATTCCTTTATGTGGCAAGTTTGACTTATTAACTATCTAGATTGATAATCCATATGAATGGAATACAGTATTTGTTAACCCTTTGGTTTTTTTGTTGGACTTTAACATTATTATTTTAAAGTTGACTAAAACCTTTGAATGTTGACTATTTGACTAAGTAACCATTTGACTTTGTTGACCATCCATGTGCCTTTGACCATGCCCTGTTGGCAAGCCTTGACCAATCTTATAAAGTATTGACTTTTTGTAAATTGTCAATTTAAATCCATATTAGCCTTGCATAAATTCCTTTTAGCTTTGAATTATTGAAAAGAGGGTCATTTTGGCCGAGTTTGACTAATTTGACCAACTTTAACCATTCAATCGAGTTGAACGGGTCTCGAAACAAGAAAATCTGCCTTTCGAAGTTTGGTACATTTTGTTAATTTCGACGTCCTGAGTTCATTTTTAATGGTCTTAGGTGCTAGTTCTAATTGGTTTATTCGTTAAGGCATATTAGGCTACCAGTTTTCCATTTGATGGAATTTTGAGCTAAGGAGTGTCAAAGACATAGAATATGCTCTGACGATCCATGTCCTGACAAGCCATGCTATGATCGAGGAAGACAGTACATCATTCCTTACACCAAGAGGAGTGTTCAATAGTGTCAGCTGAATGCCTCAGGAAGCAAAGCCACGATGGTGTCAAGGTGTCAGTGTCAAGGCTTAGTGGGGGCACGATGGGGCCCTTAGCCATCCTGAAAATATCAAGGCTCGAGATGGAGTTTTGACGACCCGCTCTAGAGTTAAGTCTCAATGAAGCTAAGATGTAATCTCCCCAAGTTTGGTGTCAATCACACACTCGAAGGACGCTCCATGTTGGCGTATGATCCCTCGTCAAAAAGACATGCATTGGTGGGAGATTGAAAATGGTCTAGAATATACTATAAGAGGGAGGCATGGTGTTAGCTGTCCACCACCCCTCGGCCCTACGGTTTAAGTGAGCTACCCCGTGGCACATACATGTGTCGTGGTGTGGGCAAGCGCTTGCAAGACAAGTGTCTTTGGCGGCTTCCTTCAGGAATGGAAATCTAGGGACAGTGTCGGACAACATAGGTGTGCTGACATTACGCCCTAGCCCATGGGACGGAGGTTACCACATATATCGAGAGACGACCCGTAATTTCAGGTTGGATTTTCTTGGACCGAATGAATGTGTGTGCGAGCATATAAGCATGACCAAGATAATTCCACTGCGTATTCGATGAAACATAGTCGAAGCCTTGAGAACCTCACTTAACGACTTGACGAGCCACAAAGTATGAGCGATCTGAGTATGGGACTTGAGTTCCCCTCTAAGGCTGGCCATGCGAGTGTGAGATCATGGCGCCTCACGAGTCGAAGAGTGCAACCTTGACAAGAAGCTCAATTGTGGTTGACTAGGTAAGGAATTGCTACCCCTTCTCATGGTATGTTGTGTAATAAAATGTATGCATGTTATTGAGCTTGTTTGATATCTTGATGGTTGTTGTGTTTTCATGGTATCTGATATATGATTATGCTATGAGTGTAGTTGTTTGTACCATGTTATTTTGAGATATTATTAATGCTTATTAGGCCGGGATGTTCTACAATGAACTAGCCTAACATCGCCTTATGTATTTTGATATATATTGGACATGGATGTTCTATAGAGAACTAGCCATCTTGAGTTGCTACATACATGTCGGGCTGAGATGTTCCATTGTGAACTAGGCATATTATTTTTGTTGTTTTATTATTGTCCCTAAGGGACCAACTGTTCAGTGTTCTATAGGGAACCCAAGATTTATAGTTGTCTCATAGGTGATCTATAGGGACCTTACTCGTACTAGGGTCAAGGACCGAGAGGTCATCCGATTAGCCATACTTATCAACATTCGCCTGACTTTCCTCAGGTGTCTTTGTTTAGGAGTGAGAGTGCGGGCGATATCCCACCGCGTGGGGTGTTTGTACTACCACCATGCAGAGAGTATTCGAGGCCTAAGGGCCACTAGGTTAGCTCGGGTTGACGAGAAGCTCTTACACTAGCATTGGTTACTAAGATTGCCCAAAGTCTTGACTGATAGACTTTAATAGTCTTTGACATAGGTCATCGAGCTCTTAGAGAGGTGCTAGCATTTCATGATTTGGCACCTAGAAGATTTGGGTCAGTGTACCTCTTTGGTGTTATTGATTACTATTGTTTGGCTTGTATTGTATTATGTGATATGTTTCTTTGACTGTATACATGCTATACCTTGAGCTGGGAACCTTACTGAGTTTTCCGACTCACTTCTTTCCATTATGGATTCTCCAAAGTACTTGGACCAGGATGTTGACCAAGTTGTTGCGTTGACTATGAAGATCGTTGCACTAGAGCCTAGGATTTGTCCTAACATGATTTATTTATGCTATTTTTAATGACTATGACTTTCTAAATATTTTTGGATCCCACTGATTAACCGTTGGCATTAACTACACATTAATTTTTCTGTTAAGTTCTATTTCATATCCTATTTTTCATGCATGATATTGAATAAGGTATGTAGTTTTACCCTTTGAAAACTAGAGTCCTTTATATTTAATTGCATTAACTCAAATAGTTCATAAAACTAACAATGAAGCCTTTTAAAGAAACTTCTTAATTCATTTAAGGCTAAATGTAACAGCCCGAACTTTCCTTCCTTAATTTTTCAAGGTTAATTTCGTCATTTTCGGCTTATCGGGATTCTCAAAAATCCTTTTGAAAATTATTTTGGTAAAAATGCTCATTTGAGTCATATCTCGAGATGTGTGAAGTTAGAATTTGAAAACTAGGGATAAAATTGTCATTTTTAGCCCTATGGGCATTTTTATAATTTTGTCCTTAAATATAAAGCCAAAAGAGACAAAATGATTAGGTTAATCATTTGCCTCTCTCATTTTCAGCACCAACCATAACATTCTCTACAATCCGACCACCGCTGACAACCCAATCATTAGTCGCCGACAACCGCATCGTTTTCAATGCACGGTCGCCGACATCCTTCTGCGCCTCTGAGAAGCACTCGCGTGTGGGTGTCGCTACCATTTCCTTGGAGCCAATCAGAACACATCTCGTTCTTAGTGCAGCTAGAAGCGCCATCGACAGTCCTGACGTGTCAGATCTCGTTGTTAGTGCTGCCCAATCCGAAGCTGCTGCTTTGTCAAACCTAGACAGCGCATGCCTAAACCTGATTTCAGCATATCCGCGTGCACCACACGTCTGTTTATGTAGTCTTTTGTCCTCTGCGCATGGAATTCATGCGCCACTGCTGTTGGTTACTGTTCCAGCCACTTGCCTCCGTCTACCTCGTCGAAAAATTTTCAGATAGTATTTTTTGGGTAATTTCACTGCTCTGAGCCGATTTTGATAGTTTTAGGTGCTAATTTTGATTCGTTGACCCCATTTTGGCCAGTTAAACTTGGGGGAAAGCTCCAGAACTCGCAGTTCGAACATTTTAAAGACAAATTAGCTGTTTCGGTCAAGGTAAGGGAATCTTATCCTTAGCTTGGGTCTTGTGAATGATCGTAAACATGTGTCGGATGAGTTGGCTATGAATTTACTTGTTGATTGCATTGTTTCCCTGTTTGTTGTGTGTTGTTTTCTGGAAATTATAGTTATGCTACGAACTTTATACATAATGTGATGAATTGTGTACATTGATTTATGATAAGCTAGCATGTCTTCATAATATGTCTGTTGATTTATTAATTGTATGAATGACAACCTGAGTAACTGCACTATATACACATTTATGAAAATCACCAGTAAGCATCAAATTGAAGGCCCTAGACTGGCATTGCCCTACAAGGGTAGGCCCAGAAGTGTGATATTATCTATTGAGTCTCGGGAGTGGCATGTCCCGTCAGGATAGCCCCAGTGTCAACATTATCATCCACTGAAGATTCTGAACAGCAGGGCTCTATTTAAGCCCGGGTATTATCATTGATCATGCATTTTCTTTTGATATTTATTACATTATATTCATGTTTGTATTGATCCCAAGTTAGGGATCCTTACTGGGTTTAACAACTCACCATTTTCTCTGTGGGCTTCCACGGGTACGTAGAGCTCTACTAAGATATTGGTTGATCAGGAGTTGTGAAGACCATGAGCTTGTGTTGTTGTGTCTGTTTTAATATTTTTCTTCTTCCTTATATGTTTTATCTGAATTTATTCTTAGAGACATGTACTAGTTGTATATTGTTTTTACTGTTTTCCCTTGATTTTAGAACCGGGTACCTGGCTTGCACGTTTTACGAACTATTACAATTTTGGTTTGATAAATGAGGTATTTATGCGTCGGGTCTCAATTTTAAATGTCATTTTAATCATGAATCTAAGGTATAGGCCTAGATGAGACCCTAGTTTGGATCAGGCCTTTACACTAAATTTTCACTTTAAGAATTGAAATTTTTACACAATTCTTATTAGCTTTGATAAAGAGAATTGAGAGATAATCCATAGAAAAATAAATAAAAAAGAAGATAATGGATCACCGTGTCTGATGGCATGTTTAGCGAAAAATTCTACCTCTTTGTTTGCCATTCACCATGATGGAGTACCTAACAAAAGAAATGTAAGCTTAAATCCAAGAAATCATTTTGTCAGTAAAGGCTTTGAGTCTTAATACAATCAACAAGAAATTACAATTCAGCTTATCAAAAGTCATTTTAATGCCAAGCTTCCTAACAACTCCTTGTTTTTTAGAAACTCTCCAAAATCACTGACCATATTAGTAATCACAACTGCGTCTGTAATCTGAAGATCCTAAACAAAAGCACTTTGTTGAGGTGCAATAGTGTATGAAAGAGCAATCTTCAATCTTAGGCCAACACCTTGGATAGAATTTTGTAAATGATGATGGTTAACCTAATATGACAAAATTCAATTATTCTAGAAGGATTATATGCACTGTTGATGCCGAAAAATGGTCAACGGATATCGACAGTAATAATTTGTTTAACTGAGGACGCAAGGGCCTGCAAAAAAGCGAAAATTAGGACACATCGGTGTGGTGTGAGCCACAGAGCATCTGATGCCTAAGTCAGTAATTGAATTTAAGAGGATAATTTAGAACTTCGAAATGACATAAGAATACTTAGCTTAGGATCTGTCCCTTGAAAGGGAGAAATGACTTGACTCTTATAACAGTCGATTTCATAATCGATGCAGTTCACTTATGGCGATATAACGGCCGACCGTTAGAAACGTTCGTCATTAAGCCGGGTATGAATACGGGCGTAACTCCTGACTGTTACCCTTTGGAGGTGTTACGGTCTTGATTCTGGACTCGGTCGACTCTTCAGAGAGTCCTGACCTCAATAGCCAACCCTATCGGGCCGACATACTCATTTTAACGGGCGATGCCACGGGGTGCAGCGCCTCCATACGTTACTTGGACTCGGTCGACTCTTCTGAGAGTCCTGACCTCCACGGCCAATCCACTCGGATTGACCTACTCGTTGTAACGGGCGACGTCACGGGGTGTAGCGCCTCCAAACGTTACTTGGACTCAGTCGACCCTTGAGAGAGTTCTGACCTCCACGACCAATCCACTCGAATTGACCTACTCGTTGTAACGGGTGATGCCACATGGTGCAGGGCCTCCAAACATTACTTGGACTCGGTCGACTCTTCAGAGAGTCCTGACCTCCACGACCAATCCACTCGGATTGACCTACTTGTTGCCAAACCCGAGAAGGGCGAGGCTGCAAGGGCCGACCCCTAGTGGGTCGAGGCCTTCCTTGGCCGACTCTCAGGGGTGTCAGACTTGCTTGGCCGACCCCCGGGGGTCGGCGGAGGACGTGGTCGACCCCTAGAGGGTCGGCGAAGGGCGTGGCCGACCCCTGGAGGTCAAGGCCTCTATTTGGCCGACCCCCGGGGGTCGACGTTAGGTTGTTTACCCTTCGGGTGGGTCCCAACTTCTTTAGAGTCTTTTGGGATATTTTTAGCTTACCATATTACCCCCATTCTTCATTTTTGAGCTTCAAAAATTGTCGAATTTTGAAGAGTAGTTAGCCACTTGCTTCTTTTTCGAAGTTTCGGGATGCTAAAGAGTTATTTTCTTGTAATTTACGGAAGTATTTTCTTGAAAATTACTTAGACCATATTCTTTTTCAAGAACATCTTTTCCTAAATAATATTCAAACAAATAAAGTTTTAAGCTTATGGGAAATATTTATTCTAAGAGTAATTATATTAAAATGGTCATATTCTTATTTCTAAGAATATCTTACCAATATAATTTTTTTTTTCACTGAAAGATCACCTTTCCTTTTTAGGAAAATATTTATCCTATAGATATTTTTCATAACGTAACTTTTCCATAAAAACTCCCTTCCAAAACTACACCCTCCTTTTTACCCTACTTTGGCCGAAAATTGACTCTCACTAGGCTAGGATTTTCGATTTTTTCAATGTTGGGAGGAGACTTGTTTTGCATTTTGGATTTTTGGAAAGCATCCATTGCGCCTCACTTTTCGGTATGTATCTCTCTTTTTCCGACTCCATGCTAACGGTTATGCATATTTCCAAAAATTCCACATTTATTTAGGCATTTTTTCATTTGCTCGTTACGCATGTATGTACGAATTTTTGGAATTATTTAGGCTATTTTTTCAAAGACTCGCCCATTAGAGTACTTTTCCGAATTGGTAGGCTACTTAGACACTTTAGTAAAAGTCTTGCCCGTTTAACTTCCTTTCAAAAATTTTAGGCTACTTAGGCACTCTTTGTTAGAGACTTGCCTAACTTCGTTGTTTGCAGACCACTTGTTACTTTGGCTGTTATGGACCCTTCGTTTGATTACGAGACCGAATCCTTTCACCTTTGGGTTTCCTCCTTTCTTAAGAGGACTCGGCGGAAAGCCCTAGCAGTAGGCTCGGGATCTCAGATGGCCACGTCCATTTTAATTCAAAAGGACTGGATCACCTTAGGACCAAGTTCCTTATTCCTTTCGAGATCACCCTTTGGCTTCCGCTGGCTTTAGAGACATATACCCATCCTCCTCCATGCAAGGTGGGCCTTTATACCACCATGTTCGACATAGGAGTTCGGCTTCTCCTTATACCGTCTCTTCAAGAGTTCCTAGGTTTGGCCGAGTTGGCTCCAACGTAGCTGGCTCCCAATGCTTGAAATGTCTTATTCGGCGTTTAAAATCTTTGGGTATACACCGGCTTCGAGGGTTCCTTCAGTGCCAGAGACGACGACCTAACTTTTTACAGCTATACGTTGACTTGAGTACGCATGCTAACTTGTTACCTTGGTTTCTTTTCGCAAGCATTCATGCATTTTGCCTAAACTTCTCGTCAACTCTCTGAAGACTTGCGTCATGCCCGCTCTTCCTTGTCTACTAGTACTAACAAGCTTAAGAAAGAACTGGCAAAGGCTCAAGAAGCTCTACGAGTCGTCGAGGCTGCCTTAGTCGACTCTCGTACTTCCGCCAAAACAGCCCAGAGTCTAGCTGCCCGTGCACGCCAAGATGACTTGTCCACTATTGCCCGTCTTTGACGAGAGTTGGCTTCTGCTGAAGGGAAGCTGAAGAATACTGCCTACCTGGCCAACCTTGTGAAAGATTCCTACCTTTCTAATTTTGGAGAACAACGCTGGCGAGGCTGCCATCGGCTGGGCATTGGATCGAATCTAAGAAGGAGCTTAGCTATGACAACGTCCTTCCTCTTTTTCGATCTCTTTATTCAATCACTGCAGAAAGAGTCGCCGACCCTTCCCTGCCAGCCTTCGAGTCCGGACTTCCAAGTGATCCAGCCCAAGTCGCTTGCTACGACTCTCGTATCTTCCAAGGCGTGCCCGAAAGAAGTCAAGCTCTTCCACCCAAGATAGCATCTGCCCAAGCCGAACCCAACCGACCATCTTCCACTAGGCGTAGCTCCGAGGGGCCTTGATGACTTTTTCGTTGCTTTCCTTTTTACTTGAAGCATTTTACTTTGCAGTCTTTAATTTTCCTTCTAGGTTGTAACCCAGGAACTTTTTGACTTTGAATGAAATATCAGTCTTTTTTCGCTATTTTTTCTCTTGTATACCCCTAATTTAAGTTTATGAAAATGGAATCAATATACTTAAATTAAGATGAACACAATGAGAAAAATAACACTTTTATTCATTAACAACTTGAATTACAATCTACTGAAAGTATTTTTCAAGTGTTTAAGCACTCCAAAGATGGAAGATCTTATTGTTGTAGGCGAAATTGGTGTTGCCTTGCTAATTCCGTGCAGCAGCTTGGTGGGGATGCTAGACTCATCTAGGATCTTTACCAGCATGGTCTTGTCCGCCTTAGTTTCACAGGCGGCCTTTGACTTTGCCAAAGCATCGGCCTTGGTGCTTTGGGACATGAGTACTTGCTTGGCTTGTACTCTCACAGGTGATGTTCCTTGGACAGCCTCACCTAGAATCGGTCCTCTTTTAACAGCCTTTTACTTCATAGGCCCTTTACCACGCTCCATAGGGCTGTGTGGTAGCATTCCCTCGAGGGCAGTTGTTGTCCTCTGACTTGCCCCACCCCCATAGGAGTAGGGAACTTTACGACTTGGTGGTAAGTTGACGCAACTGCCCTTAGCCTATGAATCGTGGGTCTTCCCAGTATTGCGTTGTAGGCGGAGTCGTCATTTACCACCAAGAAGTTGACGAAGTGTAGAACTATGTTATCCCCTTCGCCAAAGGTTACTGGAAGCTCGACTGATCCTTTAGAGATCAAAGTGCTCCCGCCAAACCTAACTTGGGGCATCCAGTTCAGCTTGAGCATTTCCCTTCCCAGCTTCATGGCGTTATAAGCTTTTAACGACAGCACATCCGCTGAACTACCTCCGTCGATGAGGATCCTTCTGACGCGGATGTTGGATATGGTTAGGGACGCCACTAAGGCGTCGTTGTGCGGTTGGTGCAGTGCTGCAGCCTCAATAGTAGTGAAGCCCAGTTGCTCGTCCACTACTTCCATTATGCGCACTTCTTCGCCCCTTAGGGCGCCTTTGGTGTGCCTCACATTATCCTTCCGACTTCGGTTGAACACTCCTCAAGCCGGCCCTCTGATGACTGTTCTGATCTCTAGTGGCGGTGGTGACTTTTCGCCTCCCATTTTCTTGTTAGAGGACTTAGACGTTTTTTCACCCTCTCCCACGTACTTGCCCAGTTGTCCTCTTCGGATGAGGGACTCTATGGATTTCTTTAGGTCGTAGCAGTCCGAAGTAGCGTGGCTATGGTCCCTTTGAAATAGGCAATATTTTCCTCCATTTCATTTGTTGGACCCTGCCTTAATCTGGCTTGGCCACTTCAGCTCTTCCTTATCCTGAATTTCTATCAAGATGTGCTATACGGGAATTTTCGTGGGAGTGTACTTCTCGAACCGGCTAGGAGGTACCCCTCGTCGTTCGGCCTTCTCTTTTTTCACCGGACGCTCTTCTGTCCTTCGTTTTCGCGATTCCTTGTAATCAGCCTCGCGACGGTTGTCTGAATTCTCGCGCTCTAGAAGGGAGCGCCTTCCTTCTATGCCAACTCGGGAGTTGACCAGCTCTCATGCACTCATGTACTTTTGCGCTCTTTTTAGCAGTTCAGCATAAGTGAGTGGAGCCTTTTTCCCCAGCGACCACATGACTTTTTCATCCCTGAGTCCCGCAACGACTGCTGCGAGAGCCGTGCTGTTGAAGTACCCTTCAACGTTCAGCGCCTCACTATTGAAGTGGGCAATGTACTCCTGAAGAGTCTCATGACTCCTTTACCTCACGGTCAGTAAATGGGTGACCGGTTTCTTCTGATCTCGCTCTTCCAGGAATTTGGTGACGAAAGCCCTGGCTAGCTCTCTGAAAGAGGCAATGGACTTGCGCTTGAGTTTCTGAACCATCTTCGAGCTGGTCCCGTGAGCGTGAATGAAAATGCTCTGCACTTGATCGCCTCTCGGACTCCATAAAGTTTCATCCACGCCCGATAGGAATTCAGGTGCTCGACAGGATCCATAGATCCATCGTACTCCTTGATTGCAGAGAGTTTGAATTTTGCTGGGACGGACTCCTCTATGATTTCATCGGTGAAGGGAGGGTCGACCTGGTAGACCAAGCTGTCCAAGTCCAGTTCGTCTTGATCATGTGCCTTCTTCATGCTCCCCAACTGGTCTTGGAGGAGACAAAGTTAGGCCAGCCAAGATTGTGCCTCGGCTCCGTCACCCCGCCTCTCTTCGGTGTTGGTTGAGCACATCCTTAAGATGCGCTCATAAGTCTAATCCCGTCGTTTTGACACTTAGAGTTTTCGGGGGATGCGGGGTGGATGACCCTCGTGTGGTACTCCTTTGCTGGCTACTTCGAACTGATTGCGTTCGAGAAGACTCTGAAGTCGTTCGATCGGTCTTCGATGTCGGAAATGTGACTTTTTCAGCGCCTCCGTAGCTGGAGCTTTCCCTCTGGCAGGGTTTCGAACCAACGGAGCTGACTTTTCTGCCACAACCTTTTTCTTGGTCGGCTGTCGCTTGACCGCCTCCTGTGGCGAATGTTGGTTCCCAGCATTCGCTGTCTGAGCCGGAGGTGGTTGTCGAAGCAACTCCACCGGTGACTCAAAATCTCCGCCATCCCTTACACTTGTTCCTCCAAAGCTGTAAACTTTGGATCCGCATGCTTCAATTTTTTCCTGGCTACCACACCATCAGGATCCAGGTGGTTTTCGACATGAACAATGTCATGTCCTCTAGAGGCAATCCTCCTTGGAACGTGCTCGACGTCCGATTCTTCATCGACACCGTGGTGGTGGTCGTTTTCAACGCTCGACATTTTTTGCAGAAAAATAGTTTAGACTTTAGCGTTTTAGGTAGAACACTCTCTCGTCCCCATAGACGACGCCAACTGTTGATGCCGAAATATGGTCAACGGATATCCACAGTAATAATTTGTTTACCTGAGGACGAAAGGGCCTGCAAAAAAATAAAAATTAGGACACACTAGTGTGGTATGAGCCACAGAGCTTCTGATGCCTAAGTCAGTATCGAATTTATGAGGATAATTTAGAACTTAGCAATAATGTAAGAATAATTAGCTTAGGATCCGTCCCTTGAAAGGGAGAAATGACTTGACTGTTATAGTAGTCGATTTCATAACAGCTGCAACTCACTTATGGCGATATAACGGCAGGCCGTTAGAAACGTCCGTCATTAAGCCGGGTATGAATACCGCTGTAACTCTTGACCATTACCCTTTGAAGGTGTAACAGTCATGAGTAATGGTCAAGGGTAATGGTCATCCCAATCGGGCCGACCTACTCGTTGTAACGGGCAACGCCACGGGGTATAGCGCCTCCATTTACATTACTTGAACTCGGTCGACTCTTCGGAGAGTCCTGACCTCCACGGCCAATCCACTCGGATTGACCTACTCATTGTAACAGGTGACGCCACAAGGTACAGCGCCTCTAAACATTACTTGGACTTGGTCGACTCTTCGGAGTGTCGTGACCTCTACGACCAATCCACTCGGATTGACCTACTCGTTGTAACGGGTGACGCCACGGGATGCAACGCCTCTAAACGTTACTTGGACTCGGTCGACTCTTTGGAGAGCCCTGACCTCCTCGACCAATCTACTCGGATTGAGCTACTCGTTGCCGGACCCGAGAAAGGTGAGGCTACAAGGGCCAACCCCTGGGGGCTCGAGGCCTTCCTTGGCCGACCCCCAGGGGATCGGTGATGACATGACTGACCCCCGGGGGTCGGTGAAAAGGACGTGGCTTATCCCCAGGGGGTCGGCATGGACTTGACCGACCCCCTGGGGGTAAAGGCTTCCATTTGGCCGACCCTCGGGGGTCGGCGTTAGCTTGTTTGCCCTTTGGGTGGGTCCCAACCTCTTCCGAGTCTTTCGGAATATTTTTAGCTTACAACATCCACTTTACGAATAAGAGCCATACATGTCTCGTAAATAGCTTAATTAATTATACTCGTTTGGGAAAAAAAAATCCTTGAACATATGCTTTAAAATGTTCTAAAATTTTTTTAAATTGTTCCATTTTCGCACATCTAAAAATCTTTAAAATTTTGTACAATGAGTTAATAATACTTATCAAATTTTAAGAGAAGTGATTGTTCAAATTAAAAATTTATGATCGAAATGGTTGGTGACGCAGTGGTTTCATTATTTGGTGTTAATCCAAAATCAGTATTTGACTCTCAATTTATTTGAGAGTAGAAGTGCCTTTATGTAGGGTTTGTGGTCCCCTTCCCCAATTTGTATATTATAAATTAATTATTACAAACATTATATGTAAACTTGATATGTGCAATTTTCCATAAAAATAATATGAAAGCCTTATAAAACTTTTTAATATACATTAGATACAATCAATGAAGTATTAGTGTGTCCAATACTCGGATGCCATAGTTGTTCAATAACTAAAGAAAAAAAAAAGGAGAAAATTGCACATACCACCCTTAAATTATGGTGTTGTAACAATTATCTCCTTAAACTCTTAACTTGATCAATTACCTCTCCTAAAATTTATTAAGTGTTGCAATTATAACTCCTATGTCTAAATTAAGTAAGATATAAAAGGATAAAATTGTTATTTAAAAATAAAATAGTCTCTACATCTTCTTCTCTACCCTTTGTCATCTTCCTCCATCTCCAATTCTTAATTTCATCCAACCCAATAAATTAACATCTAAGATCTTAAACTCAAATGTTAATTTAGTGGTTCAAATGTAAATTGTTTTGCAAAAGAAAAGAAAAAAAAAAAAAAAAAAAAAAGTCAGGAACCAATGCAAAATCTAACTTCAACCCAATTCTTAAAACTAAGAAATTGAAATTTTAACTCTTTAAATGGCAGTCTAAACAATAAGACTCAGATTTGGAGCTAAACAATAAATTTGACACGGAAAATGCACGAGAATTGAGTTTTCCAAGAAAAATTATTCACTATTTAATTTTTTTTTTTCTTTATTATTATTTTTGTTTTGTGTTACAAACTTTCTCTATACTAATTCAATTCAATAAATTTTGTCTATATTATCCACCAAAAGGGTTGGTGGCACATTAATTTCATTCTTTGGTGTTAATCATGTTCAACACCAATGTCACGAGTTCAATTCAATACATTTCCGCCTCCAATTTTTCATCACAATTCACTCTGTCCCTATGGTTTTGATAAAACCTAAAAAATAGTCATGTTTGACATTTTTGCTAAATAATTTACATTTGAACCAATAAATTTACATTCAAGTTTGAGATGTTAGATCTTAATTTGTTGGTGTTGAAACTATTTCATTTTTTACCTTCTCTAACCATATATAAATTTTGTGACTTTTATTCACTATCAAAATATGATCAAACAAACTTATATACTAAATTTTGCACTTTAAACAGATTTTTCAGCTAGCATATAAGTTGTAAAATAGAATAGTAAACACGAAAAATGAACACCGGGGATATGTGGTTCGGAACGTTGGTCCTGCTTCCACGGGCACCTAGGCGTAGCCTAGGTGAGGCAATTTTACTAGAGGATTTATCAAGAACAAGTTCAAATTTACAAAATAAATAACAAGAACATAAACTAAATACAATACAATTTGAAATCTAATAAAATTGCCCAAGAAGTTGCTTATGCAAAAACAAGAATAAGGTAAAAAGGAAAGAGACAACCTAGAGTAGAGAAACAATGCTTCTTTCTTCTTCTTGAACTCCAAGATTATTTCAAGAACCTTCAATTTGGTGAAAGCTTCAAATTGAATCCAAGCCCCAACTTCATGGAAACGCCTCAAAAGGAGATGGAACACCAAAATCCGCCCAAGAAATGGTCGAAAATGATGTTTGCAGGTGCAGCCGAGGCGGACCGCCGCTGCAGTCGTCGTCGGCGGCGGTGTAGGTGGCTGGGCGAGACCCCCTGCATGGGGTCTTTCTCCCTCTCTTTTTGCTGCTTGTGTTTCGGCCAAAGCAAAAATGAGAGAGTGATTTCAAAACTCCCCCTTTTGCTTTCTCTCTCTTGCAAAGTTGAGAACAATTACTCAAACACCCTCACTTTCCTTTTATTTTACTCAAACACCCTTGATTCTTTAGCAAACTCCCCCCAAAACTTAAACAAGATTATGTTTCTAATTTGGCAATTCCTTTCAAAATGAGTACAATCAAAAGCTAAAGAAATTGTGTTAATGAGGCCACATATTTATACTAAATAAAATGAGTGTACATGGGTAAAATAAGATTGGCTACATATTAAAGTTAAATAACACCCTAAATTAAAAAATTAACCAATCCTAACAATTTAACTAATTACCCTAATTATCATTAACTATGTATTTTTAACTAATTGATGTAAATAAGGTTTAATTAAAATAAAACCTAATTAAAGTTTAGGCCAAATTCTAACAATTTTCACCTTGACATATACTTTAATTTGGAATAAGCAAACAACATCAAACTATACATCAATTTAAATCAGTACTAACCTTTCTAACTTGAACTAAACCATCATTGATAACATCTCTAACAAAGTGATATCTAACATCAATATGTTTAGTTCTTTCATGATGAGAATGATTCTTTGATAAATGTATAGCACTTTGACTATCACAACTCGCAATCACATTTATGTCCTCTCTACAACTTAATTCCGATATTATTCTCTTAAGCCAAACGGCCTCCTTTACCGTTTCGGTTAAGGCAATATATTAAGACTCAGTTGTAGACAAAGCAACAATGGATTGCAAATTTGATTTCCAACAAATTGTACTATCAAACAATTTAAACACAAAACCAGTCAAAGATCTACGTTTATCAATACTAGTGGCATAATCAGCATCAACATAACCCATAATATAAATTGATTTATTTTCTTTGTCTCTACCATAACATAAGCATAAATACGTATGACATGCAAGTTATCTTAAAATCCACTTTACCACATCCCAGTGTTGTTCTCCAGGATTAGCAAGAAATCTACTAACAACACTAAGTGGATGTGCAAGATCGGGTCTAGTGCAAACCATAACATACATAAGACTACCAAAAAGTTGAAGAATAAGGAATATTTATCATTTTCTCAATCACATTAGGTGTCTTAGGTGAGTCATCACTGGAAAGTTTAAAATGCTTTCCAAACGGGGTTTTCACTTTCCTACTATCATGGATGTTCAACTTTTTGACTAGCTTAGTTATATAATCACATTGAGACAAATACAACTTGTTATTTTTTCACTCTCTAATAATATCCATGCCTAAAATTTTTTTTGCATTGCCTAAATCTTTCATGTCAAACTCTTTATTCAAAAGATCTTTTAGCCTATTTATTTCTTTCATGGACTTGTATGCAATCAACATATCAACATATAGAAGCAAGTAAATAATTTCAGATTTGGAAACTTCTTTAAAGTAAACACAACTATCATACTTACTTCTATTAAAACCAATGGATAACATGTGAGAATCAAACCTTTATACCATTGATGTGGAGATTGTTTAAGTCCATACAAAGATCTTTTGAGTAAACATACCTTGTTACTTTGTTTATGAGCTTCAAAACCCAATGGTTGATCAATGTAAATTGTTTCCCCTAGCTCTCCATGTAAGAATGTGGTTAACATCCATTTGCTCTAACTCAAAGTCAAAGTGAGCAACAAAAGCAAGAAAAATTCTACTAGAAGTATGTCTAACAACAGAGAAAACATCATCGTAGTATATACCTTCTCTTTGAGTAAATCCTTTAGCTACTAATCTAGCCTTGAACCTAAGTTTTTTAATATCTAAAGGATTTGTCTTAACTTTATAAATCCACTTACACCCAACCATTTTTACATTCAAATGTTTGTTGACAAGGACCCATGTCTTATTTTTCATTAAAGAGTCATACTCTTCTTTCATAGCCACCCGCCATTTTTCTTTATTTAAGCTATTGGTGGCTTCATTAAAGGTTTGAGGTTCTTGATCAACAAAGTCATTAGCACTTAGAAGAGCATATGAAACAAGATCGGAATAATCATATCTTGTAGAAGGATTAATACTTCTTCTAACTCTATCTCTTGCTAATTGGTAAAGATTGGAACTAGGTTCCACCTCGAAACTAACTCCCTATTCTTCCTCTTCTATCTCTTCATTAAAGAACTCTTCTTCTTGGTTTTCTAGAGCTATAAGAGGTGGGATTACTAAAACGGTTTCTATAGTGGTTGAAGAGTTCATAGGTATAGAACTAGTTTTCTCCTCCTCAAAACCTACTTTGGTTTGATCAAATATGGCATCTCTACTAATAAGGATTTTTTAAGCATTTTGATCTAAACACCATAACTTGTATCCTTTAACACCTTTTGGGTACCCTAAGAAAACACATTTCTTAGCCTTTTGATCTAGCTTACCTTCTTTAGAGTGAGCATAAGTTAAACATCCAAAGGTCCTCATATGGGACAGATCAGGGGACTACCTTGCCATAATTCCTAAGGATTTTTTAAACCTATAGTGGTGGAATGACTTCTATTAACAATATAACTAGCCGTGGTTACCGCCTCACCCAAAATGCTTGAGGCAATTTGGACCATGACAGCATACACATAACCTTTTTCATTAGAGTTCGCTTCATCCTTTCGGCTACCCCATTTTGTTAGGGTGTACCGACTACGGTCAAATGTCTAGCTATTCCCTTGGCTTTACAGAAACTTTTGAATTCATAATTACAAAACTCTAAGCCATTATCCGTCCTAATTCTTTTAACTTTACAACTAGTTTGAGTTTCTATATAATTGATCAATTATACAAATTTATTATAAGTATCGGATTTATTTTTCAAAAGATAAACTCATACTTTCCTAGAAAAGTCATCAATTATTCATAGAAAATACATATCCCCTCTATTAGAAGAAACATTGGACGGTCCCCACAAATCGAAATTAACATAGTCCAATTTGTTCCTAGAAAATATACCACTCTTACCAAATTTTACCCTCTTTGACTTTCCATAGATATAATGTTCACATAATCCTAGGTCACTATTGGTTAAATTGAGAATAATTTGTTGTTTAATCAACTCATTAATCCCTTGCTCACTCATGTGACCTAGACGTCTATGCCAAAGAGTAAATTTCGAGTTATCATTTTCTTTAGCTAGGTTTAATGACCCTACAACTGTTGAACTCTCTAAAGTATATAGTGTATCTCTTAATAGACCCTTCATCACTACACATATTCCCTTCATGATTTTTAAAACTCTTCTTTCTAACTTAATTGTGTATCGTAGTTTGTCTAGGATACTTGGTGAAATTAAGTTCCTTTTGATCTTAGGTACATACTTAATATTGTCTAGACTTTTAATACTACCATCATGAAGTTTTAAATGAATTGTCTCTAAGCCTTCTGCCTCATAGGTTTGGTGATTCCCTAATATTACCTTACTTTCTACACTAGATTGGAAGTTACTTAACTAGTCTCTATTAGGCGTCATGTGGAAAGAACATCCTGAATCCAAGATCCAGGCATCTTCATCACTAGTAGTGCTAACCATTAGTACTTCATTATACTCTTCAATAATGTTAACATCACTAGTATTTTCTTTCCCTTTACCCCCACCAAACTTGTTTCTGAGGTCAGGACAAAACCTTCTAATGTTATGACAATTATAACATTTCTTAGAATTGTTGCTAGGCCCCCGAGACTTAGATCTTCCCTTACTCTTACCCCTCTTACTAGTGTTATTTACATACTTTGGACGATTCTCTACTCTTCCTCTAACATACAAAGACTCAGAATTAAATTTTTTATTTTCTCGTAATTCTTGGAGTTTAATTTTAATAGCGGCAAGAACAACACTACATGTTAAGGCATCCCTACCAAATTTCATAGCAGATTTAACATCACTATAAGCATCAAGTAAAGAATTCACTAAAACAATAGCATGATTTTCATCAGAAAAGACCTCACCTATATTTTCCATTTCATATACAATCTTATGAAAATCATCTAAGTTATCTTTCATGCTTTTATTTGATTCCATCTTAAAACTAAAGAATCTAGACTTAAGATAAATCTTACTTGAAACGGATGTTGTTTGATAAGTTGTTTCGAGCTTTTTCTAAAGTCCCAATGTTGTTTCCTCCCCTCGCACTTGTCGTATGATGGAATCCGATAGATGAAGAATGATAAGGTTGTGTGCCACCTTATTCATTTCTGAAAGTTGTTCTTCGGTTATGCTCTCCGAAATTTCTTCTTTCTTTGATATTGCATAGTCAACTTTTTGTTGACGAAGAACTGCGAGCATCTTGATTTTCCATCAACCAAAATCGCTTTTTCCATCATAACATTCAACTTCAATTTTCGTTGCCATCCTTCAAAACAAAAAATCACAAAATTGGTAGCAACTATACTTTTCTAGGAAAATTATTCAACTATACAAGAAATGTAAGTTCAATTCAAGAATTTTAAGAATAGGTAAAAATTTCACAAGAATGCAATTCAAATTTTTTTCCTAAACTTAGCAAGATTCTTTAAAAAAGAATTTTCAAGAAAGTAAATGCTAATATATGACCGAATCTAGAGTTAGGCTCTGATACCACACTGAAACTATTTCACTTTTGACCTTCTCTAAGCCTATAACAATTTTGTGACTTTTATTCACTATCAAAATATGATCAAACAAACTTATATACTAAATTTTGCACTTTAAACAGATTTTCCAGCAAGCATATAAGTTGTAAAACAGAATAGTAAACACGAAAAATAAACACCGGGGATACGTGGTTCGGAATGTTGGTCCTACGTCCACATGCACCTAGGCGTAGCTTAGGTGAGGCAATTTTATTAGAGAATTTATCAAGAACAAGTTCAAATTTACAGAATCAATCACAAGAACATAAACTAAATACAATACAAGTGATACAAATTTGAAATCTAATAAAAAATTGCCCAAGAAGTTGCTTATGCAAAAACAAGAATAAGGAAAAAAGGAAAGAGACAACCTAGAGTAGAGAAACAATGCTTCTTTCTTCTTCTTGAACTCCAAGATTGCTTCAAGAACCTTCAATTTGGTGAAAGCTTCAAATTGAATCCAAGCCCTAACTTCATGGAAACACCTCAAAGGGAGATGGAACACCAAAATCTGCCCAAGAAATGGCCGGAAATGACGATTGCAGGTGCAGCCGAGGTGGACCACCATCGCAGTCGTCGCCGGTGGCGGTGTAGGTGGCTGGCCGAGACCCCCTGTGTGGGGTATTTCTCCCTTTCTGTTTGCTGCCTGTGTTTCGGCCAAAGCAAAAATGGGGGAGTGATTTCAAAACTCCCCCTTCTGCTTTCTCTCTCCTGCAAAGTTGAGTACAATTACTCAAACACCCTCACTTTCCTTTTATTTTACTCAAACACCCTTGATTCTTTAGCAAACTCCCCCCAAAACTTAAACAAGATTATGTTTCTAATTTGGCAATTCCTTTCAAAATGAGTACAATCAAAAGCTTAAGATATTGTGTTAATGAGACCACATATTTATACTAAATAAGATGAGTGTACATATGTAAAATAAGATTGGCTACATATTACATTAATTTGGTGGTTAAATAACCCCCTAAACTAAAAAATTAACCAATCCTAACAATTTAACTAATTACCCTAATTATCATTGACTATGTATTTTTAACTAATTGATGTAAATGATATTTAATTAAAATAAAACCTAATTAAAGTTTAGGCCAAATTCTAACGGTTGGTTGGACAAGATTAAGAAATGGAGATGGAGAAAGAAGATAAAGGTAAAGAATTAGAAGATATAGAGATTATTTTATATTTAAATGATAGTTTAATCCTTTCACACCTTACTTAATTTAAATATAAAGGGTTATATATGTAACATTTATTAAACTCGAGGGGAGGTAATTGATTAAATTAAGAGTTCATGATGTAATCGTTACAAACATCATAGTTTAAGATAGTGGATTTGGATGTAGTGTTTAAAAGTATTTAGAATTAGAGCTTGTTTGAAAGTAATTTTTCACAGAATTTAAAATAATAGTTTATTTTGAATATTTAAAAATAATGATTAGTAATGATAACAGTTAAAAACTCACTTAAATGTACATAATATTTAGAATTAATATTTAAAATAAAAAATTATTTTAAGTATTTAGAAGTAATAATTGTAGTAAAAAACTTGTTTAAATGTAGTTTTGAAGAATATATAGAATGAAAATTTATTAAATTTTTTTTTTAGAATTTATTTTAAATATTTAAAGGTAATGAAAAAAAACTCTATTAAATGTAATTCTTTTAGATCTAATAATAACCAGCTCTCATAAAAATGTTCCAATAGATTAAAAAAACAAAATCCACAGCTGAAATAAAAAAAGAGCAATCCGACGCAACGGTAACTGCTATGACCAAGTAAACAGACACTTCCGTGAGGGGAGCGATTGAGAGAAGAACGGAGCCTCACAATAATTCATCAAATCGGTGTTCGCCACTCACTCAGTTTGTCGTCAATCAATCGCAGTCTTCCGATGTTGTTAATTCGGGGAACCAAGCAAGCAATCGGATCACCATTTGCATTTGTTCTTCAGCCATGCAGATCACTTCCTTCTTGGCGCCCTCTCAGCGATATGCCTCCGGAGCATTGTTTGCCCTTGCTCTTCATCATGCCCAGATTCATCAGATCCGTCCTCTAGGGTTTTTCCTCAATGAACCTACTACGTCGCTGGAGCCAACCACTGATTTGGTCTCTGACCACTCCGAGCTTTGGCTCCATGAATCCTCCGCCCTGCTTCGTCCTGTATTCAGGTTTTTTCTTACCTTTTTCATTTCCAGCCTTTAATTTACTACTATCCGTGTATTAGAAAGTGTGGACATCCATCTTAAAATCAATTGGCAATGAGAGAAGAAATAGCCCACCTTATGTTATGTATGCTCGGAGAACTCTACCTTACGGATGTGGGACATTACGAGATTCTCGGCACTGCGTGTCGATTGCTTTTACAATCCTTTGCTGTTTTTCCCCTTCTCACATGCTGTTGTAGTTTGTTTTTTTTATCAATTACATGGTTTCTATTTGGTTTATGTGAGTATACATTTTTTTTTTCATCTAATAACCGTGAAGTTGGGGCCATTAGACCGTGTTTGGCTTAATAGTTGGACTCGCTACATTATTCTCAATCACATCCCATGTTTATAACCCAAAACCTTCAATGGACATACCTTGTAAATCTTAAGCCTCTTGGCTGATTTAGTTAAATTTATCCCAACTTATTAGTTTAAGTTTTTGGGATAAGTGGTGGTTTGACATAATTCAATGCTGCCCCTTCAGGACTTGGTGATGACAATTGCTGAGAATAGATTAAACGGTTAACGTAGCTCTAGCGTTACAATTTGTAGATGCAGGGTGATGAAAGTACATTAGATTTTGATTTTGATCTAGTGCTAGTTTACAATTGATCATGAAACTCTTGGCCACCGACGAAATTTGAAATTAAGAACTGATTCAAATGGGATTTGAGCATTCTTGTACAGAATTTCTTACGACGAGAAATTACTTTATAAGAGAAAATAAAGCTTAATCGTAATGAATTATGTTGTATGGAAATACTATTTTTGATATTGTGATCAAGATTATGTAGTTTCTAAGTTTGAAAATGCAATATTTTTAATTAGTGAAATATAGAAAACAGCTCTTGGAATGAATTTTCTATCTATGAAATTAATACATATTTTGTCTTATAGCTACCAATTTTCATGGCTTTCTTTTTCCTTTTAAGAAGAGTAAAGCTTAAGAACTTCAAATATTCTATTAAAAAGTTTTCCTAGGTAATTATTTATCTGGCAATTATTTGTTGGTTGTTTATCCCAGGAATTTCTCAATGTTGATTTTTGCAACTAGGTTTTTAGAGATCGACTCTGCAGCTTGGTCTGGACTTGAGGAAACTGCAGGATCCAGCAAAGCTAAGCATCACATTGGAGCAGTATGTTATAATTTTCTCATCACCATTGCATTTATTATTGTCTTTTGAGTTATATCTTATTGAACTTATCTACATTGTATTTCTCTGTTTAATATTTTATAGACATTATACGCTACTAAGTTTATCCTTTCATTTTACTCCGAGTAAGCTTATCCATAACATGTCTTGATATATCTGCTGTCTCAGTTCTTGCGGTTGTTATCGGAGGACAATGGAAATTCTTCTGAGATGATGGATCAAGAACTTGCTCTATCAGAATCTGTTGATGGTATAGCTGATAAAATGGAGAAGCAGTTTAAAGCATCTCAGTCTGAGGAAAAATATCGTGAATATGAGTATGAATGTAGAGAGAAGTGCTTGACTGCCAAGGAAAAATCTAATCTAGAAGAAACTGACAGGCATGAAGCAAGTACTGATGGAGATGCAGTGGTAGTTAAACAGCCAGGTGATGGAGCGCGGACAAAGACTTTTGAGCAGCCTATTGATGAAGAAAAAATGCTTAGCTATCAGAGAAAAGTGGTCGTTCTCTATGAACTTTTATCTGCTTGCTTGGCAGATGTAAGTGTAAAAGGGGAGAAACTACCCTGCCGAAGAAATGGATATGATGCCCGGCATCGGGTGGCTTTGAAGCTATTATCAACCTGGATTGGTATCAAGAGGATAAAAATGGTATGCACACAACTTCTGTAAATTATTAATTTGTAAATCATGGGTTGACTTAGTAGTTAAAAAAGTCTTAAAACTAAGAGAGAATGAGTTCTCATGGTAACCACCTACCTATAAATAAATTTCTTATAGATTTACTTATAGCGTTCCTGTGAAATGATTTGAGGTGCGTGTAAATTGGCTTAGGCACTAACAGATGTAAAAAAACAGCTAACCATACTTCTTATTAGACAATATGGGGTTCTATCTCAAAATCAATTAATGATGACGGAAATAACCCACATATCTAATGCATGTATTGTGAACTCCTTATCTTTCTAATATGAGACAAGGTAAGAATCTCCAACATCTCTTTCTACATTACTCGTCTCTGTACTCAGTGAGCCTAGAAAAACTCCAGCTAAGCTAATCTCCCACTGTGCTGTTGAAAAAAAACTCATCACCTTTCCAGTAAAAATCCCAGCAGTTCCTTTCCAGCTATAACTCCCATGCCATAGTCTTTAATCAAGATTCTCTTCTCCTTTCCTCCCGTAGGAATCCAATTTTTCCAACTCCCTTTCCCAGTAGTCTACTTTTTCTTTTCATGTACACTATTTCCTTCTAGGTATGGGTTTTAGTTGTAGCCCTGCTTGTTTCAGGTACTTCACCAGACCTTTCCATATAGCAATTTTTATTTCGTTAACTGTTGATGAAGGTCCTGTAACTTCCATCATAAATAATTAGTTTCTTTTCCATTAATGTCCACTGGAACTTTCTTTGAATAGAAACTTCAAAAAGCTTTCTTCCTTTTCAAACTATTCTCTAGTTCGCCACTTATGTCTCCATTCATTACTTTGTTTATTTTTTAATTCATCAGCTTCGTTTACTAACTCACAAACTTGATGACTGTTCAAACTAAGATAAGAACTTCTCAATCACCCAACACATTTTCTTCAAAATTAACGTTCTCACTTCTTTTTATGAACCTTTATCGACTTCTTCCTTAACTGTTTCTTTTTCAGAGTGATCCAAAGGCTGGTATTATTATTGCTATAAAAATATTTAGGCGCTGTAACCATAGATGACAAATATTCGATGATAGTCTGATAGGATTGATCATAAATTATAAAATTATATTTTCTATTCCTTTTTACAATTTGTGGACCCAATTTATAACTTTAAGTGTAGCTGATACCATACCGTAGTTAAGTTATCTTGCATTCAGTTTTTCCTCTGCATTCTATTCTAGCATTGCATAACGGCCGGCTTATCATCATAACAATATTAGATGATTCGCTCATTATGACAATATTAGATTATTTGCGTTTCTTTCTCATTCTCCCTCTTGTTGGGAAAAATCTCCCCTTTTACCATATGAATATCAGAAATAATTAGTGAGAAATCAAAGAAAACAAAAAATAGAAAACACAAAGAATTTACGTGGAAAAACATCAAAACTGGTTTCTTTACAGACTGAAAGATTACCACTGTATGAAAAATTGTTACTACAATTCTCTCCCCGACCCTAATTTCATAAACTCTCTCTTCAAATCTTACACCACTCAAACTTTTTGCTCAACTCTCTTGCAAGAGTATATAAAAAGGAAATATATGAATAGTCCAGTATTTCTAATTGGGATGCTTTGAATCCAATGTTACATGCTTGTTTAATAATACTGGGCGCGTACCATTTCCTTGCACCTTTCGACAATCTTTCTTCTTATATTTTGCTAAAAAAACGCAACACTTCATCTTATGGTTGTATTTTCTGCTTTGCAGGAAGCGATTGAGACAGTGGTTGCTTGCTCAGCTATGGCTCTAGCTAAAAGTGTGTCAGAGATGGAAGAAGGAAATTCTTCTGAGGAGAGTAATTTGAGTAAGTTGAAACGTGGCGGTATTATTGGTGCAGCTGCAATAACGGGAGGGACCTTGATGGCAATCACAGGAGGTACTTGGTCTGAGATTTGAGTTTTCTAGCGTCTTACTACCAAAAATTCTAGGAAAACATGTTCTAGGTAAATTATTTCTATTATTTAGTAAGAAGATTTTATTTTATTTTTTTCTCAGGATTAGCTGCCCCAGCAATTGCTTCAGGTTTTGGTGCTTTAGCTCCTACATTGGGTACCGTCCTCCCGTTCATTGGCGCAAGTGGATTTGCTGCAGCTGCCAGTGCTGCAGGAACTGTTGCTGGTTCTGTGGCGGTTGCTGCATCATTTGGGGGTAAAACTATACACAAAAAGCTGGAAGTAATTACATCATATGGAGTGAAAGTGGGAGTTTAGATTTACTTAAACAAATTTCAATTCGTTCAAGTTACCTTTTGATTTCGATTTCTAAATTAATGACTGGTAATGATGTCAATTATCATTCCAGGGCTCTTCTTTCTTGTTCTGCAAGCTAGTCCTATGGTCTATTTAAAGTCATTATTAACGTAGCTTTATCAGACTGAAAATAAATAAAGGCTTTTAGCCAACCTAAGATTTTGAATATAAACGATTGAAAACTCTGCTAATACCTCCTTGTAAATATATTGTTCCAACTCAGCTGCTGGAGCAGGACTTACAGGAAGCAAAATGGCTAGGAGAATTGGGAATGTTGATGAGTTTGAATTTAAATCAATTGGAGACAATCATAATCAAGGGGTGAGTGCCTGGTGCATTTCATATCTCTATTAGAAGTTCTGTGTGATATTTTTAATTCTATGTCTATAACAACTAACTTCATATCTCTAGTTATCTGAGATGGTAACCGTCTAATCGTTAACATTTACTCATTTCAGAGATTAGCAGTTGAGATAACAGTGTCGGGCTTTGCCTTTGAAGAGACTGATTTTGTAAGGTCGTGGGAAGGGCTAAATAACAACATGGAAAGGTACACCATAGTCTTACTAAGTTAAAACAGACTCAGTTAGGTTAACTGCAACCATGGAATATGTGAGAATGTGGTTGAAGCACGGTTTGGGGTTCTTACTGTTATCAAACTACTCTTTTTCTGCTTGCACTTTGACCCGATCTCTGTTAATAACTAGATGTTTAATACTCTTTTATTGGGATGAGCAAGTTCACTTTCTTTCCTCTGCTAATGTTTAGGTATGCACTGCAGTGGGAGTCTAAACATATAATTGCAGTGAGCACTGCAATTCAGGATTGGCTTACTTCAAGTAATTTTTCTTTTAATTCCTATGCTGTTGTGACCATTAGTCATCACGATCACAAATTCTTCCTGCCTTACTGACGATTTTCTTTTGCCTGATAATAGAACTTGCATTAGAATTGATGAAGCGAGGTGCAATGTTGACTGTTTTGAGCTCTCTTTTATCAGCATTGGCTTGGCCAGCTACCTTACTCTCGGCCACTGATCTCATAGACAGCAATTGGGCAATTGCCGTCGACAGGTTGTAATTCCTCTGCCTGCAGGAGCTACTTTTGGATTCAAAAGTTTTTTAGCCCCGTATATTCTTCTAAAACATTGTAGGCATGCATGTTTTTTTTTTCTTTTTTTATAACTGGGAATCGAAGCTTTTTCTACTACGTACCCAGGTGCAGATAGGGGCATGTGCACCGGTCCCAAAGCCCAGACTTGGGAGACAACAGGCATGCAAGTTGTTCATCAATCTGGTTTCCGAAACATTAGTTCTTTATTGCTATAAGCCAATCCTTTAATTTCTTGTTAAGACGGGAAACACGTCGTGTGATCAAACTAGTTACTTGTTAGTGCATTGGTATTTTAGAAAGGAGTGACGTGAGGGCTAGTAAGATGAGGAAAGTTTTCTGTTGTTTCATAAGTGGGTCTTCTTGTGATTGTATTCATTTCTAGAATAAGCTACATATATTTGAGAGGCTTACATCCTCTCACAGGGATATCAGCTTGTAGGATCTCACTGTTCCGATATTTTATTCTTACTCTAAAATCTATATTACGCTTAGACAATTTCTGAATTGCACTTTTCAAAGTTGTTTGCCTTCGATTCTGTATAGATCAGACAAAGCTGGTAGAATGCTGGCCGATGTATTGTTGAAAGGCTTACAAGGGAACAGGTGCAACATTCTTGCCCCTTAGAGTTAGAAGTTAGTTCTGTTTTACAAAAACTGATGATAGCATCTCCCACGATAATTCCAGGCCTGTGACACTTGTGGGGTACTCTCTTGGTGCACGTGTAGTATTCAAGTGTCTTCAATATCTGGCTGAGACTGAAAAAAATGGTAATCATCGTTTCTCAATATTCTTCTTCTAGTGAATTATCTTACCATATTTAAATATTATCAGCTGAACTTGTGGAAAGAGTTGTTCTTCTTGGAGCACCCGTATCAATTAAAGATCAGAACTGGGAAGCTGCTAGAAAGGTGTCAATTCTCTGAAATTAATTCTCTTTCAATTTCTCTTTTTCAAATACTTAGCTAATCACTACACTACACATAACTTTCTCTATAGATGGTAGCGGGAAGGTTTGTGAATGTATACTCCACAAATGATTGGATGCTTGCAATTGCTTTCCGTGCTAGGTAAATGTGAGAATTTAAAGATGACTTGAATTCAAGCCAATTGTTGTCATGGGGAGGTTTGGGCCACCATTAATAAAGGGGGAGAATGGGAAGGAGAATGATTCTCGGTGCTTGGGCCATCGAGAATCATTCCTCTCATAATCACGTTTCTCCAAAATCACCTCTTTGTTCTCCTCCTAACTACTTTATATTCTTCCCATAACAATTTTTTATTCTCTCCATAACTATTTTTCACTCACATCATACCTATTATATATTTTTCTCATAATCATTCTCTTCACTCCAAACACAATTAGGGAGTGTTTGGGCCACCATTAATAAAGGGGGAGAATGGTTCCCGGTGTTTGAGTCACCTAGAATCATTCCTCCCATAATCACCATAATCACGTTTTCCCAAAATCACATTTTTATTCTCCTCTCAACTACTTTTTATTCTCTCCGTAACAACTTTTTATTCTCCCCATAACTATTTTTTCACTCATATCATACCCATTATTTTATTTTTTTTCATTATGGTTCTCTTCACCCTAAACACAACTAATCATTCTACCCATAATCATTCCCTTAACCACAAACACAATTAATCATTCTCCCCATAATCATTCCCTTTCTCATTCTCATTCCCTTTGCCCCAAACACACCCTTAATCATTCTCCTCATAATCATTCCCTTAAACACAAACACAATTAATCATTCTCCCCATAATCATTTCTTTTCTCATTCTCCTTCTAATTTTCATTCCTTCCGTAATCATTCTCATTCCCTTTGCCTTCAACACATGTTACTGCAGATATATTCTTGCATTCAGTTGATGTCTCTCTTTAATCACAAGTGAACCAATTATCATATTTTGGAAACTCAGTCCTACATATGAAATATTATGTGTGAATTTCTATCATGTGCGTCGGTAAACATTCCAACCTCACAATTGTTTACTCTACAGTCTACTTACGCAAGGGTTAGCTGGAATTCAACCTATCAACGTTCCTGGCATTGAGAATGTAAGATTATTATATTAGTTCCTCATTTGTTCACCTGTTCTTTATATTTTCTGGTCTTAAAGGTATCTGTAAAACAGCTTAAGAGAAAATAGGTCGCACTTTTTCTCATTGATCTAGGTGTATATATACACAATTTAAAAGCCTAACGGGCCATTTATAATGGGCCTTATTAATCTAGATACAATCTTAACTAACCTAAATATAATCCTATAATA